>JAOTAY010000007.1:22382576-22399692 GCA_025629805.1 Erythroxylum baracoense
ATCAATTTTCAACAAATACAAGCCACAATTATCAACAAAATCACTTTCACAATTCAATTATAAATTAATTATACCCAAAATGTCTATGAATGCATGTACAATTATTTTTATGTGCAAAAATTCGAAATTCATAAATATGAGCATGAAAAAAATGCATTTCTAAGCTCTCATTAATCACTCAACAGGGCAGCCACATACACTAATATGTTCCTCCTAATCCAGAGTTCAAAAGGCATCTTTGACATTGTTTTTCTAGGGAATCTATTAAGTATATAAAATGTTGTCTTAATGGTCTCGCCCCAAAGATATTCAAGCAGGTTAGTCCTGCTCTGCATTGACCTCATCATATCTTTTAGGGTGCAATTACGTCTTTCGGCCATACCATTCTGCTCAGGACTACCTGGCATAGTGAACTAAGTCACTATTCCACAAGATTCCATATATTAGGCAAATAGATCTTTTTCTTATCTTGAAACCCCATGTTTGCCATAATACTCTCCACCACGGTTAGATTTGACTATCTTGATGGATTTTTCCAATTGGTTCTCAACCTCAACCTTAAGCTCTTGAATTTCTCAAGAACTTCAGACTTTTCTTTAAGTAAGAACACATAACCATAACGGGAATAATCATCAATAAACTTAAGAAAATATCTAGAATTGTATAATATGGCTGTATAGGGCTCACTAATGTCCGTATGCATGAGGTCCAACAAACTAGAAGCTCTAGTTAACCTATTTTTCTTTATTTTGGTCAACTTACGTTTGTAGCAATCAACACATATTTCTAGATCATCAAAATTAGTGTTAGGAGAATGTTTTCCTTTATCAATCTCTCAACTTTGTCTCTGAAAATATGGCCTAAGCGTTTGGGCCATAACATGTATGATGTATACTTAATGAGAGGTCTTTTTCGAGTAACAAGTTCGATAATATATGAAAAAGCATATATTTCATGAGAGGAAAGGAATATTTGATATAAACCATATGATAAGAAGGCAGTTCCAATATGTTTTCCATTAAAAGATAATTGTACAACTGTATTTTAAATAACAAAATGATAACTGACTTTGTCTAATAATGATACAGATATTAGATTCTATTGAAAAGATGGTATATAAAATGTTTCTTGTAATATAACTATAAACCTCGAATCGAGGTTCAAACAGACATCCCTTATATAGAAAACATTAACTTCTTCATTATTACCAACCATCAGTGTCTCCTCCCCTTTAGTTATCTTTCTTCTGGATCTGAACCCCTATATTATGGAAGAAACATGATTAGATGCTCTATTAGCTAACCACCAAGAATTAGATGTGGTTAAATCATAATTGGATTCATAAATCATGCAAGCCATGGAGTTACCTAATGGTTCCTGTTCATCTTCCAAACTTTATACTTTTGACAGTCAACTTTCTTATGCACCTTCTTCTTATAGAAGAATCATCTCATGTTCTTCAACTGTTGTGACCCCGTTGCAATACTAGACTAACCAATCTGTATCTGCAGAGCAAATATGGATTTCTTTCCCTTAGTTCTTTGGGGGCTAACCTTACCCTTAACTTTAGCGGTTACAAATAGGGCTATATGAGGAGTGCTCCTGAACTTCTCCTCCAGTGCAACAAATCGGCAATCAAGGCATTGATATCCCAAGCCTCATCCTACGCAATGTATGATGACTATACCAAACTCTAACGAGAGAGTGGTGAGAGCTTGGTGAACTATCAATGCATCAGAAATGGAAATATAAAATGCCTTCAGCTTACTCTATAGGTAGACCATCCTGATAATCTAGTCTCATACGTCCCCTTCTCTTGTATACCTTATGGAGAATAGCTCCTTAATCAAGGCAAGTATTAGATGAGACCTTGTATCTCTGGGACACATTATCCAAAAACTCTTTTGCTATGCTAATGTCCAGCAGTCCACTCAGTAGATGATCTAGGATTGACCTTTTGATGACCAAAAAGCACATCCTATTGGACTCCTCCTAGGTTGCAAAGGTTGCTCTGTCAGCTTCCAAACTGTTAGGTGTGGTTGGAGTTGGTTGCTCTGTCTGCATGGTCAAGTTTACTTCTGTCATCTCTAGCACAAACTCCACATCCTGCTTCCAATTCTTGAAATTGAAACTGGCGAGGGTTTCAATGGTGATAGTTTAATTGTTGATTGAAAAGATAACTGTAAAATGACAATGGAAGAATTAACACAAATGTAGGACAACAACGATACTCAAAGCTATAAAATAGTATTTGTATCAAGAATTCGATTACGCATATTAGGAAACACATTTCGGCTGAATACATAATACATGAAACTATACCTCCACATAAAAGTTATCAGAGTACACATCATTAACTCTTATGACACTGCCACCTTTGGGCGAATAGATCATTTAAGCAATGACTTTCCTCAATCCATTGCTTTTATGCGCATCTCAAAATCCTGTATAATGCCAACACCTTTAGGCAGAATAACCAAACATAAGACCAAAGACATACCCCAAAATGCAAGCAAAACAATTCAAATACTGACTCGAAAGCCCATTTTGGTGATTAAATTCTCATTAATACCTAAAAGGTCCACACACACAAAGGATACTTCTTTATTTTATCCTCACACTCTGTATGGGCATACATTATATGAAAAAATATCATTAATAGATGTAAAAAACTATATGTACTTTTTAATTATCACATTCTCATACTAAAACAATTGTTAATGAAGTTAATTTGAGACTTTTATCGCAAAAAAATCTCGATCTGAGTGACCATTATGCTATTACGAACACTGAACATATGACCGAGACATAAAAAGCTCAAGTATCTCCCTCATGTGAAGTCCAAAGTATGAAAATTCACTAAAAATGACTTCAGAATGTCTCATTTCCTTTTTTAGAGTTAAACGTTAATTTATTACTTATGTAATAAATTTAGAAAAATTAAAAAACTCACTTTATAAATTCTTCAAACCCAAGAACTGACCTAAAATACCCTAGGACACCTTTATAGGAAATTTGAAATTTTAGAGTTTTTTTCTTAGCTAATTTCATATTGATGTCAGTAGTCACTATAGTTTTGACGTCAGTATGACGTCACTATGACATCATCGATGCACATGGGGGTCGGTTGGCACGTGCACTACATGCGCCAAACTTGATGCGCCATTGGATGCATCATATGCATGCACCATATGCCCACCGATGGGCCTAAGTCATTGTTGGTGTGTGTGGCGCAGACGTGCTGACCTACGTGTCCTTCACTGCAAACGCCACGTATCAGGACGTGTGGCTAACGCATGCACCACACTCTCATGTTTCGTTGTTTTAGTTGGAAATCTATGATCGTGTGGTGCTTAAGTAGTGCGTTATGCATTTAGCGGGCACGCGTGACTCAAGCACCCGTCTCACATACCACCGCCTACTACTGTTCACTCGTTCTCCTCCACCAGCAGTGGTCTAAGTGATTGCGGTGACTTGCAGGCCATTTTTTGCACTTTGAGGCTTGTTTTCAAAATTTTTTCCAGGCTAGAGAAAAATAGAATTTGTTTTTAATAACCTAATCATGTAACCGCTCTGATATCACATGTAACACGTAACGTGAGCCTTAGTTACGTATCTCGGATAGAATGTGAAAGGAAAATATCGAAGAAACTAAGAAATACTTGATTTCGACTCCAACGAGCTTTCTGAGGCTATAACAACCTTAAATCTTCCCAGAATATTTACTAAAGTCACTCGCTAAGAAGAGATTAACATCTTTCTATGGTTTTCTTAAAACGTGAACCTCTAAATGGGTCAAAGTCTCTGTACTTTCACAAATTACTTAAGCAATCACATGAGACTTTAACCTATATATATAGCTTTCATATTGGGCTTCCCCATCACAGGCTCAATACGGGTCTGGTCCTGATCGGGGTTCATTTTCTTCCTGGATTTTAGCCCAATAACTTAGATCTTTTATTGGGTCTCTTTATTATCTTTTTCTGGATCAAATTTACGTAACTTAACCAATAAGTTATTAAAAAACTGATAAAAGATGATTAATTATTGTCCACCATATAGGAAAAATCTTACAGAACTAGATACATAACAAGACCAAGGCTTTGAAGTTTGGTAATTGTTAGTAGGGTGAAAGATATTAACACTTCATTAATAAAAGAAGTATGTAATTATTAAAGTTTGAAGACTTTGTTTGGAAATATTAAATCATAAAAGATTTTAAAGAATGGATCAAACTATATAAGAGTTGCATATCTTCAAAATAATATTGTACTAATTTGCTTTAAAAGTGAATAAAAAAGTTCATTCATTTAACTAAGTTGGAAGACTTTTAGAAAATATTATATCACAAAAATATTTAAAAATGAACTTAGGGATAAGAGATGGATATCTTTTTCTTTTACTTGTGTATTTTATATAATTTAAAACAACATCACCCCTACGACCCACTGTATCAAAAAATGGAATAAAACTCCGTACTCTTTTTGATGTCTCTTTTGGTTCAAAACAAGTCAAGAACTTTATAATGTGGACTCTTTGAATGTTATGCTTGAGAGACAAAATATACTTGGAATTCGGTTTTAATCGTCATAGTTGAGCCTACATGCCATAGTGTTAGTGTGGGGTCAAATGGTGGGACAAAGTATATGATTCAAATTTTTGTGGATTTACTTATATTTTAAAAATTTTTAAGTAAAATTTTTGTTTCTACCCTACTTAACTTTTACCTTTTTCATATAAATTTCATTATTTTTATTCCTTTCAGAAATTTTAAATATGAAATTTTAGATTATAAAAATAAATTAATTTATAAAATTCTTATTTTTAATAAAATTTAAATTATATCAAATAAAAGAAACTAAAAAATGACTTAATATAATTTACGTAAAGATGATAAGGGCACTTAGGATAACAATTTTTGTACTCTAATTTGATGCAATATCTACTTGTCACTTTCTAAAAGAAAACAAATATTAAAATTTCTATTTAAACACCAAAATATAGTCCAAACAAAAGAGATAATTCTAATTAACATAACCAAATAACATCTTATCAAATTCCACTACATCAAACTCATGCTTGTACTCAAACATACATCAATTCAATACATTAAACATCCTGATAATAACCTCTCATCTTCTTTCATATTATCCTAAAAGCTAACTCATATAAAATGTTTAGGACAGACTATCAATTGACAGAACAAGCATTTATAAGATACATTGTTAGAATGAAAACATAACATCTCATCATTTCTATTAAAATCAAATGAAACAAGACTTGACACCCTCTCATGGATTTCTTTCTATACACTCAAAGTGTTTAGGTTTCATCAAGTTCTCAAATCAAAGTATAGCAAATCATTTCTATAAGCTTGCTTATGAATCATATCTCCACCAATTAACAAAAGTGAACCCAATGCATGAATTATAAGATTTGATAAGGGTTGTAAAGTGGCAAAGTGGCTTAGGTAAGGTATAACAAAACGAAGTTATTTTAGGTCAAATAAATTGAAGGAAATTTTAAAAACTTATCAACACAAGTTTTCATTCAATTTAGTCTAAAACTCACTTGATTCAAATAACATCTTTTTCAATCACCTCATCATTTTTTCTTTTTCTTTTCTTTTCTTTTTTCATTTTTTATAAAAAGAAAATCAAAGAGGAGATTTCCCTTTTATTTTAATACTTCTCCCCCATTTCTATAAAAAGAAAAATCAAACAATGCAACTTGAATAAACTAATTTACTTTTCATATAAATAATCAAAATCCTATGTAAATAAGTTTGATATAGTTCCTTCAATTTAAAATCTCAAAATTATTAAGGAAATCAACAAAATAAGGGTAAATTTGGCTTATAACAAGGTTAGCATTTAAGAAAGAGAAAGGTTAAAGCATATATTAGTTTTCTAGAGATAAAAATTAGGGTGGACTTATTTAGGTCAAAAGTGGTTATACTAAGTGCCCTTATCATCTTTATGCTAAAAAAAATGTAGTCTGAACATGTATTCAAAAGCAAGTTCTACCATAAACAAGCTATCTTTAATAAAACACATTAAAAAGAAATGTATGGTACAACTATGATGAATACTCTTAGGCTCAAGGCTCACATAGGTGTCAAAATGCATCAAGTCTTGTACACTTTCACTCAACAAAACCAATGAGATACTTAAAGTAATTTAATGATAACACTAAAAATGCTTCTCTCTCTCATGCATTAATTCTTAACAAAAATGTATCATAACTTAGGGATTATTTCTAAAGAACAATTAGAAAATTATGAGGTTGTTATGAGGAATAATTAATATAGGAATCATAGTATTCACAAGTTCAAACACAAATCACAAAGTTCATCATAGTATATACTTTTGCTCACCTCACACCTAAATCATACATTATCCCAGTGTATGCATGAAATGCTCATATGCCACAAAAATAATCAAAAAAAAAACACAGAGTATATCACTCCCTTGAGTTATAAGAATCTCAAACAAGATACACTATGGTGCTGATGGACATGGAGTTATCACACTATGAATTGGAGTAGAGCATCCAAATTCTTTTCCAATTCAGAAATTCTACGTTCCAACCTCTCTAGCTAAAAATGATGCTCTTGTTGGATTGGTGGAGCCATAATAGATAAAGTTGGTGGAACTTCGCAATCCTCTTATTATGTTGATTATGAATCTTTTTGAGGGGATCACGTCGTGAAAAATGAAATATTCTTCTTTATTGTTCTAGTAATATCATCCTACTTAACAAGCCTTATCCAACATTTTTATCTCATAGGTTATATGCATATCAGTGTCAGTTATATCAAACAAATTGAGATCAATAACTAGATGAGTAATAAGGGAACCAAGACATAAATTCTTGTTAGAAAAGATAACAGTGTGAATCTACATAGCCAACCAGGCACCTAACTTGATGTGTACTCTATGTACCATACACTAAATAAAAAAGTTGACTTTAATGCAAATACATGTCATAGCCTTCCTTCTAGAATAATTACAAGGCAAGAAATGCTGCATATAAACCCTTTCAAGCTCATTAAGATCATTACTTTTAGATTTACGTGGATAATATACCAACTAATGAGTAGACATTGATTTCTGCACTATAGAAAATTAAAATCACCATGTTCCACTATAGATTCGTTGTATTGAGATGAATTAACATATTCCTTGTCTATCAACCCTAGAGCTAAATTAAATTTAGTAATGCTTTATTTAAATTTGACACCTATTAATCTGTACTAAACCATATTAGGACTACATAAAGTAAAATTATCTAATTTATTAAATTTGAAGGTAGTATAAAACTCCGCAATTAATTCTTATGTTAATAAGAACATCAACAAAATTTTCTTTAATATGCAATTCTTCTGAGGAAGGATAAAGCACATACTTAGTAGCTTTAATACGTCATGATTTGAAAGTATCAGACTATTGTTTTATTTCTTTACAGTTGAAAGAGAGATATCCATAAAGGTCTTACTCAGCTGGTGGCAAGATAGATATGTTTTTAGCTATTCGAGCATGCTTCCTATGGGTATCTGTGGTAGGTCTAGTGTCATATTGATTTTGTACAGTTGGAATCAACTTAAACTTTCCTTTCGCTGCTATCCGATTAGTATCTTTTAAACATACCATAATTATGAAATTATAAACAAGAAAACAATTTCTAAAAATAACTAAAACAACTTAAGAAAAATTCAAATTAAAATTAAACTTAAAGCAATTAAAATTATTTAATAAAAATAACTCAAATTAAACTTGAAAAGAAATGGGACTTCACAACAGCATTCTGGAGAGCTAGGTTGCTTTGTGTGTTCTAATGAGATTGGTGATTTGTGGTTGGGTAAATGGGTGTTTGGTACTATTGCGTGTGCTTGGAGTGTGCATTTGGATGGTCGTAGGAGCTGCTTGGTATTGTGTTATAGACGTTAGCGTTACTGTGTTGGTCGCTTATGGTGCATTTGTTGAGTTGCGTTGCCCTCTTTGTGGAGCAAGTGACGCATTGTAACTAGGAAGCTGTAACTGGATGTTGTGGTCCAACTGATGTGTTGGGCTGCATTTGTTTGTGTGTGCTAGAGATGTGTTATTGTGTCTACTGGGTATAGGGCTGGAGTGACATGGTGTGACTATGTTGGTATAGCTATGGACGCTGGTGTTTATGGGCAAGCTAGGATTCCTGTTAAAAAAGAAACAAATTAAATTGGTGTTTTTTCTTTTTTAAGTAATTTTTAATTTTATAAAATTTTTATTATTTTTAAAATTTAATACCCATTTAATATCTATTTTATTATTATTTATTTGTTTATTTAAAAGTAAATTTAAAAAAAACTAAATAGACTATTAAAATGTATAAAGCATGATCACAATTTATGAATGTTAATATTTTGAAATTTTAGGGGTTCCATTCTAGAAAGTTAATCTAATATTTTGAATCTTTGATCTTGACAGTTGGATTACATAGAGTGTGATCTCGCGTTATAAATATTAGTATTTTGAAATTTTAACATCCAATTCCCCTAAAGCCGATAAACTAACTTCTAAAAAACAAACAAATGAATACTATATATAACTAAAACAAAACTAATAAAAATTATCATGTTTTGGGTTGACTCTCAAAAAGTGTAATTGTTTAATGTGTTTTGCTTAACAAGGCCTTTTCTTCTTAAACTTCTACATATTGGGGAAGTTCATCTCCTTATAAAATAGTTTTAATCTATGTTCGTTCACCTTAAAATTATTCCTGGTATCTAAATATTTTATTTCTACTGCCCGATAAGGAAATATATTAGTTACAGCAAAAAGGCCAGGCCAGGCCATCTAGAACGTAACTTACCTAACATAAGCTTTAATCGAGCATTATATAATAACACTTTCTATCCCACCTCCTGAAAATCATATTTTTATGGAACAATTTTATTTTCTCTTTGTAGATTCTCAAAATTTGTAAGCATTCAACCTTAGTTCTTCTAGCTTTTGCAATTGTAATTTCCTTGACTCTCCAACTTTGTCAAATCAATGTCGTAATGTTATACCGCCCAATAAGCTTTATGTTTAATCTCCATAGCAAAATGACAAGCTTTACTAAAACAAACCGACAAGGAGACATTCCTATCAGTGTTTTGTAGGTTGTACGATAGACCTAAGGAGCATCATCTACATAAACTCCAATCCTTTCATCCCAAATTTACCATCTTTTATAGAATAGATTTCAATTCCCTATTTGATGTTTCTAGTTATCTATTCATTTGTGGATGGTATGCAGTGGCTAGTCTATTATGTATTTTATACTTTTTAAACAAAGGTTCCACTACTCTATTAAAAATATGACTTTCTTAATCACTAGTAATGACTCATGGAACTCTACATGTATTGAAAATATTAGACGTTATAAAACCAATAATATCTAAAGAATCATCTCCTAGTGGCTTTTACTACCACCCACTTCAAAACATAATCAACAACCACAAGTATATAAGAAAAACCACGAGATGAAGGAAAAAGACCTATAAAATCAATACACTATACATCAAATATCTCAGTTATAAAACCATGAGGTGTGGCGTGGGTGGTAGCTACCCTTGTCCCTTAACCATGAGGTGTGGAGTTCGATTCCTACCCATGGATATGGAGCAGCACCTGTGGCCAGCAGTTTACCCCCATATCTGGGAGCTCCATTGCCGCGGGGGATTAGTCACCGTTGTCGCCGGTGCCTAATCTTTAAAAAAAAAAATCTCAGTTATAAGAATTATGATTTGAGACATTTCATTTTTATGAGATAATGTACATTGTTTTAGTATATCTCACAACTTTTTCAAAACACATAAGCATCTCTAAACAAAGTCCTATAATACAATCCACTATTAAAAACTTTTCTCATAGTTCGTTTGGGAAGAAAGTGACCTCCACATACATAATTGTGACAAAAAGCTAAAACAGAATGATGTTTATCGTTTAGCAAATGACGTCTAATAATTTGATCAAAGCAAAACTTCCATCAATATGTGTTATCCCAAACATAATATTTTGCCTCATTCTTTATCTTTTCTTTCCTAAACTTACTATTATAATTAAGTAAAGTTCCAATAACTTATTAGGTAAAGTTCCAATAACTAAATAATTAATAAGGTCTTCGTACTATGGAACTATATCTTTCATTTGGAATAATTGCTCATTAAGAAAAGCTTCAAAAATAGGTAAAATATCTTCATCTCGTACCAACCTACTCTGATGGTCAACTACTAAATTATGACCAAGAGATTGACTAATGTGTTCAAACTAGTTTTCAGTCAACCATTATAACTTAGTGATCGACTAATGTGTTCGAACTAGTTATCATAACAACTAGTTTTTAGCTTTAACAGTTATTAACTGTCTCAAAATCCTATAGAAACTTTTTTTTCATCGTTTCTTATATAAAGAAGCATCTAGGTGTCTTTTACATACATTTCTAAGTGTTTATTAAGCATTTGATCATTCATTACCTCATATTCGACTGAGTGAGTCTCTTTACTTTTATCAAAGTGATAAAGTTAGATATTTTGAATTATAAGCTTCTATTAGGGTTTTGTCTATTGTAATTGGACATGTTCTAAGTGGCATTGAGGTTCATTCATCATTAAGGAAGATTATATAAGGGTTTCTCTTTACCGCGAAAAGATTATACAAAGTTTATTCTTGTTGTAAAGAAAAGTTACAGTGGAAGTCTAAGAAGAGTATTGGGAGTGGCTATAAGTAAAGGTTGTTTATTAAACCCCCATAAAATTGTTTTGCATTTGTCTTCCCTCATCCTTTTCACATTATTGCTTAAGTATATTGTTAAAATTTATTTTTTATATCATATATTCATATTTTATATATTATGCATATTAACACATTAAATTAGTAAATATTTCATTTCAAATTTATCAACAACTAATTTGCACCCCTCTTGGGCGCATTGGGGACCAATAAGTGGTATCATAATAGGTCTATTTAGCTAGTATTTGAAATAAATTCCTATAATAAATATCATAATGGCAAACTTAGGCACATTATCATTAAACCAAAAGGGGAAAATATTAATGGAGCTCCCTTCTTTGATGGTAATGATTACATATAATAAAAAGCTAGTATGATGTTTTTCTTAATGATCCAAAGTGTAAACCTATAGGAAATTGTTTCAAATGATCCAAAGTGTAATCCCAAACTAACAAGAATGAGACACTTAAGACAAGAGATTAATTTTCTTGAATAATAGGATACACTCACTTGTCGGGTTATCAAAGTCCTCAAAATTAATTCCAATTCTCTAAACTCTTATAGTAGTCAAGGAACTAAGTCAAATCCCAAAAAAACTAAAACTAGTTTTTTAATTTCAATTGTTCAAACAAAAAAGGGGTTTGCAATTAATTAAATAATTAACTAAATTTAACAAGGAATAAAAAAACTAAATATTAAAGAAAGAAATTCAATGGTACTTAACTCTGATGTAAGGGAAATATATCTTCCATTGGTAACATTGATCATTTCTCTAAAACATTGGTCATTTCTCTAACTCTGATTCAAGGGAAATATATCATCCAATTATAACATTGATCATTTTTCTAAAAAGAATAATTTTGATAATTCAAACATTTGGTCCGAAATATATTAGGATAGTCATAATAAGTCTATCATTTTTCTAAATTAAGTGGTTCAAACCCAGCATCTAAACCATAACTTACCATAAATTGATTGGGTATAATAGCATTATATTTTAATTAAATAATAGTGATAAGCTTAGTGAAAAAGTCTAAACCTTAAATTAAATAAATGAGATAGCTACAACTTTTCAATTTAGTTTTCTTGTTTCTCATAAGTCAAATATGCAAATTCATAAATAACCTATTTGCCAATTTGATGCAATCTTCAATTGCCATTTCCTAGACAAAACAAATATTAATTTTCCTATTTAAGCACCAAAATGTAGCCAATATAAAAGAGATAATTCCAATTAACATAACCAAGTAAAATCTTATCAAATTCCTCCATATTGGATTTATGCTTGTAGTTAAGCATATAACAACTTCTCATCTTCTTTCATGTTATCCAGAAATATCCCAAAAGTTAATTCGCATTACATGTTGAAGATAAAATTACAATTGAGAGAACAAGCACTCATAAGATACATTGATATAATGAAAACATATCATCTCATCATTCCATTAAAATCAAATGAGACAACACTTAACACCTATTCATATATTTCACTCTATACACTAAAAGTATTTAGAGTTCAATAAGTTCTCAAATAAAAGCAATCATATCTCCACTACTTAAAAGAAATGAACCTAATGAATAAATCAAAGGGACTTGATAAGGGTTAAAATGTGGCTTAGGTAAGGTATGACAAAAAGAAGTTTTTTAGGTTAAATAAATTGAAGGAATCTAACAAACTTATCCACACAAGTTTTAATTCAATTTTGTCCAAAACTCACTTGATTCAAATAGTATTCTTTTAATCACCTCATCATTCTTTTTCTTTTTCTTTTCTTTTATTTTTTCATTTTATTAAGCAAGAACATTAAAGAGGAGATGTCTCTTTTTTTAATACTTTTCCCCCATTCTTAAAAAAAAAGAAAAATCAAACAATGCAACTTTAATAAACTAATTTACTTTTTATGGAAGTAGTCAAAATCCTATGCAAATAAGATTGATATGATTCTTTCAATTTAGGAGCATAAAATTATTAAGGACATCAACAAAAAAGGGGGTAAATTTGGTTTTTAACCAAGTTAGTATTTAAGAAAGGAAAGGTTAAATCTCAAATTGGTTTTCTAGGGATAAAAAGTGAGGTAGACTTGTTTAAGTAAAAAATGGTTATCATAAGTGCCCTTATCATATTTATGCACAAATTAATAAAAAATGTAGTCTCATATATATTCAAAAGCAAGTTCTAGCATAAAAAAGCCATATTTGATAACACACAACAAAAAGAAATGTATAAGCAAAAGTTTGAAGAATGCTCTTAGGTTTAAAGCTCACATAGGTGCAGTGTCAAAATGCATCAAATCTTGTACACTTTCATTCAACAAAACCAATGAGATACTTGAAGTACTTTAACAAAAAATACTAATCATACTTGTCTCTCTCATGTATTAATTCTTAACCAAAAATGTATCTTAACTTAAGTATTATTTTTAAACAACAATAAGAAAATTGTAAGGTTATCATGAGGAATAATCAATATGTGAATCATAGTATATATGAGTTCAAGCACAAATCGCAAAGTTTATTATGGTATATACTCTCACTCCCTCCACTCCTAAATCATAAATTGTTCACAATATATGCACAAGATGCTCACATGCCACAAAATAATCAACATAAAATAAAGCACATATTAGATGACTCCCTTTAGTTATGAGCATTTGAAACAAGATGTACTATGGTATTGGTGGACATGGAGGTATCACCCTCATTAATTAGAGAAGAGCATCCAAATTCTTCTCTAGTTAAACAATTTTACGTTTCAACCTCTCTAACTAAAAATGATGTTGATATCGGATTCGTGGAGTTAGAAGAGACAAAGGTGGTGGAAAATCACGATCCTCTTATTGTGATGATGATAAATCTCTCTGAGGAGGATCACATAGTGCAAAACAAAATATTCTCCTTTGTTGCTCAAGCAATGCCATCCTGCTTAAAGACACCATGTCCAATGGTTCCTTCTCACATGCTATATGTATATTGTTGTCAGTCATGTCAAACAAATTGAGATTAATAACTAGATGAGTAATAAGGGAACCAAGACATAAACTCTTATTAGAAGATAATTGTGTGAAACTACATAGCTAACTAAGCACCCAAACTTTGTGTACACAAACCAAATAAAAGCAACTCAACTTTAGTGTAAGTACATGTCGTGGCCTTCCTTTCAAAATAATTACAAGCCTAGAAGGACTACATATAAATTCATTCAAGCTCATTAAGATCACTACCTTTAGATTTACTTAGAAGATAAACCAACAAGTTAGAAGACATTAATATCCACACTCTAGAAGAATTAAAAGCACCATAGTCCACTATAGATTCTTTGTATTAAGTTGAATTAGTATACTCCTTATATATCAACCCTAAGGCTAAATTAAATTTAATGATGTTCTATTTAAATTTGACACCCATTAATCTGTGTACTATACTATATTCGGACTACATAAAGTAAAATTATCCAATTTATCAAATTTGAAGGTAGTATAAAACTATCTAGTTAATTCAATAAATACCAACTCATGTCAATAAGCAAGTCATAAAATTTTTCTTTGATATGCAATTCTTCTAAAGAAGGATAATGCATATATTTACCTTTATTAATATATCAAGTTTTGAGAGCATCGTATCATTGTTTTACTTTAAAGTTAAAAGTGAGATATCCACGTACATTCGACTTAGTTGGTGGCAAGACAGATATTTTCAAGATAAAGGCTTTTTAAAAAATATTAAAATATTTGAATTTAAATTTAAATTTGATTATCATATTAAATTCTGTTCTTATCTTTTTGTTGAATATTAAAACCTATAACTTTTTTCAAAGTGATTTAATAATCTAATTTTAGAAGAAAAACTAGGTGATGTTTTTTCTCCGGGTAGCTTGTCCTTTAAGGCAGATCAGTGCCAAGTGGCAAACTCATTCTGGAAACCGAAGTTGCATTTCAAAGTTGTTGAAAATAGACAGATTCCGTCCATTGATCTATCAAACACAAAGGCAATCGTATCACAGACAACGTCCACCTAGCACAGTCCAGTGGTGGAATACAGCTCGACGGTGAACGGCTAATCACGTGTTCAACTTTGACGGTAACCTATGTTTTTGTCTGACGCCTCGGACCGTTGGACGAACTTCAAGATTGGAAGAAAATAATAGGTTGACATTAAGATTGCAAGACTTAATACTTGTGATAGAAAGACAAAAATTGCCTGTAATGATGCCCACTTTTTTATTTTTTACAATGTATAATTATATATTAATTGATATTCACAACAGCATCATCTTCATGCATATTAAAGCTTTTTATTTCATAATCTCTTCGTATTAATTTTAAATTCAAAAAATTAAGATTTTAAACAAACTAACTTTTTAAAAAAATTTAACTTTACTCAATTTTACACTACTAGATTGAACTTAAAAAATGTATCTATAAAATGTTTGAACTTCTAGTTTTTACAAAATTACTTAACGTTAAGTTCTCTGTTAACATTGATAAAGTGGCATATTCTTTTTTTAGAAAAATTGTCACCTAAAATAATGGTACAAATATTTTTTATTTAATAAAATATATTCAAATATTGAAAAACTAATTATATTAATTGATATTCACATCAAAATCATGCTTATACATATTAAAAAGTTTTACTTCGTCACCTCCTCACATTAAATTCAAAAAAATTAAAGGTTTCAAAGAAACTAACTCTATCATTAAGTTAATTTTTTTAATTGCTCGTATATTATAAAAAATAATTTATATTATAAACAACATAAATAGAAGTTTGATTATGTTTCTTGTAAATTGACTCCTTGTTTAATTAAAAATTGTCATTTTAATGTAAACAATTTAATATCTCTACTAGTTATTTATCCATAAGCAATAAAATATGTGTTAATAAAACAAAACCTATAAAAATAGTGAGTCTAAATGCAAAATTTTAAAAAATATATTTTTATTTCTAACTTGCTTAACTTTATCTTTTTCATATAAATTTTGTTGTTTTTATTCATTTCAGAAATTTTAATTATGAAATTCTAGATTATAAAAATAAATTAATTTATAAAATTCTTATTTTCAATTAAATTAAATTATATTAAATAAAAGAAACTAAAAAATGGCTTAATGAAAAGTTTACCTCATTCAAGTTATGTTCTAAAAATTGGAACACTGTATGGTATAAAATGTTGTCAATGATTATAAGAAATTGTATCCAAAGATTTGTAGGGAAAAGTGCCTTCAAGGAAATAACATCATGCCTAATATAAATCTAATTTGGAGTTTGATTGTTAAAAATTTTGTAACCCTTTTGAGCATAAGGATTGTTGGTGTCATTGTTCCAAAGCTTAGTTAGTTCATACGTTTTCAGCTACCAATAATGTTTATAATGTTATCAACATTATTACATTATTATGCTCTCATTATGCTCTATAACGTTCCCTTTTGCTTTATTATCTCTTAATTCCTATTGTCAACGTATGAAATTCCTATTATCTTATCTATTCTGCCTTTGTCTGCTTTATTAATTATCAGAGATAGATCCTACTCTGCCCTTTTGAGTGCATTGACGTTGGTGGAGGGGGTGTTAACCTTGGAGTCAGTGTTGTCCTGCTGCACCATAGAGGGGGAATTTCGAATTAGGGCAGTTATTTTCACGATGCCTTATATTCTTAGATAAGTTGTTCCAATTTTATTTAGTGCTATTTCAATATTTTGATAACAATCTAAGTCAGAAAATTGTGTTCTTGCTATTGTTTGTCGAAAATTGTTACGTTTTTTTTGTTGTGAGTTAAGATGGAATATTGTTCTGTTCTTACTATTGCCTTAGTTGGAATTTCGTTTGTTCTTTTTGCTATTTTCGGATTCATTATGTCGTTTGTGAATGAGACCAACATAGGTTCTACCCTTTTTGTTCCCCACATAGGTTCTGCCCCTGTCACCATAACCTAGAGGGCCTAACTAGATTAAAGCCTCTAAATGGGAGAAATTTTAAACGATATTAAGAGAAAATTCTATTTTACTTTTAGCAATACAAAATTGATTATGCACAATTTCAAGATACTATTAATGACAATACTGACCCTAAGACGACTAAGGATAACTGTACTGTTGAGGGAGTGTTGCTCAATTATATGATCAACCCATTATTTGTGTAACATCCTGTTACCTATACGGCTAGAACAGTTATTTATGAGACATTTATATGATTTAAGATAAATGCACATTAGACATAAGTTAATTGTGACATACACATTTATTTGGCACATTCATACGATTGTACATGCTTTCATTGGCATTTCTAGGTAAGTGGAATTACATATGGCTAATTGTGATCATGACAAATGGTGAATCAGTGGAGATAAATGGTACACGTGAGGG
>JAOTAY010000007.1:22416010-22427054 GCA_025629805.1 Erythroxylum baracoense
ATTTTCTAAAAAATTTAATAATAAGATAATTGTAATTAAAATTAAAATTGATATTTTATTTATTGTTTCTTTATTTAAATTTTAAATTTATTTCACATATTAAAATTCATTAAAAAATTTATAATTATAATATCTCAAGTAAGTGCATGGCATGCTCCATAAATATTAAAATTAAATTTATCCAAAATCGTTAGAGCCAAAAATTATAGTAACAAAACAATAAATACAACTTAAGGACAGGGGGAGAAGGACGCGGCTAGCGGGCGGCTCGGCTTTGACAAAGGAGTGCACAATATGAAAAGATAAGACAGAGGAACGAGAGGCCGTGTGTTTAAATTTTTAACAAAAACGATGCTCACCGTTTTAACATTAGACAGAATAGGACAGAAAAATCTTGAACAGAGGATCCGAACTCCCTATGCTGGTCCTTTTGTTTTGGATTTCACCAGAAAAGACTAGCGACTATAGCTTTTCAGTTTTTAATGGAGCCGCTGAAGTCCATCCTTGGGTCTACATTTCGACCATTGTAAATAAATTAAGAAGTATTATATTAAAAATTAAATTACGTAATTTTCTAAAATATTATACATAAATTGAATCCACGTAATATTTACAAAAAAATTTATTATTAACTTCTTACATAAAAATTAAAAAAACTTGTACATGTAAAATTTGAAATACAAAAATTTTAACTTTTATCTCTCTTTTCGAATGTTAAAATGAAGGAAATGTTTTCGGTTAAAAGCCGCTTCTCGTAACTTTTAAGGTACTAACAGGAGATATTGCCAACGGATCTTTCTCTCTCTACTTCTGCTGAACGGATCTTTCTCTTTCTACTGCTTCTGCTTCATCATTCTTTTTGTTTCCTTTGTAGATTGATAAAGAAGGAACTGAACACCTGCGGAATTCGTGTGAACATAGCTTTTTGAGTTCTTCCAACCTCGGTTTGCTTACTTGTATTGCTGTACATTCACTTCATTTTGGTTGTGGTGTATTTCTTTACCTTCTTTTTTCTTCTTTTCTTTCATTCATCTGTACGATCTCATCATAAAGCTCTCAATTTTGCAAGGCAAACAAAAGAAAAATCTTTTCTTTTTGCCTTCCCAGTCCTTAGACTCTAAAACCTTTTCTCATTGTATTTCAAGAACCAATATCCTCACTGTTTCGAATTTGTTTAGGTTCCCAAACTACGTTATTCCATAAATTGTTTAAAACTTTTCCCATTTCCATTTTGCTGCTTTCAACGTATCATACTTGGTGACGAATATCCGGTTTCTGATGCCATGATTTTAATGTTTAATGTTATGAATTGCGGATTTTTTCGTTTAGTATCTAGTGAACTGTTGAATGATTTTTAGGATATTCATTCCCCGCTTTGGTTGGTGAGTTTGGATCTTACTATTATCCCTCCTCTTTTCTTATTTTCCTTTACTGTAACTTTTCTCTCTCCATCAAGTGATTGCTCAGAATTTACAAACACTACAATCTAGATTATTTTTGGGTGTTGAAAATCGTTCCTTTCATCACTGTTTTCAAACTGGACTATGTTATTTTTTTCTTTAGTTGTCACTCTTGTGCAGACCCTTTGACCCCATGAAGAGTCAAGTTTTTAAAACTTCCTCCAGTTGAAGGACTGACAAAATTGTTGATTTCTGGTAAATTTTATGATTTTGGGGTATTCTTGGATCTAGGTTGATTGATGTTGTTCATTATTTATGTGAATGAGATGCGGTAGCATATTTATCTTTGTTTCTTGATAATTTAACATTAATTTCTTAAACATTCTACAGTTATCTAGTTGCTTTTATTAAATTATTGTGCAGTCATGTGTACTTGAGGTTCTCACACCCGTGTATTGCGACGCCCTTTTTGTGGTTCAGTAACAATCTTGCTTCTCTTTCTTGATTATTATTAGAGCCATTTAGGGGCTTGTTAGACATTTCTTCTTTAGCTTGTATTAGGCATTAGGATAGGAGTAGCGACTTTAAGCTCTGATAAGAGTACAAGGGTAGTCCTTCGATGAGTTTCAAGTGTAGAAGAAGAAAAAATATTGACATATTACAAATAGATTCTTAGAACTTTGGGTCCTTTACGGAGAAATCTTTTGAATTAGTAGAGACTTTAGACAAGTATAAGATTTATATAGCGTGTATTCAGGAGACAAGGAGGACGGCGACTAAAGCAAGAGAAATTAGTAGGTTTAACTTTAACATTCAAGGGGTTTTGAGATGAAATAATGGGGTAGATATCTTGGTTGTCAAGGAAATTATACAACTTGTTGTGGGGGTAAAAAAGACTAATGATAGGATTATGTTCTTAAAGATTGTGGTGAGTGTTGTTGCTATATGTTGTGTACTTATACACCTTAAGTTGGGTTGAACGAACAACTTAAGTGTCAATTTTAGGAAGAGCTAGATGAGGTGATTTAGCAAATAACTCTAAAAGAGTGAATTATTCTAGGAGGAGACTTTAATGGTTATATAAGAGCAACCTTTAATGGATATTGATGGATAAACTAGGCACACCAATTGAATTGGACATAATAAAACCAAAGGTCGTTAGTTTGAATGAATCAAAAATATTGAAAATTGAAAGGAAAAACCAAGAGAACACCACAATAGATAATAAAGCCAAACACCATAATTATTGATAAAGCTCTCAAGGGTGTCACCAGACACACAAGCATAAAAACCAAAACAAAACAAAGAATCAATTTGAATTTGTAAAGAAAAAGTTTTGAACTTTTATTTGTGAATCACTAAAAAATACACCTTATAACCCTGTTTATAGTAGAAAAAACTCCTAATACTGTTAGGAAACAATCTAGATAATATAAAATCATACTAAAGATCTGAAAGAAAACTCCTAGTACTATTAGGAAATAATCTAGATAATATAGAATCATACTAAAGATTTGAAAGAAAACTCCTAGTACTTTTAAGAAACAATCTAGATAATATAGAATCACACTAAAGATCTAAAAGAAAACTTTTAGTACTTTTCGTAAACAACTTAGACAATACGTAGTCAAACTAAAAGATATGAAAGAATAAGGAAACTAATTTGGAAGACTTGGCATCTAAGTAAACGACTAATTTTATGTGTCCCAATTTCAGCCCAACGAACGAGGCTTCACTTGGCTTCGGACCCAAAACTTGCAATCAAACATGAACAGTAGAATATTGAATTGTTTGTAAAACTTTAAAGCTCATTACTTCCTTACACAAAATTATCACGTAAATTTAAATATAATGGCCTGGAGATAAAGTCCACTTATGCTCCGGCATCATTCTCCCTTTCTTGAAAGGCATTTCCCTCAAATCTTTGTCATTTAAGTAAGGAGACAGATCACTAACATTGAATGTAGTAGAAACTCTATAATCTCCTGAAAGATCATTCTTGTATGCACTCACTTCAATTTGTTCATGCCCTTTGAATGGTCTATTAGCACAGGGCATAAGCTTATTCTTCGTTTTCTTTAGAAATCTTTCCTTGTGAAGATGAATCCAAACTAGATCGCCAGGTTGAAAGCTCGGTTAATTGCAAAAATGATTAGCACGGGCCTTGTTAAAATCATATTCTACTTCAAATAGCTGGTTAAAATCAGGAAGAGCTAATATAAGAGTAGAACACAATTTCCCTTTAATCAATTCAAACGCCTTTTGTGCAAAATGACTCCATTTAAATTTCCCTTTCTTCATACATTCGGTAATCGGTGCCATAATAGAAATAAAGTTCTTCACAATTCTCTGATAAAAAGAAGCCAACCTGTGAAAGCTAATCATTTCACAAATATATTTAGGAGTTGATCATGGTTTAGTATGATCAATTTTTGAGTTATCAACAAAAATACCATCCTTAGACACTATCTAAGGAATATGACACTATCTACTATGAAAGTACACTGCTCTATCTTCCCATATAGCTTCTCTTTTCTCAACACATTGAAAACATTCTTAATTGCAACATTTGCTCCTCATTACTCTTACTATAAACTAGAATATCATCTAAGTATACAACAATAAATTTTCCAAGGAAAGGGTGCAATACCTCATTTATAAGCTACATAAATTTGGTCGGAGCATTAGTGAGACCAAAGGGCGTTATTAACCATTCGTACAAGCCATACTTATTCTTGAATGCAATCTTCTACTCATCATCTTCTCTCATTTGAATATGATGGTGATTGTTTCTTAAGTCTATCTTTGAAAGCACTTGAGCACTATGGAGTTCATCCAATATGTTATCTAGACAAGGCATGAGAAAGCGATATTTGATGGTAATATTGTTCACTGCATGGCTATATACACATCCGTCGTGAACCATCTTTCTTTGGCTCAAAAAGAGTTGGTACAACACATGGTGACATGCTGCCATGCATATATCCATGGCCCATAATATTTTTTTGTTGAAGCTCTTCAATTGGTCTATATTACACCCATATGCAGGCTTGTTAAGAAAAGGTGTACTCATAATCAAGTCTATTTAATGCTCAATCCCTCTAATGGGAGGCAAAACTGGAGGCAAATCATCAAGAAACACATCAGCATACTCATCTAAAAGAGGCTTGAGGTCTAGTAGGTAAGAGTCAACCAGATTTTTATTGACCTCCTTTAAAAATAATGCATATACTACTTGCGATTTAGCAAATTCTTGAATAATCTCACTCTTCATAACAATCATATTCTCCTTTTTAGATTGCTCCATATTTAGTTTACGTATTCTAGAAGGAGATAAGGGCTCAAGAATAAGTCTTTTCCCATCCTTCCCATCGGTGTAGCAATTAGAGACCCCATCGTGTTGAGCTTTTCGATCATATTTGGACGTCCTAATAAGATATGATATGCATCCATCGAAATTACATCACAAAGTACCTTATCATGATACTTATTCCCAATTGTAAAGGAAACAAACACCTTTTTTGTCACACACCTTTAAATCACTCCCTTTATTAAGCCATCGAATTGTGTAAGGTTTTGGGTGTTTGAGAGTAGACAAGTTTAGTTTATCCACAAGCACCATAGAAGCTACATTAGTATAAGAACCACTGTCAATTATAACGTTACATAGCCCTTGCATCTTACATCTCATATGGAACAATTGTTCACATTGGGACTCAATTAGAGAAGGAGCAACCTTCAAAACACGCTGAATCATAAGACGAGGCCCTTCCTCGTCACCTTCAACCACATCCTCCATTCTTCCTTCGTAATCTTCTCTAGTACCTAACTCCTTTTCACCCTCATTTATGGACAAAGCATTCAATAAAACATCAATTTCTTGACACTCTTGAATTGTCATGATTTTTTTATAGGACATTCAGATTGAATGTGCCCATACCTATGATATTTAAGACATTGCCTCTTGTTCTTATCAAGTTCTTTCATGTTCAAAGTACCTTTTTGTTTCCAATATTGCTTCTTCTCACCTGAAGCAACTTAGAACTTGAAGGGACAGAAGTAAAAGACATCGTAGGATTCTTCTATTATGGAAATGACTTCCTGTTGGCCCCGGGTCTCTATACAGATTTTATGGCGATTAAGTGTCACCATTGCCATTTATTTGAAATAATAAAATATATTTGAGAACAATGCAAGAAAATAAAATCTAACATTTGAATCTAATTAAAGTTTAGACAAGGAAGATTTGTGGTGGGAATTAAAATATCATAGAATGATATTTAGACATAAAATTAAATTATACTAAAAATGATTTAACATAAGTGTAAACTTCGGTTTCACTGTTTCGTTCCACGAAACTCTCGAGCCATTGTGTTGTGCATTATATTTTGATATGTGAAGTTATGATGTATTTTGAGTGTTATGCTTGATGATAACTTTCGGCCAATTTGTTCTTTATGATGATGTGTTGTATTATGAGTATTCATATATTTATGTGTATGGTTCATTATTACCGGCTATAAAAATATTAGCCACTAAGCTCTCCGGCTCACCCCAAAATTTTCTACTCCTCAGGTGAAGAATCAGCATATCATAAGTGAACCTTGCAAAGTTTTGGCAAAACTCCAAGAATTTTAGGCTTTTGTAACTAAGTTAATGTGAATCATTTTTGGGTGCTCTTAGAAGCATGTCAGCATAAACATTATTGTAGGTATTTTGCAACCATGATACTGTTATGGCATTGTTAAATGAAGTATGAAAATATGTATCAACTTTGTTGTGGTAAGTTGATAGTGAAAATGGACAATGAGAGTTGACAGTGAAAGAATCAGAAAAAGTTTCTGATATATGTATTTATATATCTATCTGCAGATTTCTTTTCCTTCTGTTGAATTGGTTCTGTGTTGAATGCTAGGAGAACTTGGATGGAATTGTTTGTAGTAAATTATGTATCAAAGGAGTTGGTATGTAGGAGATTGAATGTTGGTTCGGGTCATGTGACATTTGTGTTAGAAATGAATAAGAACAGATGAATGAAAACAGAGAAGAGAATAAAAATGTGATATGAAACTTTAAGGAATAAACTACATTGATATAGGTGGATTTGGGCTAAGTGGTCTTCATAAAGGTTGTAGATAATTCTTTTAGCTTTCTAATGGTATCAAGATCAAAATTTTTGAACTACAGGTATAAAAGTTATGGCCTTTACAAGATAGCAGTATTGGTGTGCAATTTATGCAGAATTTGACTGAAATGGTAACCTTTACTTAAATGATTAAACTGTATCGATACAGGTATGCTTTCATGCTTCTTAGATTTTCTATTTTTCCTTCACACAAAAGTGACAGAATTCATACAAAGCATCATAATATACATTCACGAAATATCCAGTAGTCAAGGAATTTCCAGATATTTTTACAGAGGAGTTACCAAGACTGTCACCGCACAGAGAGATCAAGTTTACCATAGAGCTTCTTCCATGTACCACACCTATCTCCATTCCACCCTATAGAATGGCTCCAGTAGAAGTGAAGGAGCTTAAAGAGTAGTTAGAAGAGCTACTGGAGAAAGGCTTTATTAGGCCTAGTTCTTCGCCTTGGGGAGCTCCAGTTCTTTTTGCGAAAAAGAAAGATGGATCCTTGAGAATGTGTGTGGATTACAGGAATCTCAACTATGTTACTATCAAGAATAAATATCCTCTTCCACGCATAGATGATCTGTTTGATCAGTTGCAAGGAGCAAAAGTCTTTTCCAAGGTAGACTTGAGATCGGGTTACCATCAATTGCGAATAAAAGAAGCTGATGTGTCAAAGACTGCTTTCAAAACACGATATGGACATTTTGAGTTTTTAGTGATGCCCTTTGAATTAACCAATGCCCCCGTAGCCTTTATGGATCTCATGAATAGAGTCTTCAAGCCTTACTTAGACCAATTTATCATAGTCTTTATTGATGATATATTGGTTCCTTATAAAAGAAATTCCTACTAACTCCTTCACTTTATTTTAATTATTTCTTTTAATTTATACCACCATATATTAAACTCCGAAAATTCCTAATTCATAAATTCTAAGTTATTTTCATGCTTGATAATTTAATAAAATAAATAAAATAAAATATAAAATATAAAAATCCTAAAAGCGGGATCCAACACTTCCAATTAGTTTTTTTGTTAACTTGTTGTTCAACACGTAAAGCAAGTTTAAAAAACTTATTATAGTTATAATAAGGTTGTAATTCCACCTTATCCTTGACTTTCAAACTCAATCCTTCTAAAAATCGAGCCATCTTCTGTCCTGGATCCTCCTTGATAGGATTCAACATCCTTTACTTCTCAAATTCATCAATATACTCATTAACAAAGAGAGTTTGTTTCAAAGCTGTTGTCTTTACATAATTCTCTTACATATAATTATCAGGAACATGTTTAGCTTTGATCTCACGGTTTAAAGGAGTCTAGTTTTTAATTCTTCTTCCTTCTCTTCTTAACGTCAGACGTTGTATGTCATTATACCAAATTCCTATTAAGCCAATTAGCTTAAGGATAGCATAATTAAAACTTTCATGGTCTGTAAAGGTTTCATACTCAAACATACGATCAGCTTTATGAATCCAATTTCAGATAACTTTAGGATCACACTTACATTCAAAATCGGGGAATGTAAGTTCAATTTACGATCTTTTTACATGTAACTTCCACGTCTAGGATGCTTAGTTGTTTCTCTTCTAATTTGTACTCCTCTTCTTCTTCTTCTTGCTCCTCATCGGACTATATAAAAGTCCTTTTAGATCTTCCATGTGGTCGTTCTTGGGTTCTACCCTATATAAAATATTTCCACTTAGCATCTTACATCTGTAAGTAGCCCAATTGATTGTTGATGTCTTCAATTTGATCATGAATCCCACCAATATTATGATCTAACAGTCAATCTATTTCCCTTAAAAGAGCAGAATTGTTGTTGTTGGTGTCGTCATTATTATTTCTATTGTTTGAAGCCATATTTGTATCAAACCCTATAAGATCAAACGTGAAACTTTCAAAATAAGTGAGAGAGGCTCAATTATGGACTATTAAGGCTTAAGAAATAACTGAGCTCTGATACTAATTTGATGGATAAACTAGGCACATCAATTGAATTTGGGAGAATAAAAGCAAAGGCCATTAGTTTGAATGAATCAAAAATATTGAAAATCGAAAGTAAAAACCAAGTGAACACCATAATAGTTGATAAAGCCAAGCACCATAATTGTTGATAAAGCTCTCAAAGGTATCACTAGCCATATAGGCATAAAGAGCAACACAAAATGAAGAATCAATTTTGAATTTGTGAAGAAAAAGTTTGAACTTTTATTTGTGAACTCCTAACCCCTATTTATAGTAGGAAAAAACTTCTAATACTATTAGGAAACAATTTAGATAATACAGAATCATATTAAAGATCTGAAAGAAAAGTCCTAGTACTATTAGTAAACAACCTAGGTAATATTTCAAATTAAAGATCTAAAAGAAAACTCCCAGTACTATTTGGAAACAACTTAGACAATATGGAATCAAACTAAAGATCTAAAAGAATAAGGAAACTAATTTTGGAAGACTTGGCATCAATGTAAACGACTAATTTTACATGTCCTAATTTTAGGCCAAATGAAGGCCCAACGAACAAGGCTTCACTTCATTTCAAATCCAAAACTTGCAATCGCACATATATAGTAAAATATTAACTTGTTTGTAAAACTCTAAAGCCCATCACCTCATTGCACAAAATTATCATATAAATTTAAATGTAATGGCTTAGAAATAAAGTCCACTTGTGCTCCAACATCATATACTCATGGACTCATAGGAGTTTTGGGTATGATGAAAAGAATGTTAGTAGGACCGCTTTATTAGATTTCACGGAGACAGCCACCAACTATTTTTTAAGAAAAACGAGAAGCACTTAGTGACTTTTAAGAATAGAACCAAGAAAACTCAAATTAACTACTTCCTTATAAGGCAGAGTGATCGACCTAGCTGCAAGGATTGCAGATTGCAAGATGATTGCTTGCCAACTCGGCATAGATTGTTAGTTTTAGATCATTTTATTAAAGGTTAGAGGAAGAAGAGAAGTCCTAAGAAGTGTACCATAATCAAATGGCAGAATTTGAAAGGGGATATAGTGAAACAATTTAGGGATAGAGTAATTTATGGAGAAGAATATAATTTGGTAAGAAATGTAAGCTCTTTTAAGAAATACAACTTTAGAGACCTTGGATGTTTCTAAAGGGCCGAAGGGTAGTAAGAGGGAGTCTTGGTGGTGGAATGAAGATGTTAAAAAAAGAGTAAAGTTCAAAAAGATTGCTTATAAAGCTTTATTGGATAAGAGCATAGAGGTGGAGAGAGTTGTTATTGTTGTTTATAATAATTAAAGCAAGTATAAGAGAAAAATGTTAAAAGAACTATTAGAACTACAAAGATTGATAGTTGTTAATTACATTGTGTTTTAGGGTTCAATTTGGCAAGAATTTAGTGTTAAATTGAGTGTTGAGTGTGTGTTTATGTGATAATTGTGTTAGTTTATATGTTTAAGTGTTTTTATGGACTAGTATAAGTCTTCGAGCTTAATTGTTATATTTTTAAGGTACCTTGAGGGGTTTGTTAGTATTTCAGGGTAAACGGTGAAGAGTGGAAAAGCTTCAAGGAGTTTTCGGGTTAAAGGCATAGCCCACAATCGTGCACAGTAGGCCACGATCGTGACAGACAAGGACGAGCCAGAGCAACCAAGCCACAATCGTGCACAGGGGTGCATGGTCGTGACAAAAAGTTTACATTCAGGCCACAATCGTGCACATCAGGCCACAATTGTGACATAAAGGGTTAGGCACTCGGCATGATCGTGTCAGGCAGGGCCACGATCGTGGCTTGCATCGGGCTGAAGCAAAAACTCAAAATTTGCAAGATTTTTGGAGCGTTGCAACCCCGACTTTGCCCTAGAGTGTCCAAAGTATAAATAGAACATAATGGGACAGATGCATTAGTTTGGAGAATCTAAATAGAGAGCTTTCACACTAGACAATTCCAAGAGAAAACCTAGAGCGAAATCGAGAGATTAAGGAAGGAGATGAAGGAAGAGAGATAAAGAGACGAAGCTTGACGTGTCGTACTTCCCAGAACAGATGATTTCTCGCTGTTGCTGCTTCCACGATCCGTTCCGATAGTAGTTTCTTTGTTTATTTCAATTTTATTTATGTATGAAATTGGGATATTTATTGAAACTGTTATTTTTGAGTGTTGATTATTGTTTATACTCACCTTCGGGTTTTCAATTCTTGAGATTAATAAAGATTAGTTGGATGTGTTTCTTTTGATTTATTTGTCATTCAATTTCTACTCGTAATAATTCGACAATAATCTGAGAGGGTGAGCCAAGTGAAAATAATCAATTTGGGCTAACAAGAGTTAGTTGAATTGATAGGTAAAGAATTGGATCGAACTGATAGAGTCGTGTAACGAGAGATCGAGCATAGATTCCTGGTAGGTTAATAGACAACTTAGAACTAATTTAGGTTTTGGGTCTATCGCGAATCGAGAGATCACGATTCCATAATTTAAATTAGGGATCATCAATTAGGGTTAAGAATTATAACTCGAGAGAGAGTAATTC
>JAOTAY010000007.1:22434940-22454159 GCA_025629805.1 Erythroxylum baracoense
TTTTAAAATAATAATAAATATTTTTATTACTAATAATAATTATAAATTAAATAAAACTTAAAAATACATTATTTTTATTTAAATTTATTTTAATATTTTATATAATATTTATTAATAAATTATTAATAAAAATATTTTCCTTTTTAAAATAAATAATTTAAAAATTATTATTTATAAACTAATATTTATTTTATATTTTGTAAATATTAAATCAAAATTTATTTGAAATTTATATATTTTAAAAATATATTTTAAATTTAATTATATTAATTAATAATTATTAAATTAAAATTGTGATTATGTCTAATTAAATGTAAAATGGAATGGAATGTGAAAAACAACAATTCTAAAAATTAATTCAAATTTTGATAAAATAGAAAATGATTAATAATTCAAAATTTTGAATTATTTTAATTATTTTACAATAAATTATTATATTTAGATAATTATTATATATAAATATATATTATATATAGATAATTATTATATATAGAAATAATTAGAATATAATAAATATATATAAACTAAAATGGATAAGATATAAACAAAAAAAGATAAATTAAGTAAATTACAACTGTACAATATGATAATGGACTATTTTGTAATTTTTAAAAAATTCAAGGAATATTTTAATAATTTAAAAAATTACTCGAAACAGTACTTGGTATTAACCAGTATCGGTACAGTATCGCACCAGAACCTAATCCGATACGAAGTCTGGTATGGTAATCGTAACATTGCCCATGAGACAATGGCTAGATTTCCATCCGTTTCTTCTTTTTTCATGTGTGTGTAGAATGTCTTGACTAGCTCATCACATATAGTTTCATCTAATTTTAGAAAATTTTCCTAACCAGTGGCAATAACATAAAGAGAGATAGGTATACCTATGTCATCAAACATCATGGGAGGCAAGATCCACCCAACAACCACCTTTCTTTTCTTGTACTACATTTTATATCAAACTTTAGCTTCCTTTGATTGAAACATTTTTCGTGGTATTGATGTCTTTCCTTTTTACACGGCTATCTTTATCTTCCCTCCACTGTTTTCTTTAGGAATCATCTCTTTATAAGACGTTTCATTCTTATCAATGGGGTCCTTAATAGTATCTTTAGTAACAAGCGCTTTGTCTTTCTTTATTTCTTCCCTTTTTCTTTTTCTAGATTCTTCTTCCTCTTTCTTTTCAACATTAGGGTTTTCTTTTTATTCACAAATTTTCTCAGCTTACTTTGCAAGACTTCCTCTGGTTTGTGGACATCTTATTACTTGAGTCGGTTCTTCATCTAAATCAGTATCATTGATGATCCAATGTACTCCAGACAAGTTCAGTAGGAGTGGAATCAGAAACATAAGCTTCACCAAGGTTAGCAGCGGAAGTTGGGGATTTCTTCTGTTTTATTTATTTTGTTTTGTCCATTATAGGTAAGGAGTTTTTAGAGGAAGGAACAAAGAGAAGGCATAAAGTTGGGGTTTAGAGAGAAAGACAACTACGCTTTTGAAAAAGAACATGATGAGTAGAAGAGAGAAGTTCGTCCCTGGTATATTAAGCGATTCTTGGACGTTGATTTCGTGTGAGGATGGATAGTCATACACGCTAAAAGAGGAAGTGGATCGTCTCTATATCTTCTGTCAATTCTATACAGCCACTTGTCAGAACTGCGCACACATTTCTTTAAATGCTAAAACAACGCCATGAATGACTTCCCTTTTAGGACACGTGTATAATACTCTGTTAAATTGAGAGGTGCTTTCTAAAGTAAAAGGAGCTTACTATGAGGAGTTCTTAAAACTAAGAAGAGCCTTCTAAAGTAGAAGGACCTTACTAATGTCTATAGAGAGAAGTGGCATAGAAAATTAATACAAATATAATATCAGATAGTCTACATATACCAAGCTCTTTTCTTAACACGCAAAATCTATCTTTAGAGAGTGGCTTAGTGAAGATATGAACTACATGATTTTTAGTATTAATCCTAGAATGATGCACATGATTTTTTGAAGGATTTGTTGCACTAGTATTATTACATAATATAGGAACATTATTAAAGTTCAGAGAGAAATCCTCGAGTTGATTCTTCATCCATAAGATTTGGGCACAATAGTTGGTAGCTGTTATATATTCAGCTTCAGTTGTTGAAAGTCTTGTGCAGTTTTGTTTCTTACAAGGCCAATAAACCAGATATCCTCCAAGAAATTGACAGTGACCATTTGTGCTTTTTCGATCGACTTTATCACACATATAATCTACATCACAATAGCCAACTATATTAAAAGAATCATTTTTTAGATACAATAGTACAAAATCCATAGTTTTGTGAAGATATCGAAAGATCCTTTTATCTACTTGAAGGTGACTTTCTTTTGATCTGATTGAAAATGTGTGCAAAGACACACACTATGCATAATATCTAGTCTTGAGCTTGTAAGATATAGTAACGACCTAATCATTCCTCTATACTTTTTCTCATCCTAAGCCTTACCTTCTTCATCCTTATCAAGTTTTGTTCTAGTATACATAAGAGTACCCATAGGTTTGGCATTCTCAAAATGATACTTTTTGATGAGTTCCTTTGTGTATTTATCTTGGCTATTGAAGATTTCTTTTTCTGTTTTCCTGATTTATAATCCAATAAAGAAGGATAGTTCTCCCATCATGCTCATTTCAAACTCCCCCTACATTAATGCTGAGAATTCTTCACAGAAGGACTGATTAGTAGCACCAAATATTATGTCATCAATATATATTTGCACTATGAGTAAATCATTCTCCTCTTTCTTAATAAATAAGGTTTGATCTATCTTTCCTCTTTCAAAATTATTCTTAAGCAAAAAAATTACTTAACCTCTTATACTATACTCAAGGGGCTTATTTTAGACCATACAGAGCTTTAGTCAACTTCATCACATAATCAGGATGATTTTCAAATTCAAAGCCTGGAGGTTGTTTAACAAACATTACTTCGTTAATATATCCATTTAAGAAAGCACTTTTGACATACATTTGGAATAATTTGAAGTTTCTATAACATGTAAAGGCAAGTAAAATTCTAATTGATTTTGTTCTTGCAACAGGCGTATAAGTTTCACCAAAATCAATACTTTCCTGTTGATTATAACATTGAGCTATAAGTTTAGCTTTGTTTCTTACTAACTTACCATTTTCTTTAAGTTTGTTTCAAAAAATCCAATGAGTTCCAATGACTAACTTGTTTTGAGGATGAGGTACTAAATTCCAAAATTTGTGTTTTGTCAAATTGATTCGATTCATCTTTCATAGCTGAAATCTAATTTCCATCAGTAAGAGCCTCTTCAACGATCTTAGGTTCTAATTGTGAGATGAGGGCAGAATAGTTGTTCTTGAAGAATGATCTAGTTCTTATAGTTTTAGAAGGGTCTCTTAGAATGTATTGATATATATCTTGACCTCTCAATTCTCTTGGTATTCATCATTGTATAGGCTCCTGCTGAGAGGAAGGAGCCTGCTTTATCTTGGTTTCATAAGAACCTTCTTGATCTTGTGATTTCGAAGGTACTGTAGGTGTAGTCAATGTATTTTTAGAAACCAAGAAATGCTCTTCGTCATATGAATCAACTGTTATTATCGAGAGTAGTGCTTCATCAAATTTGTATTGATTCTTCTATATTCTTTGTTCTTTTATTGTCAACTCTAAATCCTTTATTGGCGATACTGTAGCCTAAAAAGATAGCTTCATCTCATCTCGCATCGAATTTTTCAAGGTTGTCTTTCCTATTATTTAGAACGAAGCATTTGTAACTCAATGCTTGAAAGTAAACAACATTCAATTTTCTTCCTTTCCATAGCTCATAGGAGGTCTTTCCAGAATAGGTCTTATAGGCACCTTTTGAGTATGTAATAAGCAGTTGATACTAATTTTCCTAGTAACCATAGGGTATGCCACTTTCATATAGCATTGTCCTGGCCATATCAACTAGGGTCTTGTTCTTTCTCTCAACGACACTATTCTACTGAGGAGCCCTTGGGCATGAAAAGTTGTAAATCATACAGTTATTATCACAGAAATCTTCAAACTTTCTGTTATCAAATTATTCTCCATGATCACTTCTAATTAAAGTAATGCAGTATCCTTTTTCGACCTGAATTTTTTTGCAAAACTTCTCAAACACTTCAAAAACATCATCTTTATTTGATTGGAAGTAAACCCATGTAAATTTGGAATAATCATGAAATAAAACAAATTGTAATATTTACCACCAAAACTTTGAGTCCTAGTGGGACCAAATAAATCCATATGCACAAGTTCAAGTGGTTGTTTAGTAGACATAATATTTTTAGGAGAGAAGCTACTTCTGACTTGTTTTCCTTTTAAATAAGCCTCGTAAACTTGATTGCTTTCACACTTTAGGGTAAGTAGTCATCTTACTAACTCATTTTTAGACAATTTTGATAGAATGTTCATGCTAACATGTCCAAATCTTCTGTGTCAAATAAACGAATCCTTTTCTAGAGAAACAAAACACTTAACACTTTATGAAGACATGTCTTCTAGTTGAGCACAGTATATGTTCTAACTTCTATGACTAACAAATACAATATTATCATTATGATTATCGACTATTTCATAAAGAGATGCATAGAAAATGACTTTATAACCATTGTTATATAATTGACTTATGCTTAACAGGTTATGTTTCAAACCATCAACATAAAGGACATTATCAATGGAGGTGGAGTCAAAATCACCAATTTCACCAATTCTAGTGACCTTTGCTTTATTTTTATCAGCCAAGATGACACTACCTCCGTCTTTTCTTTCAATATAATTGAAGTGTGATATTTCACTGTCATGTGTCTAGAACAAATACTGTCGACTATCCATTAATTTTCTATTGTCTCCATTTTGAAACATATCTGTAGAAAAATATTATCTCATTTTAGGTACATAAAATTTCTTGGGTCTTTTCAGGTTAGTAGCTTGACCTTTCGGTCTCCAAACATATATTTGAGATAATTTCTCCATTTTACTAAAGTTACAAGAATGAATAATGTAACCATGTTTACCGTAAGAGAAACATAAAACAAATGAATGAGAATTGCTATAATTCCTACCATGTAGTAGGTTTTTTGTTGTTTTGACTATAACTAATGTTGGATTTAACAAAGAAATTCTTATATGGCCTAATAATATTATTTTTGTTGTAACATATTCCATCTTTATCAAAAACACTTTTACCACTTCCAAGTAGTGCATCAAGGATGTTCCTTCCTTCAATGAAATTTGTAAGATCTTTTTCTAGAGATAAGATCTTCCCTGCATATTTCTCTTTCTCAAGTTCTGGCTTAATAACTTTTTCTTCTAGCTGTCTCACTTTATCATAATCATTCTCAAGCAAAATATTTTCCAACTTATTTATTGTTTCTTCCAAAGTTTGCTTTTTAGTGACCTTTCGCTTATAATCAACCTCAAGAGACATATTTTTGGTCGCCAAACTCTCATTCACATATTCTAATGATTTAATCTTACTCTTTAGAGATGAATCATTGTTCTTAGACTTCTCAACTTCTTTGAAATACTTCATTGTCAACTTTTTTTACTGATCATACAATTCATGATATGCTTTTTTCAATTCATTAACTTTAATATCAGAGTCAGAATAATATACCTCATCGTCTTCTGATTCAACCATGAAGCAAACGTTGTCGACTTCGTTTGGCTCTTCTTCTTCAAAGTTTTCAGAATTCTTATTTGACCAAGCTACAACCATCTCTTGCTTTTTGGATTTTCTATATTCTGACTTATCCTTTTGAAGAAGAGGACACTCAGGTCTTATATGTCCATGCTTCTTGCAGTGATAACATATGATTTAACTATTTTGTGTATTGTTATTATTATTGTTACCGTTTGATGGGAACTTGTTATTCCCAACTTTCTTGTTTCCTTCTCTTTTTTTCATTAGCTTCTTTTTATAGAAACGGACATTTTTCTACCCATGAAGTTAAACTCTTCATCTTTGTCTATTTGTAACTCCGTGTCACTTTCATCACCATTTAATTCATCAGTTGCTTTTAGTTCCTTTTTTTTATGAGGATCCTTCATCTCTCCTAAGCTTGGTTTCATAGATCATCAGATTTCCTCGTAACCAGTTGAGTGAAATAGTGTATAGATTCTTTGCAGTTTCTATATTGTTACCTTAGCTCTCCATTCTCTAGTAATGATCTTAGAATTTTCTTTACGAGCTCATCATTAGGATAAATCTTTCCTAAGTTCTTTAAGGTCGTGATAATGTTATTAAACCGTTCAAAGAATTCATTTATGGTTTCTCCTTGTTTCATGCCAATAGTTTCATATTGATGTACTAAAAGGCTTATTCTATGTTTCTTTACCTCATTCGTTCCTTCAAAGGTGACCTGTAGTTTTTCCCACATTTCCTTTGTTGTAGAGCAGTAGGATATCTTTTCATATTTTTCTAGAGATAGTGCATAGATCAGATGGTGTTTTGCTTTAACGATTAACTGTGCATTTCTTCTGTCAACATCATACCATAATTTTACGTTTTCTATAGCAGGAAGTGTAACTCCAACTCTAATGGTTTGCCAGAATTCAATATCTACAAATTGGAGATAGATTTTCATTCTTTGTTTCTAGTATGAGTAGTTGTTTCCATTGAAGTTAGGAGGTTTTGAAACAGATTATCCTTTAAGGCTTCCCAAATTATTTGCAATGATGTATCACGTGCTGTAAAATACAATAAATGTGAAACTTTGCTCTGATACCAAATGATAAAGCAAACACAAGCAAGAAGGGGGTCAATTGGGTGTAAAAAAATTCAAGATGCTTTCAAATAAATAAGATCCTACTTAAAATATATATATTTATAAATATAAGGGTCTTATTAACTTTTCAAAAAGATCATGTTAACTCTTAAAGAGAAAGGAGCCAATTAATCAAAAGGAGTTTGCTAATGCTCAAAACGATAAGAGCCTTTTTAATTGATAAGATCGTACTAGCGCTAAAAAAGAAAGGAGCCTATTTAATCGATAGGATCCTACTAGCGCTCAAAAAGAAACCTCTTGCGATATAAAAACAGAAGGAGCCTCTTGAAAACTTATAATGCAAAAATTTAAAAGTAAGAAAGAGAGAGAAAATAACACAGTAGATTTATACTAGTTCTACTGACCTCTGAATTTTTTTCGTTGAGTTAAGCATGATATTTTGTGGAATACTCATAGAATTAAAGTTTTTGCCTTAGAATAAATAAAAATGTTAAGCATGATTTAAATAGATTATGAGGTCATGATTGAATAATTATCAGATTTTAATTATTTATTACAGTGTTATTAGGATTTTAGGTCACTGCCTGGTTAAATTACAGCAGTAAGAATGTATTGAGGGCAATTGTGGCATGTCGCTTAAGTTTAAAAACCATGAAGCATTAAAGGAAGGGTAAAGTTGACTTTTTATACTCATTAAGGGTAAAATTGGAAGAGGAAAATGTTGTCTTGTACATTAAATGGAAAAAAACGTGAATGAAGGGAGAGAATGAAGTGAAAAACAAAAAAAGAGAAAGAAAGGAGAGAGGGTTCCGTCCGTGAGAGAAAAGAAAGAAGACAAAGATTAGGTTTCATCTTGTCTTAGTTTTTAAGAGTGATTTTGAGGTTATTCAAGAAGAGAAAAAGAAAGAGGAAGAGAAGAGCTTCCATTTGAGCCAAACATTTCCTTGTTTGGCGAAGATTCAAGGTAAGCCCATTTTTAATCCTTTGGATTTTTGGAAGATTTTTGGTTTATGAAGCTTAGGAAAGACACGGGTTTAAGTATTCTAGAATCAATTTATAGTTAATATGCTTTTTGGGATCTCAATTTAGATTCCTATTGAATTGGAATTTTGCCAATGTTGAAGGAAATCAAGTAAGACAAGAGGAACAAGAGGAGGGGCATTTTTTTAACAAGTTTCTAAGCAAGGAATTCAAGGTGGGTTACATGTTTATAGTTGCGTTAATGAGCCATGAGAAATTTTCCAAATCAATAAAGTTAAATGATTTCAATTGCTTTATAAATGTTGCATTTATTGCTTCTTGAATGATTGAAGTATTTGCTATATGTTTTGTACATGAATCTTGATGATGATTTATAAAATGATGATGGAAATTGTATTTGAAAAATATCATGTTTATGGAAATCATGTTTTCGAAATGTGCCATTTTGGGCAACAATTTTACAAGTTATGAAATACATGTTATATAGGTTTGGTTTGGTCCATTCTATATGTCAAGTGCACTTTGACTAAAGGCTTCTCCCGCCTGCCCGCAAGAGGCATGGAGCTCCTTTAGGGACTCCCGCATGTTTACAACTATCCAAAAACCACTATGTGGGATTGTGTTAGTTCATTATGTTCACAACTACAAAGGATCATTTCATGGGAATGTGTTAGCTCATTCTGTTTATGAACCTCCCAGACCATTTTGATATGCTTATGCATTGACAAGTTTATTGAATGCATGTTTTGGGTTGCTTACAAAGTGTTTGATAAATTAAGAATTTGGAAATATGTATTTCATGATGCATTGTAAATTTTACAATGGTTTTGCTTATTACCGGTTATAAACTTGTTACCCACGAGCTTTTAAGCTCACCTCCATTCCTCCCCATCTCTAGGTGACGAGCAAGAGATCGAGTGATCGAGAGTGAAGGCATGACTCCGAATTTGCATATTTTTGTTTTTAAGTTGGTGTAGGAATATTCAAGGCTTTAGCCGTATTTCAAGTATCAATTATATGTATATTTTGTATTTTTGGATTATGAGACCAATGATGTATTTGGGTATTGAAATGCCCGCTAAAGCTTTGTAAAACTCTTTTCCTTTGATGTTAATGAAATATACTTATATTTTGCTCATGATTTTCCAAGTTTTTGCATTGTATTTTCAAGCATTTATAGGAGTAAAATATCTGTTCTGACATTAGGGGAAAAACTATATTAATCTAGGTTTATTTGGGTAAATTTATCTTCTTGGATGTTGTAGTTTATCCTTTTAGCTTCCCAATGATATAAAGTATGAAATTTTTTGAGATCGTAGTTAAGAGATATGCTATTTACAAGTCAGTGATGCTACACAAGGTGTATGTTGGATACATTATAGCCTTTTTCTTTGCTTGAATTAATAGAAAAAGAGTACTTTGGTGTCTTGAATTGGGAAGAATTAGCGTGATAAGTTAGAGATAAAATGAAGGTGATAAAGGGAGCTAAATGTGTGCTGAATTATTGAAGAAGGTATTGACATGGTTGATGTTGTATTTGTGTGATCAACAATTTATGGTGAATGTGTATAAGTTGACTGTTATATTTTTGGATTGATGATCAATCATAGATTATGATTTGGATGTAAATGATATTGAATTGGAATGGAGGTGAAAATGATGAGGAAAATAAGCTACAAATGATAGATATGCATAAAAAGGGTCATATGTAACTTGTAGCAGTTAGAAATCTGGAATTTGACCCGTAAATGTCCGTTAGGTGGACTTGATGTCTGCTAGGCGGACCTTCTCTGGTATTCAAGTGTTTCAGCTTAGTTCATGTCCATTTGGAGGGACATATGTCTACAAAGCTAACATTCTCAGGACAGTTATGAAAATGTGAAATGTTTTGACCCTCTAGATGGCAAAATCTCTCTTTGGGGTCTGCATAGAAGTTGTAGAACTAGAAGTCCTGTTCGAAATCGTACTTGAATGGTCTTAATCTGACATCCTTAGTGAAAGTTATGCTTTTTTCCCCAAATTATGTATATGTATATGTATATATTGTGGGCTTACCAATGCTTTCCTATGATTCATTTATGCCTGAATGGGGCTTGAAATGTACTTAGTTTGTTGTGAAAATAAGAGATAAATGGAGTGATATGTTTAGGGTGATGTTTGAGGATATGAACATAAGAATGGATTGTCGTTTATTAAATGCTCAATGATGGATGTTTGGGATGTTATAAGAACCCTACAGAGTGTTATGCTCACGCTTCATAATTCTCGAGTTAGCCTCCAAAAACGGGATCTAACATCTTATAGTATCAAAGCACGAGTTAGACTCCGGAAACAGGGTTTAACATGTTTGGTATCAGAGCATAAGTTAGACTCTGAAAATAGGGTATAACAGGTATGGTATTAGAGTGTCTAGGTTTAGTATCCTAGACATGAAATGGGTCGTTTTAAAGCATGAAATGAACATGCATTGTTTTTGTCTTGTTTCACATGATTTTGAAATTGTTTTACATGAAGCATCCTTTAAGAAGGTTTTGCATGCATACATGCGAGTTTAAACATGACATGAAATATGAACTATATATTTTAAATGGTTTTAAATAAAAGGAGTGAGTGTGCCACCTCGAAAGAGAACTCAAGGAGCTATGACTCAATCTTGCTCTTACCAAAGAAGTATGGATGAATCTCATGTCCCACAAGACACGGGGACCTACTCTGCTCATGATTCTGAGCCAACTAGTGTGCAACATGAAGTGTCCCCGCCTCCTCCTCCTATACCCCAAGTAAACCACATGGATCCACATTTCTTTCAAGCCTTTGCTTAGGCTTTCACGTATGCTATGGGCTAAGTGCCATAAGTTCTAGTGCAAGCTTTAGTGAAAAAGAGCTTAAGCATAAATTGACAAGTGCTCCAATTTTGACCTTGCCCATGGGAGATGAGGGCTATACAGTTTATAGTGATGCTTCAATGTTGATGTAAGGAGACAATGTAATAGCTTATGCCTCACGACAGTTAAAGCCTTATGAATTGAATTACCCATCCCATTATCTAAAATTAGCAGTAATAATTTTTGCCTTAAAAATTTAGAGACATTATCTGTATGGAGTTCAGACGAGGATTTTTACAGATTATAAAAGTCTCAAGTACTTATTAATTAAGAAAGAGTTAAATTTGAGGCAGAGAAGGTGGTTAGAGTTATTTAAGGATTATGATTTGTTGATTGAGTACCATCCAGGTAAGGCAAATGTAGTGGCTGATGCCTTGAGTAGGAAATCCTCCGTAGCCCATGTTCAGACAATTTATCTACTATTGTTGAAAGAGATGGCTAAGCTTAGAATAAGTTGAAACAGGAGGAGCCCGATTGCATTATTGCAAATTTTAGAGTGAGACCAATACTTAGAGAGAAAGTTAAGGAGTTACAAGAACAAGATGTAGATTTGAACAAGCTCCGAGAAGAAATTAAGAATGGAAAGCAATTTGAAGTGGAATTGAGGGATGATGGACTTATGGTTGTAGGCAATATACTTTGTATTTCGAATGTTAAGTAGGTATAAATCAAATCCCTCCCACATCATTCAGACCATTAAGGTTTAGTTGAGAGATGATTTGACTTACGAGGAGACTCCAGTGGAGATTCTGGACACTAAGGAAAAGGTCCTCAGTAACAAGACAATCTAATTGGTTAAAATCATATGGAAACATCATTCCAAGGAAGAGACCACGTGGGAGCCGTGGGAGCCCTTTGAAGCCATGAAGGAGAAGTATCCACAGCTCTTCAATGACTCAGGTAAGAATTTCGAGGATGAAATTCTTTTAAGAGGGGGAGAAATGTTGGCCCCTGAAATATTTTTGTTGAGTTAAGTGTGATATTTTATGGAATTTGAATTTTTGCCTTAGAATGAATGGAGCTATTAAGCATGATTTAAATAATTATGAGGACATGATACATTTATTATCAGAGTTTAATTATTTATTTCAACGTTAGTAGGATTTTATTTCACTAATTAGTGAAATTAATGCATTAAGAATGAATTGAGGGCATTTTTAGCATGTCACTTAAGTTTAGAGATCAAGAAGCAATAAAGGAAGAGTAAAGTGGACTTTTAGCACTCATTAAGGGTAAAATGGGAAGAGGAAAAGTGTTGTATTGGTTATTAGGAGAAAAACGTGAATGAAGGAAAGAAGGAGAGAAAATCATGAAAGAGAGATAGAAAGGCCATTAGAGAGAAAAAAGAAGAAAAAGCTAGGTTTCATCTTTTCTTAGTCTTCAAGAGTGATTTTGAAGTTGTTTAAGAAGAGAAAAAGAAAGAGGAAAAGAAGAGCTTCCATTTGAGTCAAACATCTCCTTGTTTGGTGAAGATTCAAGGTAAGCCCATTTTTAATCCTTTGGATTTTTGGAAGATTTTTGGTTTATGAAGCTTAGGAAAGACATGGGTTTAAGTATTCTAGAATCAATTTGTACTTAATATGCTTTTTGGGATCTCAATTTGGATTCCTATTGAATTGGAAATTTGTCAATGTTGAAGGAAATCAAGTAAGCAAGAGGAACAAGAGGAGGGGCATTTTTTTAGCAAGTTTCTAAGTAAGGAATTCAAGGGGGGTTACATGTTTATAGTTGAGTTAATGAGCCACGAGAAATTTTCCAAATCAATAAAGTTAAATGATTTCAATTGCTTTATAAATGTTGCATTTATTGCTTTTTGAATGACTGAAGTATTTGCCATATGTTTGGTACGTGATCTTGATGATGATTTATGAAATGATGATGGAAATTGTATTTGAAAAATATCATGCTTATAGAAATCGTGTTTTCGAAATGTGTCATTTTGGGCAACAAGTTTAAAAGTTATGAAATACTTGTTATGTGGGTTTAGTTTGGTCCACTCTGTATGTCTAGTGCAATTTGACTAAAGGCTTCTCCCACCCGCCTGTAAGTGGTATGGAGCTCCTTCAGGGACTCCCTCATGTTTACGGCTATGTAACAACCACTATGTGGGATTGTGTTAGTTCGTTCTGTTCATGACTACATAGGACCATTTCATGGGAATGTGTTAGTCCATCTGTTTATGGACCTCCCAAACAATTTTGATGTGCTTATGTGTTGACAAGTTTATTGAATGCATGCTTTGGGTTGCTTACAAAGTGTTTGATAAATTAAGAATTTGGAAATATGTGTTTCATGATGCATTGTGAATTTTACAATAGTTTTGCTTATTACCGGTTATAAACTTGATACCCACGAGCTTTTAAGCTCACCCCCATTCCTCTCCATCTCTAGGTGACGAGCAAGAGATCGGATGATCGAGAGTGAAGGCATCACTCCGAATTTGCATATTTTTGTTTTTAAGTTAGTGGTGGAATATTCAAGGCTTTAGCCGCATTTCAAGTATCAATCATATGTATATTTTGTATTTTTGGATTATGAGACCAATAATGTATTTGGGTTTTGAAATGCCTGTTAAAGCTTTGTAAAACTCTTTTCTTTTGATGTTAATGAAATATACTTATGTTTTGTTCATGATTTTCCAAGTTTTCGCATTATATTTTCAAGCATTTATAAGAGTAAAATATGTGTTATGAAATTAGGGGAAAAACTGTATTAATTTAGGCTTATTTAGGTAAATTTATCTTATTGGATGTTGTAGTTTATCTTTTTAGCTTTCCAATGATATAAAGTATGAAATTTTTTTAGATCCGAGTTAAGAGATATGCTATTTACAAGTTAGTGATGCTACACAGGGTGTATGCTGGATACATTATAGCCTTTTTCTTTGCTTGAATTAATAGAAAAAGAGTACGTTGGTGTCTTGAATTGGAAAGAATTAGTGTGATAAGTTAGAGACAAAATGAAGGTGATAAAGGGAGCTGAATGTGTGCTGAATTATTGAAGAAGGTATTGACATTGTTGATGTTGTATTTGTGTGATCAACAATTTATGATGAATGTGCATAAGTTGACCGTTATATTTTTGGGTTGATAATCAATCATAGATTATTATTTGGTTGTAAATGATATTGAATTGGAATGGAGGTGAAAATGATGAGGAAAATAAGTTACAAATGATAGATATGCATAAGAGGGGTCATATGTAACTTGTAGGAGTTAGAAATCAGGAATTTGACCCGTAAATGTCTGTTAGGCGAACTTCATGTCTACTAGGTGGACCTTCTCTGGGATTCGAGTGTTTCAACTTAATTCATGTCCATTTGGAGGGACATATGTCTGCAAAACGGACATTCTCGGGACAGTTATGAAAATGTGAAATGTTTTGACCCTCTAAATGGAAAAATCTCTCTTTAGAGTCTTCACAGAAGTTGTAGAACTCGAAGTCCTCTTCGAAATCATACTTGAATGGTCTTAATCTGACATCCTTAGTGAAAGTTATGCTTTTTTCCCAAATCATGTATATGTATATGTATATATTGTGGGCTTACCAATGCTTTCCTATGATTCATTTAGGCCTGAATGGGGCTTGAAATGTACTTAGTTTGTTGTGAAAATAAGAGATAAATGGAGTGATATGTTTAGGGTGACAGTTGAGGATATGAACATAAGAATGGATTGTTGTTTATTAAATGCTCAATTATGGATGTTTGGGATGTTATAAGAAGCTGTAGAGTCCTTGCACACTTTTCATGATTCTCGAGTTAGACTTCGAAAGTGGGGTCTAACATCTTATGGTATCAGAGCACGAGTTAGACTTAGAAAACGGGGTTTAACAGGTTTGGTATCAGGGCATGAGTTAGACACCGGAAGTGGGGTCTAGCAGATTTACTTCAAAAACACCATCTTTGAGTGAAGAACATATGTTTGGAGCATTGAGGAAGGATTGAACATAAGGATCATCATCAAGATTGGGCAAAATAGCACATCAACACCAAAATTCCAGATTTTGGAAAAGAAGAGAAGGAGTCTTTTTATTTAATTTTCTTTCATTCTAATCTTCTCTATTCTTTGTAAAAAATGGTTTATTTGATTTTTGATGATGTTATGGAAACCATGTTAGGCTTATTTTGTTTTAGGGGTTGCTTTTGAATTATTTTGTCAAAACTCCTATTTTATTGAATTAAATGAAGTGTCTTTGATGATTGTTGTTTTAGATTGTTTTCTTGTAACAAATTGAAAGAGTGAGTGAGATGAGATTCACATAGGATTGTACAACGAGAGTTGGGGACCCATATACTTGCAATCATTGTGTTAATTGAAAAATTAGAAGAGAGATCTGATTGGTCAATTGATCACCCATAGGATAGTTTAATAACTAGTTGAATCAATAGAGTCATAGGGTAGGTTGAGAAATCGTTGAATCGATTCCCATTAATTCAATTAGGGACAAATAGTTACACCTTGAGAGAGGGTAATTAGTACATTAAAAAATCTAGGGTGAGGCACAATTCAATCAATAAAATAGGAGGGAGACAAAATAAGGAAAAAGTAATCTCTAGCACTTAGATTCTTGAATTCATATTTTCTGTAATGCGGTATTATCCATTGTTTACATTAGTCTTTTATTTTTATTTTTAATTTAATTTTCCATATTATTTGCATTTCACAATTTAGTTTTTTAAACAAAGTTGTATCTAAATTTAGTGGTGTCTAGGCATCAATCCCTGTGTGATCGATATCCGCTCTTTTTACTACAAGTCACGACCCATTCATTTGTGATTTTTGAGCGTAAAACAAGTAGATAGGTTTTACCATCAACAAGTTTTTAGCGCCGTTTCTGGGGATTGATTGTTGAGCATCGTGTTTGATTTAGATTACTTTGATTTAAGAGTTTTTGATACTTTTCCTTGTGTATTTGTAGGTGCATGAGCACAAGGAGTACACGAAGAATGAAAAAAGTTATAGAGGACGAATTTCCCAACATTAATAAGCACGAAAGAGAAATAAGAAGGGCAAAGCATCTAAATTTCTCAAATCAAGATATGAATAAAGAAAGAGAGCAAGGAGGATCAGAAAGGACACTCGTAGATTTCATAAGGCCAGGGTTTAGTCCTCAAGGAGTGGCAAGGCCAGTAGTTCAAGCGAATAATTTTGAGATAAAGCCAGCACTACTCAACATTCTCCAAAATAGTGTGCAGTTTTACGAGCTATCCAATGAGAATCCGAATACCCACATTGTAAATTTGTTGGAGATTTTTGACACATTCAAATTTAACGGAATGTCTAACGATGCGATGAAGCTACAATTATTTTCATTCACGTTAAAGGATCGGGCTAAAACATGGTATAATTCTTTGAATACAGGCTAGATCACGACTTGGGAGTAGCTCGCTCAAACATTCCTCGCCAAGTATTTTCCGTTGACAAAAACCACAAGGATTATCAAGGAGATAACAAATTTTCAGCAAAGTGACGGAGAATCTCTCTACGAAGCTTAGGAGAGATTTAAGGAATTTCAGAGGAGTTGTCCACATCATAACCTCCTGAGGGAATTTCTACTTCAAACATTCTATAATGGAGTGAATTCGAGCACAAAGGGCACAATTGATGCAGTAGCTAGAGGTTTACTATGAGAAAGATAGTGGAAGCAGCTCATGATTTATTGGAAAAGTTGGCAAGTAACAGCTGCATGTGGTCGAGCGAGAGGAGAAGACAAGGACAGAAAGAACAAAAAGGTATAATACCTATTGATTCAGTTACTACCTTGCAGACTCAAATAACGGCTTTGACAAGGCAGCTAAACAACATGCAAGGAGCGCCCACTTCAACAATTAAGGCAATATAATCACAATATGAGCTGTGTGGGGAGAACAACCACAGTAATGTTTCCTATTAGGAGCTAGCGGGATCGAATAGGTAAGCTATTTAGGCCAGCCACAGCGAGGTAATACCCATATTCGAATACATATAATCTGGATTGGAAAAACCACCCAAACTTTTTTTGGAGTAACAATAATTTAGGTGGCCAACAAAGACCATAAGGACTGCTAGGATTCCAGCAAGATCGAATCGGAGCATTGGAAAGCAAAATGGATAAGATGATAGAGGTTTTGGGGTCCAAATTGGTAGCACAAGAAGAGAATCATAAAAGGATGCATGCAAGGTAGAAGGAAAATCAGAAGAGGGTGGAAGCAAAATTCGATCAGATTTTGCAGAATCGTGCATCATCCATCCATAATCTAGAAGTTCATGTAGGCCAACTAGCTAACACTTTATCTTTGCGAAATGCAGGTAGTCTACCAAGCAACACTGAGGTGATTCCAAAGGAAAGAATCATGGCCATCACTCGGATTGAGAAAGAAGAAAGCAAACATAGGGAGAAAGATGGAAACAAGCAAGAAGAATAACCAGTGTTGGAAGTCCTTCCAAGTGGACTAGTAAGCGAGCCGATTATGGAACTTTAGCTTGGACTTCCACATCAAATATCTACTCAGTGGAAGCCATCTTCAAGTGAAGTAGCTCGAAATTCTAAGGAAGGGGAGTTAAGCGAGATGACAAACATAACAAATCAACTCCAGACAAAACTCATGTTAAAGGGTTCGTTGAAAGAAGGGGTTATCAATCACATATCAGGAGAAAGATAGCATGTAGCACAGAAGAAAGAATACTTAGGAGATTTTTTCATTCCGTGTAGTATAAATAGAGTTAAGATAGATCGAGCATTTGCAGGTTTGGGAGCAAGTATCAACATGATGTTGTATTCATTTAGTTAGAAGTTAGGTCTAGAAGAGCCAAAGCCGACTAAGACATTAGTGAAAACGGCTGATAGGACAGTGTATTTACCAAAGGGGCTGATCAAGAATGTGTAGCTACACATTGATAAATTTACCTTCCCCATGGATTTGTACATATTGGATATTAGTGAAGATGAGAAAACTCCTATGGTTTTGGGGCAATCGTTTCTAGCTACTACTCGTGCGATTATTGATGTTGATGGGGGTGAGTTAATATTGAGAGCAGGGAAGGAGCAGTTAACATTCAAGGTATCGAAGAAAAATTATCGTCTTACACCATCCCCAAAAGATATTAAGGAACTTGAACTCCAAGAGGAATGGGAAAATATTAAGAACCTCGAAAATGCATTCAGGAAGAAACAAACGCGTAGGAGAAGGCGAAGAAAGGAAAAAAATGATAAAGGTAGATCCCCGAATAAGGTAGCCCCTGTACAAAGTCTAAGATCAATTATGCACCGCTATCGTTCTAGTCATTTGGTCCTTCATGAGTAAGAAGGAAAATCGAGCTACCAACAGTAACAGAAGCACTGCATGGGAGGCAACCCATAGAAGTCAACTAGCTTTTGTTTGTTTTTGTTCAATTAATAGTTCAATTGAATTCCTTAGTTATGATCATGTTTGAATTGGATTTGATTGATCTTTATGTTGATTTTGTTTGGATTTCAATTTGTTTTCTTTTCAAATTTCTTGTTGATAATATTATCTTGATGTGCTTGTAGGTTTTGGGATCATGGAGAATGCATATAAGCTTAGAAGAAGGTTTGAAATTTGCGAGGATCAACAATTCCCACGTTTTGTGGGAATTGTGGTGATTCCCACGAACGTGGGAAATCTCTCCAAAAAGTTTCTGGAGAAAAAACCTACGTCCGTAGGAGTTCTGGAGATTCCCACGAACGTGGAAATCCTCTCCAGAAAGTTTCTGGAGAGGAATCCCACAATCGTGAGATTCTGAGGATTCCCACACGTGGGAATCCCATTTGAGAGGGAGTTTAAAATTCCACCCCCCCCTTCCCTTTTCAAAATTTCACTCCTTCTCTCTTTAGAACATGATTTTCTCTCCTTCCACTCTCTAAAACTCTTCATTTTTCATCTAGATTCTTGGAATTTTCTTCATCCCTTTCCATTAATCTAACAATCCTTCATTCTTTTCATGCATCTATCATTCAAATATACAACGATTTAAGTGGGATTTTATTTTCTATCTCTAAAATACGAATTTCACTCTCTCTTCATTTTTTGTAGATTTTATTCTAACAATGGCTCCACCAAAGATGATGAGGGTTAGGGTTAGGCAATCAGTCGACGAGCTCTACCTTCAAGTTTTTGGCAAAGGAAAACCTAACTTAGCAACGGCCTATCGGGCCCTATTTTCTATTTACTCAGAAGAAGGTGTGCGTTTTCGTGACTTTAAGAGTAGAGCAATAGTTACTCCTAGGTATTTTGATTTTGAAGTCTTAGAAAATATAGGGATGAGACACCAGTATAGATGTCAATGGGTCGGGCTGAGCCCGGGTTGCTCTTGACTTAGCCCGGCCCGGCCTCAAAAATGGCTGGCCGCGGGCCGGCTCGTGGCGGCGCACTACGAGGCCCGCGCGTCGCGCTTCGGCGGCGCGCTGGGCACGGCGGAGGAGCTGTACCGCTATCGCGCACCGGAGATCCGCGGGCCCGAGGAGGATGCCGCGCCGGCGCGCGAGCCGGGTGGAGGAGAAGCGGGTGGCGGCGCGGCGGTAACACCCGAGGCGGACGCGACGGATCTGGACGTCGGCACGGCGACGGCCGGCGCCGTGGCGGAGCCCCGGCTCG
>JAOTAY010000007.1:22456648-22472047 GCA_025629805.1 Erythroxylum baracoense
TGCCTGCAATATTTTAGTTTTCCTTGGCATTAACGGCATCCTTTTAACCATTCTAGCGAAGGAGGTGGAATCATACTGCTTCTAAATTGAAGGAATTGTATCAATCTTATTTGCATAGGATTTTGACTATTTCCATAAAAAGTAAATTAGTTTATTCAAGTTGCATTGTTATATTTTTTTAGAATGGGGAATAAATATAAAAAAATACAAATATACTCTTTAACGTTTTTGTTTTAAAAGATGAAAAAAGAAAAGAAAAGAAAAAGAAAAGTGATGAGGTGATTAAAAAAGATGTTATTTGAATCAAGCAATTTTTGGACTAAATTGAATTAAAACTTGTGTAAATAAGTTTGTATAATTTCTTTCAATTTATTTAGCCTTAAAAATTTCTTTTTCTCATACCTTACCTAAGCCATATTGTTCAAGTCCCTTTGATTTATATATTAGGTTCATTTTTTTTAAGTGGTGGAGATATGATTCATGATCATGCTTATAGAAATAACTCACTATACTTTGATTTAAAAACTTAATGAACCCTAAATACTTTGAATGTATAGAGTGAAATATATGAATGGGTGTTAAGTCTTGTCACATTTGATTTTAATGGAACTGATGCGATGTTATGTTTGCATTATAACAATGTCTCCTATTAGTGTTTGTTCTCTCAATTGTAATTTTACCCTAAGCATTTAAAACAAGTTAGCTTTTGAGATATTTTTGGATAACATGAAAGAAGATGAGAGGTTGTTACATACCTGAGGACAAGTATAAGTCCAGTGTGGAGGAATTTGATAAGATGTTATTTAGTTATGTTAATTAGAATTATCTCTTTTTATTTTAGCTACATTTTGGTGCTTAAATAGGAAAATTAATATTTTCTTTATTTTAAGAGATGAAAAGTGGAGATTGGATCAAATTGGAGCATTATTGGTCAAAATATAGAATTTTAGAAAAAGAGTAGATAGATTACTATAGTAGATAATGCGAGATTATGCCTAATGCTAGATTCACTCCAATATTTTGAATTCAATTAGGAAACTTATTTCCATCCCCATTATGTAAGGATATGGATATGGATTTGTTTTAGACAAGAATCTTTACAAGATAGAAGTAGGCTAGGTTTTGAATTAAAAAAAAGGAAAAACACGTCCAACATCTTCTCTATTATTCTATTTTCTTTTCTCACAATCCTTCACCTTTTCTTCATTTTTTAGTGCTAAGAGTAATGTGTTTAATATTGATATTGATTAATCTAATAAATTAATTTAATATTGATTATTTTATAGTTATCTACGAATTAAGTGATCTATAATTGTCATGAAGGATTGGTATAAGTAGCAAATAAGTTATTTATGAGTTTGTATTATGGACAAACAACTTGAATTTTGAAATTTATTCTTTTTAGATAAATGATTAATCTTACAAATGGATGATATATTTCCCTTGAATCAAAATTAAATACCATTACATTTCTCACTTAATATTTAGTTTAATTATTTTGATTCCTTGTCAAATTTAGTTAATTAATTGCAAACTCCCATTTTGTTTAAGCAATTAAAATTTAAAAAACTAGTTTTCAATTCTCTTGGGATTCAATCTAGTTCCACAACCACTATAAGAATATAGAGAATTGGAATTAATTTTGAGGACTTTAGCAACTTGGTCAGTGAGTGTATTCTATTATTCAAGAAAATTAATCTCTTATGTTAAGTGTCTCATTCCTATTTCAGTTTACTACTTTTATAATTATAAAAGGTCATTTGAAACTATTTCATATAGGTTTACACTTTTTATCATTAAGAAAAAACTCATGCTAGTTTTTTATTGTAGGTAATCATTACCATCAAAGAAGGCTGCTCTATTAATATTTTGTCCCTTTTGGTTTGATGGTAATATGCCTAAGTATGCCATTATGAACTTTACTATAGGATTTTATTTCAAATACTTAATAGACCTTTTATGATATCACTTGTTAGTCCCGAATGCACCCAATAGGGGCACAAATTCGGAGTTAACAAATTTTAAATGAAAATTTACTAACTTAATATGTTAATAAGCATAATTTATAAAAGATGAATATATGATATAAAATAATAAATTTTAACAACAAACTTAACTAATAATGTGAAAAGGTTGAGTGAAGAGAAATGCAAAACAATTTTATTGTGGCTTAACAAACAACCTTTACTTATAGCACTCCCAATACTCTTTTTGGATTTTCATTATACCTTTTCTTTACAACAAGAATAACCTTTGTATATTCTTTTCTCAGTAAAGAGGAAACTTTCTATAATCTTCCTTAACGGTGAAGAGGAACCTCAATACCACTTAGAACACCTCTAATTACAATAACCAAAACCCAATAGAAGCTTGTAACTTAAAATATCTCACTTTATCACTTTGATAAAACTAATGAGATTCACTTGAATATGAGATAATGAGTGCTCAAATGCTTAATAAACACTTAGCAATATGTGTAAAAGACACCTAGATGCCTTTTTATGTAAGAACCAACGAAAAAAATGTTTCTATAGGATTTTGGGATAGTTACTTGTTGTTAAAGTTACAATAAGTAGTTCCAACACATTGGTTAATCACTAGGTCATAATGGTTAACTGACAACTAGTTTGGCATATTAGTTGGTCACTAGGTTATAACGGTTGACCAATACGCGTTCAAAGCATAATATTCAATAGGTGTATATTGTTCAATCAATGTGTCACTTGGATTGTTCGGCTCTTCATCAAGTTATTCAGTTTATATTGATCTATTTTCTCAATCACTTGAACATTAATCAAAAAGAGTATTGTAAATTATTTATGTTTTAAAGTATTTTATGTCACAATTTAGCTAATGAAAATATATCTAGTATGATGTACGGGCTAAGACATACATGTGAATCAACTAGGATTTTGCAAAGTTTTAAAAATTGGATTAGAAGTTAAATCAATCAGACAATAGTTTTAAGGTTTAAAATGTTCAACTAGTATTATACTATCATAAAACCAGTTAAAGATAAAATAAAATAAAATAATTAAAAATATAATTGAAGGATGACTATTCTTAGTCATCAAAAAATTTAAAGTTTAATTGAAAAGGGAGAATGTTAAATGACAATTTATTGATTTATGAAAATTTATTAGTTTAAGAAAACTGACTAGTTTTTAACAATAAGGATTATTAAAGAAAATCAAGCTAAAAAATTGAAAACCAAACTGAAAAATAAGTGGTTGAAGGTATTCATAGTTGAATCAGTCAAAACAGTTCTATTTTTTAATCATTAGAATTTTAAATATTAATTCACATTATTGATGTAGAATTTATATCATAATTTATTAAAATTATTCCTTATAATGCTTATAATAAATCCAAATAATCATAAAATAAAACCACTATATTTTTTACTCGAAATGCTAAATATTTGATAGAATGAGCGAGTTTACAATATCAGCTATACATATTTGTTTATATCATTAATTATATATTTTCCTTGTATGTTTTCCTTTTAGTTTTAGGCTCCATTTTCTCCTAGTTGTTATAAATAATCATGTTATATTTTGTATATATTCGCTTACTTTGAATAAGAAAAATAAAACAATTCCCTTTTATAATATGGTATTAGAGCACTGATATTTTTATTCATAAATAGAGGTCACTACCTCACCATCTATTCTACTCCGAACAAACCTACATTTACTAGATAACCTGATTCATCACCATTTTATATACTTTATTATGATAACCCAAGAATCATGTTAATTACTCAATAATTAAATGGTGATAACTATTCCATATGGATCTATGCCATCACCATAACCTTAGAAGTAAAACATAAACTTGGCTTTATTGATGTAATCATTAAGAAACCAAATGAGAATTCTCACTATTTTCTTATTGGAATCACTATAACAATATGACACTCTCATGGCTCCTTAAGCAGTAACTAGAGACATAATTAATAGTTTCATTAAAGATAACACATGAAGTTTAGGTTGATCCTATGAGAATTTCATAGTGCTTTTGGTAGAGTGAAATCTAACTCTCATTGATTTGCAATACCAATATTATGTACATCAATATATACGGTTATGCATTCCTATCGTATGCCTAAAATGGAGCAATCAACTTCTTGAGCAAATACTAAGAATAATTTTTTTCCTATAATACACCTAGAAAATATTTACACATAATTGTTCCTAAGGTTGACATTGTATTACTAAAGTGGATACTATATAACCGCCTAATAATCACCCTCAAGTTGGAGTATGAAGGTTTCCGATACCCAACTTGTTAAGAAAGTATACAAACTATTATCGTTCCAATGCCTTGGTAAAAATGTTAGTGAACTGATTTATGGTTTGAGCATAAGATGTGGCAATGTTTTGCGTTGTATATCACCATAAACAAAGTGGCAATTGACTTTAATATATTTTGTCTGCTCATGAAATATCGAATATGTAATAAAGTGAAGGGTCATTTGACTATCATAATACAAACACATTGGTCCATCATTTACACCTAATTTGTTCTAAAAATGGACCCTTTATTCCTAAAGTGGACATAATACAAATGCCAATACTCCCCCATAAGTTAAAGGATGAAGGTTCTGAATACCCAACTTGTCAGGAAAGTGTTCAAATGGTTGTTGTCCCAATGCTTTGGTCAAAATTTTAGCCAATTAAACATAAGATATGGCAACATTTCCATGTTGTATCTCATTAATAGCAAAGTGGCAGTTGACTTCAATATAATTTGTTCATTCATTAAATACTAGATTTACAACAATGTGAAGTGTTGGTTGACTATCACTATACAACTGCATTGGTCCATTATGTAACACACCTAGTTAACGTAAGTAAATTTGCAAGTTATTTCAACTAATAGTTGGTTGTAGCCATTGAGTACTTAAATTCTATAGAGGATCGGGATACAGTCTATTACTTATTTGGTCTTCTAAGAAATAAGAGAGGGACCTAGTAAAAGAAAATAACTAGTAAGTGAATACCGAGTCATTAAACAAATTGCCCAGTCATAATCACAGCATGCATACAAGGACAAATCAATATTTACACTCAAAAGAATTCCTTGTCTGGATTTCCCTTCAAGTATCATACCACTTATAAGGCAACTTCCCAATGTTATTCTCGAGGGCACTACATAAATTAAGCTAAAATATGAACATAATAGTTAAGATAGATCAATCGACCAACCAACTGTCGATACTACTTAGATCAATCGACTAATCAACCATCGATACTACTAAAGATCTTCTAAGAATACACTTGCAACCAATGCCAATCGATGACTTTGCTCCATAAGAAATGAAGTGTTTTGCTCCCTATGGTGCATCTTATGTAATAATGTCAAGTATGTACTTGCATTACATTCTTGTAGGTAAATAATGAGTAATTTGAGTAGGACTAATTGAAGCCATACTTCTTCAAGGCTGCTTCTAGCTAGGAAAACCAAAATCAAGGGGCTTCTCGCCAGCTATAAAGGGATTTCTACAATTTACACACCATTGTCATATCTGTTGTTGAGAATCCCAAAGGTAGTTTTATATAAACTTCCTCATCTAAATTTTCGTGCAAAAATGCTTTATAGATGCCCATTTCATGTAGCTCTCAATTCTTTACTGCTATAACTGCTAAAAATGTCCTCACCATCTTAGCTACCAAGGAAAAATTCTCATTATAATATAAATGAGCTTTATAGTGCTCAACTGTCCCATCTTAATTGTACTTGACCTTGTAACCTATTTACAACCTATTACCTTTTTCCCTATAAACAAAGGTTCCAAAATCATGTTCCATTGTCTTGTAAGGCTTATATCTCCTTTTTCATAGCATATCTCCATTTTTCATCTTTCACTGGCTTAAAAAATCAAGTAGGTTCAATTCTTGTTGTAACTGTTGCTATGAAAGCACGATCTTTGGAGAAAAATATGCACACATTATAACATTCACTACGGAATAAAGAGTAGTACTTAAGGATAACGTCTTGGATTCAGCTTGAGTATGAGTAGGGCCTTATAAAGAGTGCACTATAAACATCACAGATTCCTTCAACAATACAAGTATTTTAGACTCTTGATGTCCCCTAGTATATTTTTCCATAGTCTCTGTAATAACTACAATCTGACCACCATTCTTCAGGTACACCTTGAGGTTGTTTTGAACACCATGTCTCATCTCCTCTTCCTCCTCCTATTTGAAAAATGTCTCGAGTTTGTTTCACATTATAAAATACATCACAAGGTTCCAACAAATCATGACCACTACCAAAATAAAAGAAAAAAGAAAGTATCTATTTAGAAGGATGTCTCAGTCTTCTATGCCACAATTCTTGCAAATTTATTCCTCCTACTTTATTTGCTTGAATTGATGCCACCATCTGAAAAAAATAGACCCATCATGCTTTTCACCTGCGCTAATAAAGGTCTTTAAAATTTGGTCTTCTATCACACATAGTCTATAAGTGGAAGTAACAGTGTAATTCAATTCTCTCAAGATTTTTTCTAGAAGCAATATATTGAAATTTATATGTGGCACAAAGAGCACGTTATGTAAATAAACATCTTCTCCTAAATGTAATTTTCCTTCCTTTATTACCACTATTTGCTTTCTTTTGGGAAGTCCTATTAGGTATGTGTGATTTTGTGAACATAATTAGTCAATAATTCAGTGTCTCCATTTGTGTAATGGGATGCTCCATATTCAATTAACCATTCACTTAAATTTTTCTTAATAGTCAAACATTTAATTCCTCTTAATTTAAGAGAATTTAAAAAATTAATAAGCGTTGCCTATTGGTCTCTAGTTAGCCTTGGCATGCCACTGTGGTCAGATTCATTAATAACAACAGTTTGCTACCCATCATTCATAGTAGCCTAGGTTGTATTTGCTAGAACCTCTCGTCTATGTCCACCACCATTAGTCCCTCCTTAGTCATGACCCCGCTCCTTATCCAATCATTTGGGGTGTGTTAGCCCATCATTCAGGGAATTATATGATCTGAAAACATTCGTTCACTTTATGTCTTATTTTACCATAGTGAGAACAACTACTGCCCTTGTTTTTTAAACATACATCAATAGCTTGAACCCCCATACCCGCCTGTTTTGCAAAGCCTAGAGCATCCCCACATTTTTCCTCGCCTTATGCCATGCTTCGGTTCTATTCCTCCTACACGATCATTGAGTATACTTTACTTAGGCTTAATAACTGTCCCATGTTAATATTAGACTGAATTGTCTCATATACTATATCATTAAGACCTATGAGGAATTAATAGATTCATTTTTCTTAACACTTCTTCTTTAGTTTAGCCACTACATTGCACTTGCAACTGCTACATTGACATGCAAGGATGGGTTTGTAATTGAACAAACTCATCCTAGATGATTTCTAGTTTTTTAAATATAGTATGATAGCCTACCCTTCCTATTTGGCTATAGTAAGATTATCCTTAAGTTGGTAAACATGTGATCCATTCTTGATTAAAAACTTATATTGAAGGTCCTCTTATAATTCTTGCACATTCTGTATATAAGTTATAGTAGAACATAAGTTTGGTTCGATTGTATTTAAGATCCAAACAACTAACATCAAATTCACCATATAACACTATTTTAGATAAATTTCCATCAACAAACATGAGCTTTTTTAGCAGGTATTACGTTCCACATTGTTCTTCCCCATTCTTCATAAGTTTCATCTCTGAATTGCATAGTTGTGATTAACATTCCCAGATTGTCTGAGGGGTATAAGCAGTAGGGTGAGAGAATTATAAATTCTTTATTATTTCCCTCACTTTTCTCCCCGTTGACTTCTCCACTAGCCATAATGGTTGGAGTTCAAGTTTAATTTCTATGATTCTAGCATTTAATAGGCATTTAGCTCTGATATCGTGAGAATTTCACAGTGCTTTTGGTGGAGTGAAATTTGATTCTCGTTGATTCTCAATACAACTTAGTGTACATCAATATTTACATCTACGCATTCACATCTTACAACTAAAATGGAGCAATCAACTTCCTAAATGGATACTAAGAATTATTTGTTTCCTATAATACAAACAAAAAATATTTACACCTAATTGATTCATATGACAGATATAATATTCCTAAAGTGGACACTATACAATCGCCCAGTGTCTTTATGAAAATTTTTTCAGGAAAATGTTGTATGCATCTTTAAAATCTAGTAAATTATTGCCAGTAATTCAAAAAGTAATGATTCAAGTGCTACATATTATACTATCATTAAACGATTAGTAAATAAACTTTTCATATACAATAATTTCTCTACTTTTACATGTGGTAATGTCCAAAACAATAATAATATCCATCAAAGAGACCATCTGCTCATGAATCCATTGCCTCATGTTCCCAAAACTTATTCTCTTTTATTGGAGGAAGAAAGACAACAATCAATCCTTATAATAATTTTGCTACTGATTAAGAACAATAAGACTTGACAGCTTTGTAAAGTAAATCTCATGGTGGTAAATCAAAATATTATTTTGACTATTACATAAAATGTTTTCTTTTTAATTATAATGATATTATTTTAAATCTTATAAAATTTTAAAGTAAATTTAATCAAGTCCAATTGGACTTAGACTCAGGCTCGAGCTCGAGTCTTTCCCAGGCCTATAAAATGATTTGTTTTAAGTATAATTATGTTAATTTTAATTTAAAAATTTTGAAAATAAATTTAATCGAGTCCGATTGGACTCAAACTCAAGCTCACACTAGAACCTTAAGCTCAAAAAAGACTCAAGCTCAACCCTGATAAAGCAAACACATGTAGGAGAGGGTTAATTATGTGAAAAAAATTTGCAAGGTATTTTAAATCTTTAAATCCTTCTCAAAAAAGATAAGTTGATAAATGGAAAGGTCCTATTAAACTTTGAAAGGAACCTATTAATGTTTAAAAAGAAAGTATCCTATTAGTTATTTAAAATACCAAAGAAGTCTATTAACCAAAAGGATCCTATTCACGTTAAAAAAAGGGACTTGTCAATCGATAGGAGCCTGTTAGAGCTCAAATAGAAATAAGCTTGATAATTAATAGGAGCTTGTTGATGCTTAAACCAAACATAACTTCTTGCTTTATAGAAACAGAAGGAGACTATTGAAAAACTAAAAGAGCCTCTTGAAAACATAAACTTATAATGCAAAAATTTAAAAGTTAGGAATATAGAAAGTTGACATAGTAGATTTATACTAGTTTTACTAACAACCAAGCCCTACGTCTAGTCCCCAAATACCCAACTTAAGTATTTCACAATAAAAATCCAAGTATTAAATTTGACGAGCATCTCTACGCTCAGAAGTATATATTTTTTAAGGTTCTCTAACCTTCCACACTCGAAGTGTATAACAAGCTTTTAAAAGCTCATAGAAAATTAAAATCAAAAATAAAAAATAAATTCTCAAATAACAGTTTCTCTATTGATAGAGTGATTTCACTTTCTAAGGCATAATAAGAATGATATGACTCTCAAGAATATACATGATGCTCAAATGTTTCGAAAGTCTGTGTATGTTCGTTACTTCACATATACTGTTGCTCTTCTTTTAATAGTCAATTTTTTCAACTAGCCATTGCTTCCTCTTAATTCTGAATTGACTTTAGGATTTTAATATCATCTCTACTGGGAAAATTTTTTTTGGAGCTACTTGTTCAAAAATATAAGACGCTCTTGAATGTTAATAAAGAAAGTTTACGAAAACAGTTCCTGTAAGAAAGGAAGTAATTTTCCTATGAATTTATTTCCATTTTAAAAAATAACATTGTCTATACAAGGAAATATATCTAATTTGAAATTTGAAATATTATATAGTTATCATCAAAATCGTTAAATATAAACCTTGAGCTAACAATCTCCACCTTTTTTATGATGACACATAATAATAGACATATTTTCAAAATTCAAAGAGATAATAGATGATTTCTAAAGATACCTACGACTTCTATATGTTTAGCCATAATTAGAAGGAGCCTGTCTCTTTATAAAGGAACCTATCATTTATATATCACAGATTTTCGCAAGTTCAATAGTAGAATCAATCACATATATAATTGAGGCAACATTGAGAAATATATCATCATATATGCATAAATATGCCAAAAATATCCATATAAACTCTCCCCCTTTGTCATTATAAAAAATAATAGAGTATAAGGAGGATGGAACTATCACAAGTTCGAATAAGCTAGGTATACAAGAATTGCAATAGAGTTAATGAGGGAATCAAAGATTTTTTTCAACAAAATCTACATGTCAAGAAGTTGATTTTGCCTGCTATCTATTTATTCTCGCATCTGTTCTTGATTGGCTTAAATGTTCTATAGTTGTTGATGGAGTTTTGCATTATTTTCATCCTGAGGAGGAACAAGAGTTTGTTGGTCTGGGGCAGGATCTAAGTTTTCTGCTACTCTTTCAGATCTTTCATCTTCCTAGACATTGTTTTGCAACTTGTATCCAAATTGATAGGGAATGGAAGGGTGAAACTTAGCCGGTGCATACCAATTTAGATTTGCAAAGGAACTCCATAATGGTTGAAAGTCTTGGTGAGCAACATCCCCTAAGGGAGGCAACCCGTTATATTTTTATGATTCCCCTTATCCACTATGAACCTCAAGATCATAGGTGGAAGATTCATTAAGTTCGCTTTTAGCAAATTATACATCACATAAGTGTCCAGCAGGCTGCACCTTTCAACTGAGCTGCTCTTGGGAAAAATTGAAGTAGTTAAAAGCGATGCAAGGCATCGTGGTATACTACAAGAAAATGTTGTTTTGCAATGGACATTCTATCGATAAGTAAGATTAGCGACAGGCATTATCGACAGACAAAGGCATCGTAAAAACAGCTGTAACCAATAATTATCGACAAAAGATCATTTTCCTTTGGTAAATTTATCGACGAATAACTAATGTATCATTAGTAAATTTACAGACAAAAAATAATGTTCCATTGGTAAATATACCAATAGTTACTATTTTTCATCAGTAAGTTGCTAAAACATTACCGATGATTTTATTTTTCCATCGGTGAGTTTATAGACAGACCAATGGCCTACGATTGGTTATTTCGTATGTGATTACTTACAACATACAGTTAGTTATTCTATTTGTGATTACCAATGAAATGTGGTTGGTTATTCCGTTTGTGATTACCGACAGTTTATGCTTTTCCGTTAGTAAGTTTCTTCAAACATTACTGACGGATGTTCTTTTCCCATCAATAATTATCCCAACTTTACTGACAGAAGTTGTTATTCTATCTGTGATTGTTAATGGTCAATTTTTTGTCATTAGTAATTGTTCTAATTTTATCGACGGATCGTCAGATTTCCATCGGTAAATAAATCAGAATTTTTTTAATAATGGACTGTCAATACCATCAATAAATTTTGTTTCATGATGTTATAATTGATGCAAAATTTAAGCATCTATTAATGTAATAGTATACATTTAATTTTTTAAACATAAATTTGATTGATGGTATAAAGTTGAAAATATCTTAATTGATAATGAAAACATTAAATTGTACATAATAAGTTTTTGTAATTCTAATAAAATGACCAAAAATACACTATTAATTTGGAGATGGCAAATGCTTTGATTGGTATGAAGAGGTGCTACCCCTACCTTTTAAATCATCCACCTCATTATGGAGCTGAGCTATATAATGCATCGATTGTTGCAACTGATCCATCAACTGTTGCAACTGAGTTGCCAATGTCTGTATTGTGCTCCGAAGTTCTTGGACTTCATTGGTTATGGACCGCCTACTAAATGCTGTTGTGCTGGACATGGTCGATTGTGAATAACATATATTCACAAATGAACCTAAGCCGAATATCCTTCCCTTACAGTCCCTACCACCCACTGTATGAAGATAGGTTTGAGTCTCATCAACATCTTTAGACTGTTGAGACTGTCATTGAATGTTTTCTTGTATTTGGTCCTTTCAAAAGGCAATGTTTATATTAGTAAGTGATAATTATTAAGCATTAATATTAAACCATAAATTTTACATATATTGAATTCTCTACAATGGTTGTTGACGAATGTCACATCGTCATGCTTCTTAGTGTGAGTGTGTAAAAAGAGCTAAAGGGGTGTAGGCCTCATGCCTATAGCCTTTTCCTGCTTAAGAATAAAATGCTTTAAGTGAATTAGAATTTATAAAAATTTCGACAGAGTTTCCTCTACTGTTATGATATCTACCCCCTGTTGAACAAAGAACAAAACTCCAAAACACAGCCATAAATGGCACTAGACATTTATAACATTATCATTCTCAACAAGAAGTATATATTTTCATTTCAAAATTCACACATAAAATTCAATAGAAATACAGCAAAGTGAAGAAATGAGAATATAAATTTAAAGTGTAGATACTTACAAGTCTCTCTGCATGCTCTTGATGGGAAATAGATCCTCCTGTATGTACGGGAAGACTCTCTCACCGTGGTCCTCTACGTCTGTTGCTCGAATTATGCTCTGAAATGGACATTGTCTCAGGTGATATCCAATACTGCTGCCAACGACTCTGTATTTGTTCAAAAATGTAAGGCGATTGTACATCTACCCTATGTATCACAGCAACAAAGTCACGATAATGCATACATGCTCGTTTCTCCCATACTGTATAAATGATTGCGTCAAATTTAAAATCTCAAAAAAATTCTCTATGAAACAAAAGGAAAAACATTTAATTAATACTTATGATGTAATCAATTGTAATGTAAGTTCTTCCATCAGGTCCATCAGCTCCAGGCTGATGGCCATCTCCTTCATCATCATTATCCTTTAATATCTTTGTCGGTATAGGGGTAGTAAATGATGTAGAGGTAGTGGATGGTGTAGCAGCATCTACAGAAGGTGATGCCTCAATTGCAAGTTTAGTAGCTGGAGGGGGAGGAGGTGATTCAGTTCTAGCTGCTACACTATGAGATGCTTCACTTGTACAGTAAGTACCTCCGAATCATGGTCTGAATCTTGGTCGCATCATATCATGTCTTCTTTTTGGTGGCATATTTCAACCTGAAATTTATATTAAGCTTAGTCCTTCGAAGTTATGACAAATAATCTCAGTGCACTAATGAGAATATGCTACAAGCATCATACAAAGTTGAAATTTTCTTATGTCAGATTCAAGCATGAAAAAAGTGAGAACGAAATTAAAAGAGTTAAAATAGATGAAAGAAAGAAAGAGTGTAAGCAATAAAATTTTGGAGGCTGTAGAAGTGTAATATGCTATAAGAGAATCATGGATGGTATATATTGAAAAGGAAATAATAGATTACTTGAATATAATATTCAATTACAAACAAAAATTTATTGCTATTATCACTTAATTGTAAATTAAAATCATCCTCTTTTTTTAAAGATTTTGAATCAAACTCAGGCTCTTTTTCAGATCTCTGGCTCTCCTCATCTTCTCCAGATAAAATTTCAACATATGCATTACATGGATCGTTCAAATGTTCATTATCATCATATAGGAAAAATGGATTTATGTCCTAAGCATCTTCATGAAAAGCTTCACTTTCAATTCTCTGTTTTTCTTTTCCATGTGATTCAAAAACACCTCTAGGTTTAACTTTGCAACGGCCAACCAATTTGTCTTATCTTGTCGTAAGTTAGGAAAAGGGACATAATACACCTGGATCGCACACATTGCCAACACGAAAGGTTTAAATTGTCGAAATCTTCTTCGCTTCTTGATTTCAACTAGATTGTATCAGCTATGCACCTTTGTACAAACATTTAGAGTAGGATCAAACTAGTCACACTTAATTATCACAGTTTGCTTTATTGGCAATGTAGGGTACTCAATTTCAAGTATCTCTACAATTTTTCCATAGTAATCCATCAATTCTCCTTGTATGCAAACTCCATTATTTATTGTTGCCATGCTGTGACCATAATATTCTGTATGATATTTGTATCCATTAACGAAATACACCGGTTATGATTTAATAGTTCACAAAGTTTCCTTCGTAAGATCACATATGAAATTGTTCTCTATTGGATTTTCTAAGCCTATACAAAGGAAAATACCAAATTAAACAGTATGTTGTGGTTTAAAAACTTAAATCTTATAATTCAATCATTTTAATATTTGTAAGTGAAAACTTAAATACTGCTCGAACCATCAAGGAAAGTGTCTTCAAACTTCTTTATTGATATCATCCTGTGTTTTGTCAGACATGAGCTCACGTAACAATTCCTTGTATAATCTAAAAATATTATTATGTATTTCAGTTATAAATAACACTGAAATTTAAAACCTAAATAACCAATTTCAACTTAATGCACGAAAGGTTGAACCTCTTGACAGTTCAATAAAATATAACCATGGGCAGCCTCAATTTCTTCCTATATTAACATTTTTCTCGTTGAATATCCATATGTTCATCCAGGATATATAAAAATGGATAAGTTATCATCAGCATCACTAGTTCCTCCCCTATCGTCATTACTAGGAACTTTTCTTTCTCTTGTGCGAACATGCAGCTTAAAGTAATGTGAACAAAATGTACTAGCTTCCTCTACTGAATAAGCATTACATATCAAACCTTCAACTTGTTGGGTCGGAAAATAAAATATGCAAGAATTGGCTAAAACAATAGATTTCAAAAAATTTTTAGAAATCAAAACACAACGGAGGAAAGATAACCAAATCAACATGCCAAGCTATACATGATACGGTATATGGAAAATAATTATCATAAGAAAAAGGTGGAGATTATATTACCGACTCCTTTGCTATAGCTTTAACTCCTCGTTGTGCTATCTTTTTCTTCTTGTATCCTCTCCTAGCTTTATCCTTGCTTTTGAATCCTTTCTTTCTTCAATGTATACTCTCCTTATTGTTGTATCCTTAACGAATCTGATCTACCACTTGTTCTTGTTGGACAATTTGGTTATCAAGATCCTTTGGTGGGAAAGGAGAAGAAATATTTGGAGATTTTTCTTAGAAGAAAGAATCCAAAGATGAGACACATGCAGGAATGGAGAAAGAGTCCAAAAAATGTAAGAACACCTCTCTTTCACCTTGTCAATTTTGGTTATTCGTGAAAAGAAAGAAATGTAGTAAGAATCCAATGCATCACTTCATTCTTTAATCAAAGCATAAAGAAGCCATTAAATGAGACTCTTCTCATTTTTTTAAGATGGGTATATGAAAAGACCAATGACCTGAAATGACATGTCAATTTCAGTTTTCGTGATGAAAGAAGGAAGATGGTCCATAAAATGCACCTCTTTCACCTTTAATTTACATTATATGCCATCACTAAAAGACAACCATTAAACCATTTAATGGTAAGATCATTACTCCATTTAATGATGATAAAGCATGATAAATACCATC
>JAOTAY010000007.1:22472147-22483841 GCA_025629805.1 Erythroxylum baracoense
ACTAAACTACAACCAAAGTGATTGGCTGTAGGGCATAAACCAACAATCTCCCACTTGCACTAAGCCAATCGTTTAAGTATCTCATACCATATCACCATATGACGATTAGTTTACTATTGGGATAGTGACCTAATGAAAGAATTCTATAAGATTCTCAATAGTGAGCATTTGTTTAAAACTTACAACTCTCTTCTTAATTATCATCATAACTAAGAAAATTTGCCTAAACACATTCTTGGATCTTTGATGAGACATTCGCTCCTTATGCATGCCTGATGACTCTAATGTTCTACAGTACATTACTGTCTTAATCAATGCAAAGAAACTATATCGAGTTCACTGAAGAACTTGTTGATCCAATTAGTTATTTCTACTAAACAAAAAATGTATTATGGCTTAATTAGTAACCAATTGCTACATTGGAACCTTTCCAACCCTAAATGATATTGTTCTAAGTAAATAAACCTTAATTAGGATTTACTTCTAAAGTATATCCTTATCTTCTTGAACTTAAATATCAACTCACACATAAAGTAATGGATATCTTTAATACTTAATAAGTATCTGATATCTCAAATGCTAAATATCTTTGGTACATTATCTATATATTTGGACTTAAAATAAGTTAACAACGTCCAATCTATCTCTATAGATCTAATTCCCATAATTAAGTTATTATCTTTTCATATCCAACAAGAGTTGTTTCGAGACAACTATGTGTTCAACAATTGAAAATTAGAACTGTTGTTCTCTGTGAGCAATATGCCTCCACATACTCTTACTAAAAAGGAGAACTATATTCCCACTGACCTTCTTGTAGACATGATAAATTCACAATCATCTCAAAACTATTTGAATTCATCATGAAAGTGAATCCTTCAATATCTTGGAGCCTTTTAACTATACATCAAATGTATCATTAAAGATATTATTTCCAACTAGATGTAATTTTATAAGATTTGAACCTTTCAAATTCCTTCTTACTCCCACTACTTAACTTGATAACCATTCTCCTATAAGTATACATTGAAACACACAATTTGTACAACATGGTTGTAAGAATATATCCAACTTTTGGATATCCTATAACCTTTTATTATCCAATTTAGTTCTAAAATTAATAGATAATGTATACTTCAACCAAGCATCACATTCTTGAATCATTAACTTTGACAACGTATGCTAGTCTTTTTATGTTCTATTAATGTCCAATCTTAATAGAACAATGACTAGAAATATTTAGAAATAATACATAAATGTAATATGAATCTCATAATTATAATCTCATTATAATTTGATTTGCTATGTATAATTATTCCATGGATCTAAACATGTACAAGATAAAGAATGCTTTTAAAATTTTGTCACTAAACTATAACCAAAGCGATTGGTTGTAGGGCATAAACTAATAAAAAATAGTAGCTGGACACAGAATTATACCAAATGGCATAGAACAAGTGTATATTTCCATACAAAAGGGAATTCTTAATGTATGTAGGAACTGCTCCTGTAAAAATATGCAATTTGTGAAATTAGAGCTATGAAACGCAACTAATTATCACAAAAGAAATGAGAGAAATAGTATATACAACTCCAAAGATTCAACGAAAGCTTGCATCACTACTCACTAATTTCATCATTGGAATGTAGTAAGATGAGGACAAGCCAAGTAGTACCAAAACAAATGTTAAATTTGTTTTAAAGAATAAATTTGTTTTTCTTATTTTTTCCTTTCTTTATTACTTTAGGAGTGTTTATATCTATTTGATTTGCTTTTAGTATATTTCACATTTTCAAATGAGCATGAAGACAAATTCATTTTATATCAAATAAAAATACCCTTTATTGCCTTACATACATTTTAAGATTGTTTTCACATAAGTTTAGCAATTGGCCAGATAGTTAGAACTTAAAATGTAAATGAAACTTTATAACAATTAATTCACATTTAGAACAATTAAATTTATTTATGGCTCTTATATTAGATGAAAATACTTGCTTTTAATACTAAACCAAAATTTCTATGGATATTGTTATTGGAAATAGTGCACAAATAGAGAATTTGGGTGCTCAATTTATTATGTTGTTCATTCACAAGTCCTGAATTTATATAGTCATATTTAACAAAAATTATATATTTTGCATAAACAAACTTAAATATGAACTAACTTGAATCTAAACTAGTTTTGACTCATTTAAAAATTTTAAAAATTAATTTTACAAAACATTTTACAGTTGAAATATCTATAATAAAAGTTACATAAATCAATACTCCTCCTTGCCACTTTTGGTGCAAACTTATCATTTTCAAATATTCAAATTTAGCTTTTGACGAAGCCTTTGTCATAATGTTTGTAAATTGTTCCTTTGTGTAGCAACAAACCAAAAGAATTTCATTGTCCTTTTAAACTTCTTTAACAAAATAATACTTAATCTTGAAGTGTTTAGTCTTCTTATGGAACACGAGATTGTTAGAAATAGAAATAGCAACTTGATCATAAACAAATAGATTAGTTGCCTCACTTTGAACATGCTTTAAATATGTCAAAATTTTTCTAAACCATAAGGCTTGATTACTATGGTTGCTGTATGTACATAGCCATCACATCTTGCTTCTGTTAACTTTATAAACAATTATCTAATCTATGACTAAATAAATAGCTAGAAGTGCTCCTCATATCAGCGCATTATCTAGCCTAACCACTATCTACAAAGTATATAAATTTGATTTCTCTAATTTTGTAGACCAAACTCTATGATTTGACATATCTGAGCACCATTTTTGTAGCTTTAAATAGTGACTCATTTTCACAATGTATAAACCTTGAAAGTAAACTTATAACAAATATGTTATTAGGTCTTGTTGTTGTAAGATCCTTTAAACATCTTGTGAGACTTTTGTATAACCCCTCAGTAACTTTCTCACCACCTTAATCCTTGCTTAACTTCACATTAGGCATTAAAGAAGTGCTAATATATTTGCAATCCTCCGTATTGAATTTCTACAAGACCTTATTTTGTATATTTTATTTCTAATAAAAGTTCTTTGTTAAGATTGTAAAATCTTCATGCTAAGGACAACATTACTCCTAAACCTATCATCTCAAAGACCTTCATTATTTGATTTTTAAACTATTATGCCATAACTGAAATCTTCATATATAAAGTTGCTTTACTCAAGCTTCTTTCAAAATCTTTAGTAGGTGATCATCAATCTTACTATACTAAGCTCTTGATGCTTGTTTTGGGGCATATGAAGCCTTCTTCAGTAAGTAGACTCTGTCTTCTTTACCCTTCACTATAAATCCTTTACAATGATTAATAAAGATCTGCTCCTCCAAGTAGCCAATCAATAATTCTTACTTTATATCAAGTTGGTGAAATTTCCACTTCTTTTGGGTTATAATTGCCAAAAACATTCTGATACTGTTTAATATAGTTATACATGGAAATATCTATGAGAAGTCCACTCTAAATTATTGAGCATATCCGTTGACCACAAATTCTACTTTATGCTTATTGATAGAGCCATCAACATTTAGCTTGAATTTGAATACCCACTTTACATCAATAGGCTTCTTATAACTTAGCCTATTCATAAGTGTCTAAGTTTGATTCTTTTCAATCATTCTCAAATCCTCTTCTATTGCTACAATCCACATGAAATTTTTTGTGGCTTCATTATAACCTATAAGCTCAACCAAAGCAAAATTATATTTTTAATAAATTTCATTTAATAATCTAGTACCCCTACCTGAAGTATAATCAATTGATTCTTCAACAACTTCATCTTGAATTTCTTTAAGAACAACTTCTTTATTTTCACTAGTCTCCACTTTTGACATATCCCAATTCCATGTCATTGATTCATCAAACTTGTTATCTCTGCTTAATCACCTTATTAATTAAAGACTACAATTTGTAACCTTTTTTGAAATTGTTATAGCCAAAAAAATGTCAACCTCAACTTTCTAGTACAACTTGTCGCTTTCCATGTTAAGAATATATATGTAGCATATGCATCTAAATCCTTTTAAATTCAAAATAGAAAACTTACAATTATAACACATTTCAAATACAGTTTTGCTCTTTTATTCTTTGTTAGTCGCTTGTTAAGCAAATAAATTGTGTTATTGGTAGCCTCAACCCATAGCTTCTTATGTAGTTTCTTTTAAAATAGCAAGCACCTGACCATCTCTACTATCATCTTATTTTTCCTCTCGCTCACCTTGTTGTGTGCTATATGCTATTGTCAACTGACGTACAATACCTAAATCTTCATAAAAATTATTGAACATGTTAGAAGTATACTCAATTTTGTTATCCGACTTGACTTTCTTTATTTTGTAACTAATTTAATTTTTAATCCAATATTTGAACTTCCTAAATAGCTCAAGAACATCTAACTTCTGTTTAAAGAAAAAAAGATCCATCTCATTCTATTAAAATCATTAATGAATGTAATATAATACCTACTGTCATTTAAGAATTGAGTTCTTATTAGCCCACATATATATGTATGAGTAAGCTGAAGTTTTTCTATTGCACTTTAAACTTTTTTACGTAGAAATGACATTCTTGATTACTCACACAATTGACAGACTTCATAAACACCAAATCCTTCTTTAACAATAGGCAAATCCTTCAGGACCTTCATCTTATACATATATTTTAAAGACTATAGTAATAAAAATGCCCTAGCCTTTTGTATCAAAGCTAAGAATGCTCAACAAAGCTAGGATATTCACAAGAATTAGTGTGCACCAGATCTAACCTTTTTTGTCTTTTATATTGATTAAGAATAATTTAATTCTAGTAGGATCTAAAATCACATAAACTTTATATTTAAAAATTAAACAATAATCTTTTCTCAATATTTTCCCAACACTCAACAAATTCTAATCAATTTTAGGTCTAAAAAACATCATTATTGAGTTGTATCCCTAAATTAGAGTTAATAGTAACATTTCCTTTGCCTCTAACTTTAATATAATCTTTAATTCTAATTTTGACTTTGAAAAATATATGTTTGATTAAGCTTCTTGAACATTGACTTATCATAAGTCATGTGATTGTCGTCGCCACTATTAATAAGTCAAGCTTTACTAGAGGTATTGCTTACAAAATAAACTGCTGCAAATAATTGCTCCTCCTACTGTTGATCATCTACTTGCTTGTTCTTGGAAGCTTTTCCCACATGTTCCATCTAGTTACGAACATTATAACTAACATCAAGTCTAAACCAACAACAACAATGTTGATGTGTTGTTTTTTGGCAATGTTAAAAAGGTTGATACATGCTTTTCCTTTGTCCATCTCTATTGTTGTCACCATTTTTCTTCTTTTTATTCCAAGGCTGCTTCCTTCTGTTGCTAGGCTAAGTTTGCTCCTTCTCTCCAGCTTGAGAGGCTCCTTCAATCTCCCATTCTTTTCTCATAGTTCTTCTCTGCTCCTAAGCTTGCAACATATTGATTAATTCTAGTAAGTTGACTAGTTCCTTAATATAGGCAAATCTTTCAGGCAAACTTATAGGAACTTTCTCTATAATCTTATTATCAATTAACTCTTTTCCCATCATCCTAATTTTATTTACCATATTCATCAGCCTATCAAAATACTCTTCTATAGTCTCCTTTTCTTTCATGCTTAGAATCTCAAGCTCTCTTTTAATATTTAACACTTGTAGCTACCTTGTTCTGTCATTGCTATGATATAGGTCATTCAGCATATCCCAAAGCTTACTACCTATTTCATAAGCCATATTTTTTTGTGAAAATTGATTCTAGGACAACAATATGAATTAAAGATAAAGCTCTTGGAGCTTTAGCTTTTTCTTCTTCATGAAGCCCGATTTAGTTAAGTGATAGATTATTTACCAAAGGTATTTGTATTTCATCTTCAACCTATTGTCACAAACTGAGACCTCTTAAGTGATCTTTCATCTTGAAAGTCCAAATCTCACAAACTTTTTTTTTCCCATAAAAATAAGAGGCGTTGACAAGAAGTTATTTCCATTCATTGTTACACTATTTTGGCTTAAAGGTTTAGTTCTTGATTTTTGGTGGAGAGTTCCTCACAAATTCACTCACACACAATACAGCTCTAATACCATTTTGTTATTATTGCAAAAGAAAGATTACAAAAATAGAAAATTTGGGTGCTAAATTCTTATCGTTGTTCATTCACAAGTCTTAAATTTATATGGGCATATTCAACAGAAATTACATGTCTTTTGCCAATAAAATTTAAACAAACTTGAATTTAAACTAACTCTGACTTATTAAAAAAATCAAAATTAAAAACAAAATATTGTATAGCCAAAAAGTCGGCAGTAAAAGTTGCAAAAATCAACAAATACGAGTGGCAGAATGAAGAAGAGAATGATTATATGCAAATCCAATGTACAAAGTTGGTTTAGAGTTTGTGTTACGTAACTCTGAATACATAATAATTGAATGAAGCTCGAAGTCTTCCAACATCTCCTGGCTTCCACGCATATGATAATTTCAATTATTTCCAGAGCAAAATAATAGATTCAATTGCTCAAAGAACTTGGAAAGAATTGCATATGGAATTAGACGTATGGTAGTAACTGAGATACCTCAAACCTGATCGTTCAGCAATCCCTCAAGACACAAAAGATGAATTATGACCGCCAAAGTTTCAACCAGGAACTCTTGTTGGCAAATGATGGTCAAGGCCTTGCATTTCTTTATCATTTGTCTCGTTGCTTACGTTGCTAACTGTGGCATAACGACTGGCAAATACATTGAAGTAAATGAAGTTTAAGGCTGCTATACCAGCAAAGACAGTAGTAATTGCAAGCCTGTTATGATTGAGGTCATGACCTGACCTCCCAACCAAGATTATTTTCCATTTGTCTTTGTTGCTCTGTCAATCACATTTACAAGGAGGGAATTTAACTAACTCCCAATCCATATGCTGAAGAAGAAGACTGCGCCTTCTACAGTTCTCATGCTCTCTGGCATTTGCGTGGTGAAGAATTCCATTATAGCAACGGCAGCAAAAGCTTCTGTTAGTTTTTGTGCTTAGCGGGGAGATGAATTTTTGGTGTTTTTGTGCTGATTCTCGGCGTTGTTTCTCTACAGTTGCAGCAATCAGCATGCTCAGAATCGACATGCAAATTCCAGCGTTTATTCTTTGCTGCATCGTTAATCTTTTCCCAACTATTTTCTTCGTCAAAGGGACATAAATGCGCTTGTAGATAAAGATCCATATCGAAAGTGGGATCATTGATGTGAAGTCAACCATCCTGATGGGATTTTGAAATGAGATCCAACATGTCTGTTTGTTTGCATTGCTTGGAGCATCCCATATGCATTCTGCCGAGCCATAGGTATGGAAAAACGAATTCCTGACTCCCAAACTGGTACTATTGCTACCAAACACTTGAACTGCTCTACCTGTTGCAAACTACATAATCTCCAAGCGTTCTTGGGTCTGCCTTGATTGTCCAATTCACTTGGATCTGCAATTATAGCTGCCGTGTCGAGAAACTTGAATCTTTCTGTATGAACAAGCCTGATTACCTCAAAGTCTGAATTATCGATTGGAGGATCATAAAAGGAATGTACAACATTTGGCCCAACCTTAATCTTCCGTTTCCGACAAGAGGCAGAAATCACTTTGACCATATCCACAAATTTGCTTCACTGAGGCTTCTTTAATATATAGGCAAGATGTTGGTACGGCATAGCCTATGATCCAACTCACTTCAGTCTGAACATAGAAAACTGCTGTTAGAGCTATGACTAGAGCAATGGTAAACGAGAAGTACCACCAATTGAATAAGCTCTCCAGCTGAGTTCTTCCCTTTTCAGTTGTGCAATCGAATTGATCAGCGCCAAAGGCAATGTTGCAGGGTCTAATTCCACCAGCTCCTACTGGTAAGACTGCTAGACAGCTGAAAAGAAAACCAAGTTGCCAATCTGTAGGCTTTAGGCAATCAGATTCTTTGATGCAGGCTGATGGTCTTAAGATAGTTATACTAGCTTGTAAGACATTTTTGCCCCGAAGGGTAATTTTGTTATTTTCTCATAAAGTGGACAGTTATTAATTATAATTGTAGCTTTAAAATAAATTATCGGTTAAGTTATACAATTTGATCCAGATAAAGGTAATAATCTAGCTCAATAAATAATCCAGATTAATGGATTCCTTTTAGTGTGGGCCTGGTCCATATCGGCCTTATGATGGAGAAGTCCGATATGGAAGCTATATATATAGGTTAAAGTCTCCTGCAGTTGCTAATATTAATCGTAAGCATAAGAATTCTCTGACCCGTTAAGAGAGCTTACGTTTTGAGAAAATTGTAGAAAGACCTAGCCAGTGTCTCGGTGATGGATTCCTGTGAAGACGGGGTAAATTTCGGTTCGTTTTGGCTTCAGAAAGCTCATTTGAAGTTTCAGAACTGAAATCAAGTACATTTCATATTTTTTCTTTTTTTCCCTTTCACGTTTACATAACTAAGGTACCGTTACGTATTATATGTGATATCAAAGCGATGATGTGATCGAGTGGTTAAAAACGGAGATTTTTCGATTTTTCTCTGTATAAGATTTTCTAAGAGGTAACTTCTATTTCTCGGTTTTTCTTGCTTTTTATTTCATGAAAGTAGTATACATGTGTTTAGTCTTGACAAATGGGTTGAAAACGAGCCCAGGAGTGCAAAAAAGGGAACTAAATCTCGCCAAAAATTGCATTTTTTCGATGAGCAGTGTCTCACCGTCAGGCACGTATGGCAGTAGATGGGGGTAGACGAACGCACACGCCGACACGTGGCCCAATAAGGACCGGATGCACGTCTAGGGCGTGCGTTGCATGCACCCATGTCGGTGGGTGCGTCTGCACGTGACGCACCAGAGTGACTCGCAGCCGTACGAACGTCTGCTGCAATAATTTCCAAAAAAAAAATTAGATTTCCAGTAAGGTGCCTCGTGGTGTTTTGGGTCAGTTTTCAGGTCCAGGAAATTCATAAAGTGAATTTTCCATTTTCTGAATTTATTACATTAGTATTAAATTAAAGTTTAACTCCAGAAAAATGAATTAAGGTGTTCTGAATCTCATTTCGAGTGAATTTTCATGCTTCAGACATCACATGAGAAAGATACTTCAAGTTTTCGTGTCTCGGGTCTTATGTTTAGTGTTCAGGATCGCATGATAGTTAATCAAAAAAGGAATTAAGACATTTTGAAGCCATTTTTGAGTGAATTTTCGTTCAATGAACTTGCCATAAAGGAGATACATGAGGTTTTTGTGTCTTGAGCAGTTAGTCCAGTGTCTAGTAATGCACGATAGTCACATTACTGAGATTTTTCTTTTATGAAAGTCTCAAATGAAGTTTTCAGAGATTGTCTTCAGCACAAGTGTGTGACAATGAGACTATGCATTCGGGTTTTTTCATTTATTAAAGTTACATTTTCACATACCATATGCCCATAAAGAATATGAGGATAATATAAAGATGTATCCCTTGTGTTTGTGGACTTTTTGAGTGCTGATGAGAATGTAGTCACCACCTTTCAAGTCAGTATTTTGAATTGTTCTGCTTGCATGTTAGGGGATGTCTCTAATTTTATGTTTGGTTATTCTTCCTAAAGGTGTTGGCCTTATATAACGTTTCGAGATTATCATAAAGGCATTAGATAGAGGAAGGCTATTGCTCAAGTGATCTATTCACCTAAAGATGGTAATGTCGTGAGAGTTGATGGTTTGTACTCTGATCGCTTATATGTGTAGAGGTCTAGTTGCATTTATTATGCATTCAGCCCACAGGTGTTTCATTATATGTGTGACAAGATTTTCAGTAAAGATACTATTTAATGGCCTTGAGTATCGCTGTTGTCCCACATTTGTGCTGATCTAATCAAAGTTACTTTACAGTTACCTTTTTGGTCAATAAAATCAATGTCACCATTGAAGCCCTAACCGATTTCAATATGAAGAAGTAGACAGAGGATGTATTGAATGTTATGGAGATAGTTGATGTTGATATGGCTATACGGCATAATAGGCCATCTCTACCTACATCTTGAGCTTGAAAGCTCATAAAGCAGCCTATGAAGCCTAGGATTGATCTGATAGATTATGTCTTGCGACCATTAAGAGATCCATTCCTAACGATCTGCCTAGTGGACTTTCGAACACAGACGTAGTGAAGTAATTTCTTAATAATGTGTCCTGAAGGTACATAATCTCACCTAGTGTAATGACAAGTGCCTTGATGAAAGAATTATTCTCTATAAGGTATACGAAAAAAGGGGTCGTAAAGGAGAACATATCAAGAATGATACATCTTCACAGTATACTGAAGATGATAAGCATTCCTCTTCTTGATGTCTTCATAATTCACCAGATTCTAAATACACTCCCTCCAGAGTTAAGTAATCTGGTGATAACATATTATTCACAGGATGAGAAATGGGACTTCAATGCTTTGATTTCCCATTTCGTTGCTGAGGAGGGGAAACTCAAGCTGGCTACTCCTATAACCCTTAAAGTAACTAAAGGGAAAGCAAAGATAAAGTACGTTAAGATCAAAGGTAGAAAGACTGAATATTCTCCATATACTAATACTGGTTAATGCAATGTTGGTAAAGGTCCTAGGGATATAAAGTAACCAGTAGTATAAGGTCTAGAAGGAAAGACTGTGATTATCAGATAACTCCTAAGCTTATCAATTTATGAATCTGATTTGGGATAGTTGCGTTAAGTATTTGGTGACTATATAGTGGAGTATCTGATCAAGATGCTTCCACAATTCAAAGGTTCATATCCAAGATAAAGCCAAATAAAGGAAAGGAGGGATTGATGGTTCACAGCAATAAAGAAGTGGAAGTAATATCTATAGGGGATGTATGTACTGAACTATATTGTAAGGCTCATTTTGGTTTTTACATGACACATTTTATATGTGATCTTTGGATCAATTTTGGATAAAGAAGGTTGACGTGTTGTATTTAATGCTTCTATTATACTGTTGTATTTAATGCACCTTCCAAATTATATGCAACTAAATTAGCAGCTTGTTTTTAAAGAAATGTTTCTTCTACTGTTCTATTTATTGGATAAGGTAACTTTTGAATAAAGATTTGAATATACATTTCTTGTTCGGGACATGTTAATTTATAATAGTATTTTTAAAATTCACAAATGTATTCATCTAAATAGAAAATGTTACAGATATTAATATTATTTAGATGCCAAAGGGCATTTTGTCTTTCCTCATTTTCTATTTCTTTTTTATATGAAGCTATGTCTTTACCAATAAATTCCTTATAAATTTCATTAGTCACTACTTGAAAAGCTTTAATTGGTTCTAGTGCATTAAGGAATTTTGTAATATTTTTAATTCTAACTTCATTATCTAATAAGAAATTGAGAACGATTCCAGTAGTTTTATAAGTGATAAAATTCCATAATGTACTAATATTTGTTAATCCTTCAAAAGGTTTTTCTAACTGGATAACTAATGCTAATCTATTAGACCATTCTAGTAATAATTTTCAGGTGATATGACACAATCTAAAGTTAGGATTGTTGGCCCCCGAAATATTTTGTCGAATTAAGCATGATAGTTATGGAATAAGCATAGAATTTGAATTTTTGCCTTAGCATGAATTATAAGGTCATGATAGAATTATTATTGGATTTAATTATTTATTTCAATGTTGA
>JAOTAY010000007.1:22483941-22502310 GCA_025629805.1 Erythroxylum baracoense
ATGAAGAATGAGTGTGGTAAGTTAGAGATGAAATGGAGGTGAAAATGATGAGGAAATTGAAGTAGGAATGATAGGATGTGTTTGAGAGGTGTTAGATATGGTTAAAGGATTAGAAATCTGGAATTTGACCCGTAACTGTCCGTTAGACGGACTTGATGTCCGTTGGGCGGACCTTCTCGGGTCTAAAAATGTTCCAGTTCAATTCATGTCCCTTTGGAGGGACATCATTTCTGCTAAGCAGACCTTCTCGGGTGAAAAATTGCTCCCAAGCCCGCTATGTCCGTTTGAAGGGACATTATGTCCGTTAGACGGACCTTCTCGGGACAGTTTTAAAAATGTGAAAATTTTGACCCTCTAAATGGAAAAAAAATCTCTCTTAGGGGTCTTTACGGAAGTTGTAGAAATCGAAGTTCTCTTCAAAACCGTACTTGAATGGTCTAAATCCAACATCTCTATCAAAAGTTATGTGAATGGTTTCATAATGAACTAGAGACGTAGAGCTTCAACTGTTCTAAAGAAGTCAATTTGTGATTCCGCTGTCGGAATTGGTTTTGGGCTAGAGAGATCCTATGGAAACAACCTTATAGGATAATACATTTACATCTTTGATATTTGCAATCGTCGGACTCCGAAAATGGGGTCCGACAATGATTCCAATTGGACCCAATTGTATATGTTTAGGTATATATTCAGTTGGAAATTTGCACATTTTATTATCTTTTCTATAATATCCAAATCTATTTAATTCATCAAATGTACTTGGTTTACTTTCCCATTGATAATTTGTTTGCTGCTCTTTTTTACGTTTTCTTTCTCCTTACAGGCTAGATTTAGGTTGATCAGTAATGTTATGTTGGTCCATAAAAATTTCTTGATCTTATTCATATCCATATATAATTTTCCATTGGTCCAATACTTCAGTAAAGATGCCTGTTAGAGTAGAGAAAGGTTGTTCAAATGGTCTAATAATCTGGAGAGCTTCTGTTGTAACGGGTTCTTTATATGTTGAAGTAATGACAATATTGGGTCCTTTATAGTTGACTTTGAGTAAAGAGTTTGTATTAATCAGGATGCATTGCTGATATACTCCTTCTAGACAGTGTAGATTGAATTGATTGATCAGCTCCTAGTTAAAATCATGTTTTGGTGCTTCATCGATTGGTGGATACATTCCATTGCTAACTCCAATTTGAACAAACGTGATTCTTGATACTTTTATTTCTACATCTTTCAAGCTATTTGTTTCTTTAAAAATAGGATAACTGCTAAATATCTTGATAAATAATTCTCTTTCCTTAGCAAATCAATCCCTATAATTTTTAATGGCATGAATAAATCCTGGAGGAAATTCTAAAAGGATGTTTAAATTGGTAAGATAGATAGTGTCAATTAGTCCACTTTGAAAAAAAAGATAGGTAGTCAAAGGATCTGCTTCAGGGAAGTTGATTGCTTTTGGTCCATATCTTCCACGATTTTGTGGATTATATTGGAATATTTTCTGATCTTCTTTTTAATCGTTTAGTGCTTGAAAACATTCGCAAAACATTTCTGATGTAATTTTCTCATTTCTTCCTTAAAGGCTCTAGTAGGTAAAGAATTAATTTTGTCCATTTTATGTAGGATAGATGGTTTGCCAGTAATATGAATGGCGGCTTTATGTCATTCATCATAGATTCCTGCCATTAGTCCATTAAAAATAACATAAACTTTTGCCTCTTTGAAATCTTCCTTGTGTTGAGAAACAGTGGGTTGAATAATTTGAGGAGTAATGGGAATAGGTGTAGTGGTCTGGGAAGGAGTGCTTTCTAAAGTAAGTTGTTTTTCTAATAAACTGATAGTACTTCGAAGTTAATTGATATCTTTAGTAATAACTCCAACTTGTTGTTGAAGTTCGATTAATTCTTCTTCCTTTTTTGTTAAAGATTCCTTCAAGCTCATTATAGTGCTTCCATTCTCTGGTTAAAATATCTGTAAGACTGTTGTCAGATGATTTTATATATTGAATTTGAAAAGTGTATTAATTTAATTTAAGTTGCCATCAGATAAGTCGTCCTTGATTATAATTTGTTTTAATGTTATATTTGGTAAATCCACATAAGTACTTGGAATCAGTTTGTATTAAAAATTCAACTGGTAATAAATCAATTCACCATTTTCTCAAAGTCTTGAGACAGGTTAATGTTTCCTTCTCATGAATTGGATACTTGCTTTCAGCAGAACTGAAAGTACTATTTATTGTTTTTAAACTTAGTCGACTAATAAAGTAGCGTGATAACCAAGTTTTTAAACTGCTTTGAACTTGATTAAAACTGCAATTAATAATTGTCCAAGGGGGAGATTGTAAGACATTTTTTCCTCTAAGGGCAATTTTTTCATTTTCCCATAAAATGGACAGTTATTAATTGTAATTTTGGCTTTTAAATAAATTATTAGTTAAGTTACATAATTTGATCTAGATAAAGGTATTAAAGTGGCCCAATAAATGATCTAGATTAATGGGTCGAAGTTCGGGTAGAAAATGGATTTCTTTTAGTGTGAACCTGGTTTATATCGGCCTTGTGATGGAGAAACTCGATATGTAAGCTAATATATAGGTTAAGGTCTCCTACACTTGCTCATATCAATCGTAAGCATAAGGATTCTCTGACCCGTTAAGAGAGCTTACGTTTTAAGAAAACTGTAGAAAGACCTAGCCTGTGTCCCGGTGATGGATTCCGTGAAGACAACGATAGATTTCTGCTCATTTAAGCTTTCAAAAGCTCGTTTGAAGTTTCAGAACTGAAATCAGGTACATTCCGTTTTTTTTCATTTTTTGCCCTTTCACGTTTAATTCAGGGTACGTAACTAAGGCTCCATTACGTATTACATAGCTCTCATAGTCATTCCTATCATACCCCGTAAAAAATAATTCAACATGCAATCAAGTTTCTTAACATTCCATCACATAGTATTTTTTGAGATATCTTTTTCCTTCTTAAAATTGTAAAGATTCATGGAGTTATTTTACTGATCATTCTGATCCGGAAAGTTGAATTTAAGGAAGAAGTTACAAAGCTTGGATAAGATTACCAGAAGAGATGATATGCTGCCGAAGCGAAGGGTACGGAACCTGCCCAAATAGGTATCAGAAAGAAAAGCACCTAATAATGTCGTAACGTTGGAGGAGCCACACCATATGGTGATCAATGTTACAATTACTACACCTTGCATGCTATATTTACTTTTCAGATAAACTGTGAGACTCCCTGTCAGGCTTATGGAAGCTAACTTCCCAAAAGACTCGTTCCTTTTACAACAATGAAAAAAGGAAAACACCCGTCAGAGTAGCACACCAAACAATACAGAGAGAGTTTAAATCCTGGTGGGTGTCTATTAAAGCATGCAATGTAGCTGCATTCCTGAGAGAATTACCAAGGATGTACTTTATGGCTCGCCATCCTCCTGACTTCTTAGCAGGAGGACGGGATCGACCATTCTGCTCAAGTGAAGACAATTGATCTATTGCATCTCCCATCTCAGCCATTAGTTGAAGCTACAATTGTTCTTGTCTAGTCATGAACACATTGAACTACAATCCTTAGAATTTATGGAAATGAATCTCCAGGATTGTGGCTTCTTATATAGATCACTCTGGACTAGTGACTAGAGCTCCATGTGTCAACCGAGGGGAATCCGTCACAAAAGGTTGAAGTGGTTAGTGCAATAATAATATGAACCCGAACAGAAGAGCATCAGTTTAGTATGCTTTTCCAACCATCTGGTTAGGATTTGTTAGGGGGCTGGATCCAAAAATTACGTCTATATGCTAGGAAATCTTTCTCTCTCTCTTACTATACTCACGCTACTGAAATAACATTTTAGAATAAGTCATGCAATAGTGTCGCAATCTGACACTTATTCATGGATACTCATCCGCTTCCTTCATATCTATGGCTTGATTATTGGACTGCAGCCACTCAACCTCCAAAACCCAATTTCTCAATTTCATACCATCTGTTAATTTGCTGCCAGTTAGTTTAAGATGTTAAAAAATCAACTCGTAACCATCCTTTTTTTTCTTCTGCATTTGTCTCTCTTTTTTCTGTAAAATATCTTCAACTCTTTTTCTGATTTTTCTTCAAAATTAAAGAAAACAATTATAATAAAAATTAATTTCTTAACAAATAACAAAAGTACTTTATTTCATTACCACCGAATTTTTATAGTTATTCTGGCTTTCATTATTTATAATTTCTAAGTCAAAATTATATAACCTCGAAGAAAATTAACAAATTAATCATACTACAATGAAAACTATGCTTCTGTTGGCTACTTTTCAAGTGCACGCCACTCCTGGCTCCCGTGAAAGATTATTTTACGTAACATGCTACAGTTTGGTGCCTCGTTTTCTTCAATTTCGGTTAGGAAAAATGAATACCAATTCACCATGTTTGTACACACAAACAAATTCACTATGCTCGAGAGCTTTTGTACGACAAGAAAATTTTGTCTTCCAAGTAGAAAAGCATCCAGAAGAGAAGAGAAGCTATCTCTACCTACAACTAGGGTGACGAGAGCATATAAATTCTACAAAAGAACAACCATGCAGACATCATGTATACAACTGCACGACGAAAATAATCCATACTCATTTTGAAGCTCCGTCAAAAATTCTTCTGAGCTCAGATTTCTGTCTGGCAGTAAGTGTTGAAGGGTAAGCTACGACAATCTTGATTCTCAGATTTCCCCTTTTTCCAGGTTCACTTGAATTTGGCATTCCTTCATTCGGCACGATGATCTCATGTCCTGGCTTCACAACATCTGTAAGTGGGATCACAAGGTTTCTTCCATCCAGGGTAGTCAACTCTATGCACTTACCAGTAAGGGCCTCCACCAGTGTTATCTCCCGGTTCACTACCAGATCATTACCATCTCTCTTATATATAGCATGTGGCTTCTCATCTATCACATATACGAGATCCGTGGGAATACCGAAAGGTTCTAGGCTACCCTTCTCAGGAAAAGTGATCTTTTTGCCCCGCTTCCATCCAGGTTTTACCTCAATCGTCAGTGTTTCCTCAATAGTCTGAACAGCCCTGCAGGGAATTATTCATATACACCGAGTCCAAGGCAGACGCCGATAGTTACAAACTTCATCACATCACATCACATCACATCAAGAGAAAACCATTTTATTAATGTTCTTTTTTTCATATAGATGCAACAAGGCGAAATTTTTGGATTGATCTGATCACTCGATTCGGCACACAAACTCGTTTCTGTTATAACCAGGTCAACTTATTATGGCCCGTCTATTGCAAGAAAGCAAAGGCAAGGCGAGACTAAACGCCCCACATCTTCGTTTTCTTTAGAGCACAAATGTTTTTCCTATTGTTTCCTACATAAACAGAATGTATACTTAATTATTCAAAGCTGCTAAGGTACTGAGTTGCTATTTTACACCCTTCTTAAAACCAGGGAGCCACTCTAATTGCTTCTCCAACCCTTTTTGATCTTCCAGAAATCAATTCCAACAGTAATAAGACACCCAAAAGATCAATTCAGGAGCAAAGCATGGTACGTACAAGCTACTAGGAACTAAGTTTACCCGCATGACAGGAGATCAAGATAATATCTTGATAGGTCAACTTTAACCTCCCGTTATCTTTTCTAGAAGAAACAGAAACAGGTTCTATCACTCCAAATTGTTGGTTGCTCATGGAGAAGATAGTTTAAGATGCTTAGTTAGCTATTGATGTAACTAAGCCAGGAAGAAAATATTTGGATAATACGTCAACGTGATAATTCAGGTGCAAATTTCAACACAAACTTGCAGCCGGCACTTCAATCCCTTGTCTTCAGGTTAAAAAGTTTTCTAACTTCTTTGACAAGGGTAAACGAACTCGCTTCAGGACCAATCGTTGATCACAAGAGATGGCGCAAGAGTGACTCCTACCAAGAACCCAAAAGCCAACTTCTTATTCCTTAACTCATTAGATGCAAGAATAGAACTTTCCACACACAATGGATGTAAATTTCTTAATAAACTGCGAACTTCTTGAATAAATTGATGCTTTTAGCTCGTCAAGAAAATGTATACTTTTGCAAACAGAAATAGATTCTTTTATGTATGTAAACTTACTTAGAACCATCCTAAAGAGGACAAAGTTAAGTAGAAACAACATACGTACCAACAATTGTCAAGGATGTCTCTTGAAATCGTCATCTCCTTCTTGGCTCCTTGATACAGTTCCTCCAAGCTACACAGTAACTGCTGCTCGGCCGCAGCCTTTTTCACCCTTATCCTATCCGTAACACACCCTAGCCCACGATGCCCTCTTCCGGCGTTCTCCAATGAAAAATATTCCTCGTCAACATCCTCCCAAGAAAACTGGAACGGATCAGTCTTCGACACCTCCTCGCCGAAGAGATCGTAATTCTGGCGTTTTTGTGGATCGCTGAGCACGCTGAAGGCTTCCGAAATTTGGTTGAACATAACCTCCGCCTCCCTTCTCAACGGCGACGGGACATTATCCGGATGCCATATACCGACGAGTCGGTCGTAGGCCTTCTTCAGATCGTCGTTGGAGGCGTTCCGATTCACTTCGAGGATCTTGTAGTAATCTTCACACATTTCTATGTATATATATCCTTATTGGAATGTTGATATATGTAAGCTTATGGCGGCTGCTCGGTGATCGGAGCGGAGGATGTGAGTAGCGTTTCTCTGACAGTTATTGGGTCCTACAGACTACAGGAGTTAGTTCGTTGGTTGGTTTAACTGTGAGCAAGAAATCAAGCTTCAGTCCCCAAATAGACCGGCACGTGCAATGCTAATAATGACGTGGCAGGTTCATACATTTTAATTTAATTTTAAAAATGGGATTTGGTTAGGCGAACAGTACGTGCCTCTTGTTGTCTGATGTTCATAAAAGTGGTACTGGGCTGGACCCTTTGGCATTGAAAGTTTGGCGGAGAACCAAGTTTGACCAGTTAACAGGCAATTCTAGACGAAAATGATTCTTGAAGAAAAATAAAACACAACAGTGGAAGAAATGAAAAGGTAATATAGAAAGTCAAAGTCGACACCTGTACAAGTGACAACGAACCTTCAAGAGAATCTAATAAACCTTGGCATTGGCATTGCCTTCAGAAATCACATTGATACAATTTTGTTTCTGCACCAAAACAATCATCTAAATTACTCACTTGGCAATACAAATATACAAGAAATCTCTTGACACTAACTTCAAAACTACCATAACATGCCACCACAAGACCAGCTGCTGAAGTTTGATAATCCCAGGCTCTAGCAGGATAAGCCAATCAAGTTCTTCTAGCTGAAGTTCACCAATGTTCAATCCACCACCTAAATCTTGCATTCCAGTGAAATTTCAGAAGCCGGTATTCCTTGTGTATGGAATGTGCCGATTATAGGACAGAAATATTCAGCGAGCACAATCGAATTAAAAGAAAAAAAAAAGAGTATGAATCCCTCAAATTTAGACAGCAATAGATTTCCCAGTAACTGCATCATGGAGATGCAATGAACCATCTTTCATCAAATTAAGGCTTAAGCTCTTGAACCTCTCTCTTGAATACTGCCTAGATGCCTTTCTCCAATCCGTTCCGGTTTTCATCATAGCAACAAACTCTTCATAACTTATACACCCATCCTGGAGTGTAATAAAACAGACAGAAAAGTGAATGTGAAGCAGATGAACAGATTAAAAAAAAAAGAAAAGAGAGAGAGATTTCAACTATTCTGTTGACAGTTCCAATTCTTTTCAAAAGCTCATACCTTGTCAGTGTCAACTTCACGCATGATATCATTGAGCACATGATTATCAGTTTCACCGGATTCATCTGCTAATGCCTCTCGTAGCTCATCTAATTCAATATAACCATTTCCATCCTTATCAAAAAACATGAAAGCCCTGCGAAAATGCTCATCATTCTCCATCTTCTGCAAGTGAATTGTCACTGCAACAAATTCGCCATAGTCGAGCACCCCATTCCCATCAACATCAGCCTAAACAAGAAGCACAAATTAACATTCAACAAAACTTCAGAACAAACAGCAAAAGAACTAGTAAATATTATTTCTTTAAAAATAACAAGCGTTGAATGAAACCGTTGATTTATCATTGGTAATAATTCCACAACGAGAGCTTCAAACAGTTAAAACCACCATAATAGCTCTACTACAAATACAGAATGTTGTATTCTACAAAATATCAATACCTACATATTTTGATCAAGGAGAAGATAGTGCCTTTCAATTTTCATGGCAAGCAATAGCTTTTTAATTCTTAAGTAGCAAGTATATAGGCAATTCAGTTTGCATCTAAATGCTTTAAGTCATCAAATTTTCAACCCTTGTATCAAGTGACAACGGAAATTCTACTGCAGTAATAGGCAAAAGTTGGCATCTTTGTGAACTAAAAACAATAACTGAGGATGTTAATTATAACCATGGTATTGGTGGAAAATGCTCGACCCTTTCTAAAGAAAAAAGGAGAATATCGACAACTAAAAACTCCCAAGAATTTTCCAGCTCATACAAGTTTCAGTAACTGGAAAATCTAGACTTCATCTCGCAATTCACTACTTAAACAAGGTATTACTATCCAGCACCAGAAATGATCCTAAATTAGTGAAAATGTACCAGGAGAAAGTAACTACAAGATGCAAGTCAAAATTATCGAGTGTCCAATACTTAATGCAAACAAAGAAAGTGATATTAGAATTTACCACTTCCATCAGCATCTTTATCTCAGGTTCGGCCAACTGAGAACCAACTTTTCGAAGACCAGCCCTTAGTTCCTCATATGACACTTTGCCATCATTATCAGTATCCATCAAAGTAAACATATCTCTGATTAATTCAACCTCTTCAATAGATAAGTGTTCTGCAATTACCTGTGGCATTAAATTGTGAAAAACACATCAATTTATTGTTAACCAAGCTGCATAATAAGGTTACTATCATCAGAACTTAAGCAGATAATAAATAAACCAAAGATGCCTACTCGCAATGCTTTCTTCTTGAACCTATTCATCATCGAGAACTGCTTGAGCCTTGACCTCACAATATCACCTAATGGGACATTTGATGCTTTCTTTGCATTTTGTATCCATGGATGCTCTGCAAAGAAAGAGAAAGCAAAATGCAGGGACACCTCTTTAGAAAGACAAGCCCTACTGGTTGATAAACCTTCTGAGAACACACACATACAATGACAAGAACCAAACAAACAAAAACTTCAAAGAACTACATCTCTTGATCCTGGAAAGAACAAGATTTTTAATTCCGGACACATCATATTTCGTATTTAAATCTTACAACCCCTGGGATATAAGGAGCTAAGCTATATTACATTAAACAGAGCTCTAGGTTCCATAACAGCAACAATCATGTAGTAGTTCTAACTTCAATTTCTGCATGGAAAGGTTTCTTTAGCCACATGTGGACTACGAATGAAGACACCGGCAACAAATTCACAAACAATCGATCACAAGAAGACCATATCCTGACTTACCAAGAACCTGCTGAGCAGTCAAGCGCTTCTTTGGATCCGGCTCTAACATCTGTCGAACAAGACTTTTTGCACTATCTGAAATCTGAGGCCAAGGTTCCCTTTTAAAATCAATCACCCCCCTCAAAATTGCAAGAGCAACACCCTGCTCAGTCTCTGACGCAATAAATAAAAGAAGACAACTTCAGAAGTCCAATTCCTTAGGAACACTTTAACATCGACAACAATATTGCGGACTAAGGAGAATACCTGCCCAAAAGGGAGGAACGCCGCACAACAGAATATACAGGATAACACCAGCACTCCACACATCAACCTCAGGTCCGTAATTCCGCTTTAGGACTTCAGGTGCCATGTAATAGGGACTCCCCACAATCTCCGAAAACTTCTCCCCTGCTATACAAAACCAGAACTTAGAAAAAAAGACCCAAAAGAAGAGACACGACTGTGAAGAAGAAGAAGAAGAAGAAGAAAACTATAACGGACTCCAATAAGCAAAAATCACCAACAAATTTGAAACTCTAGCTGGCAGAATACCAAGAACCAGAGAGTAATATAAAGGACGCGCGAATTAAAATCAAAACTCCCGATACACGATGCAAATAATAACTTAGTCTCAGAAACACAAATAAGGTCCATGTAAAAGAATTATAAATTAAACTGACAAACCCAGAGACATGGTTATATGTACACACCTGGCTTGAAGAAAACCGACAGGCCAAAATCGATAGCCTTCAGGGCCGAATTCTCCTTCTTATTAGCAAAAAGAAAATTTTCAGGCTTCAGGTCTCTATGAATAACCCCATTCTCGTGGCACATCCTCACAACATCTGCAATAGTTCTCGCAATATTCGCCGCAGCTCTCTCACTATAATGCCCTCTCGCCACTATCCTATCAAAAAGCTCACCACCTTCACACAACTCCATAACCAAGTGAACGTTCTCGTAGTCCTCATATGTCGCTTTAAGCTTCACTATGTTAGGGTGGTCCGGCAAAGTCGACATGATCGCCACCTCCCTCCTCACGTCCTCTATGTCCACGGCGGTCCGTAACTTCCTCTTCGAAATGGACTTGCACGCGAGCGCTTCTTTACTCTCACGGTCCGTACACAGATACGTGATCCCAAACTCGCCGCGACCCAGCTCACGTCCGAGAACGTACTTATCGCCGATCCGAGGCCGGTGGTTGAGCGGGCCAACGTCTTTGAGAACCCGGATCGGAGCCGCCGGAGAACGAATCAGGTCATTAGCATACGGGTTGGGTGTTCGTTCCTTGGACTTCTTTTGCTTGCGTGTTTGGTTTGTTGGGTGAGTTTTGGAGTCCGAGTTGGCGTCTGCTCTCACACAGGCGTTACAGTTTCCCATTGTTGGTCTTATGTAACCAAAAAAAAAGAAGAAAAAAAAACACACACACACACACACAACAACCTTAAAGAAGGTGAGGAACTGGTCAGTGTTAAAGATGGTTTTGTTGAATGAGACGGTGATCGTACGTGAGAAAAGGCAAGCAGGAGACCGGAGGGAAGGAAGTGAAAACGCGGGGTTCAGTTGAGAAAATGAAGCGGTTTTGAAAATTCTGTGTTATTATCTGTTATTTATAATTATTATTATTATTTATGTGGATATGATTATTAATGGTAAAATAATCTGGCTTTATTAAGGGGAATCAATACGGAAGATCATTGTGATTGTGTTGAAGTGATTTTTTGTAAGAGATATATACTTATTAATTATAATTAAAAATTATCATTTACTTTTTACGAACTATCTTTAATTATCAATCATATCTTTCAATTTTATAATTAACAAAAATAATAAAATGACACATTTTATTAATTACTCAAGTTTTGATTTATCATTGTGTTTATTAATTTTGTTAATCATTTCCTTAATTTTTTGTCACTTTGGCCGACCGTTTTCGTTGAGCCCAACGAGAAAAACATGTCTTGTCTGTGACTCATGACATGAGTTACATGTTATTATGAAAACAAAAATAATATAATCAGTAGGAATGGCAAAATTTCCCTCCTGTCCTGTGTACAAAATAACGTAATTTTGTAAAAATCTACCTCGTTTTATATTTTTAAAAAAATATATAAGGTCTGTTCGTGACTTATCAGGCCGGGAGTCGAGCTATAAGTCAAACCAACGTCATCTCTAACAAGGATAGAAAGGACACTGACTCTTAACCAGTTTTTATTTTATCGTATTTTATTCTTTATAAAAGCTTTGTTTTAATTCTTATAAAGAACAAATAGTAGCTGTTCTCATGACCAATAAAATATTAAGAGCGTAAGTGTATATCACAAAAAATAAAAGTATTATATGGCTGGGACTGGGATAAATGTTCCGTTGGTTTAATTTAAAAAATGAATATTATACTTTACCAACTACGTAGACGATTGGTCCACAACTCTATTTTCTCAATAACTTGGCTCGCATGAAGTGGACTTATTCTCCGGTTTAGAGTAGATGAGTCAATCTCAGCCGTCTGATCAAGCTTAATTATTGCTGGAGGAAGGGGGGTTCCGTTTAAAGTTCAGGTTCCTGAGTACTGACACGAAGTCGTCCAGAGCGGTCACCGGCTTAACCAACACGGTAGCTGAACTTGACCCTAGACCACTTTGAAAATTTTGGGCTGCTCTTTGAATATGTGTCCATTTTCATTTTATTTCTATTTTTAGTGGGTTAAACTTTCTTATTTAATAATAGATAGAAGATTAGGGTAAAATAAAATAAAATAGTTAAAAAATCAACAAGAGTTGTTTAAAATTAAATTACAAATATATTTGATTAACTGTTAAGTAATACCAACTTCAATGCTGAAGCTCAACTGGTTTTCTTTCTCATTTCTTTTTGACCTTTTCAAACATTATCAAAAGTGAACCCATAGGCCATAATCATATTGTTCTCCGTTTGGTAGAACGAGAAAAAAAGCTAAACTAAGGTTAGGGAAAGGGTTGAGTTTATCTTCCCTTGCCAGCAAGGAGAAATTTTATTTGATTGGAAAGTTTCAGATTCGATTTATTAAAACACCCTTTTTTGTTGTAAAATATAAAAAAAAATGATGCATACAATGAATGATTCTCCCATTTTGCACCAAGCGAGAAGTCTTATATATTAAGATAGTTTTAAAATAAGTTACATAGAAGTAAAATATAAAGAGAAAGTTGCGTATGATTAATAAAGAGGAAGCTTTTTCTATTAAGTTAGTCATAGAATAATATAAATGAAAAATTAAATATAAAAAAATTTGCGTATAATTGAGAACTCTCTTTCGTCCCTCACAAAATAAAGACTCTTGTATAATATAGTATCCTAGAATAAAGCACACGAGAAAAATTACGTATTGATACTTGTTCACCTTCCTAAATATTGGAATTAACGGGGGTTGAAAACATACAAAGATCAACGATGCGACTTATTACACTAGTTTTCATGGATTTGATCAAATAGTTACAGAACATAGATAAGTTTACTAGCCTATGCAAGACTTCTGTGTTTAACCCTTTTTTTTTCTTTTTTGTAAAGGTGATGCTTGAGCATGCCTTCTTTGAAAAATTGAAATGTATTTTATTAGGAGGAAATGATTGAATTGACATTGATATTTGAAACAATAACCATAAAGTCATCAGTATTATTTTTTGGGGTAGGCAAGGACTAACCTTTCTCTAAGGGTGACATCGCCTTCTGGATAAGAAATAGTATAAATATAGTGAAAGAGTACAAGACACTTCAAGTTGACCACGTCATCACATTGATTAAAAATGCAGTCTAAAACACAGGACTTCATCCTCATGCTAGTACTCTATAGAACCCAAAGTCTTATATTCATTTACAATTACAAAGCCTCTATCATAGGTTCATGGTACACGTACATAGTACATTCGTACCAGTGTTCGTGTTTTCAAACTCAGAACTTAACCGTTGATCCAATCCGATGAATGACATGATGCACAGTTCGGGTCTTAAACTGATATCTAGATTGTGCAGGTGTAAGGATTGCGTGATTATAAAAGATTGATTGATTGACTTCAAAATATGGAATCAATCCGTGCCAGAAAATAAAATATGTTATATACTGTTTATTCTCTTCTTTTCCTAATCTAAAAACTTAAGAGGTTCAAATTTTGTGGGGACCGGGACCGTAAGATTTGGTTTCAAAGTGACCAGCTAAGTCCACTGTACATTCATCAGATCACCGCCACGCAACACAAGAATACGCTTGCTGGCACCAGGCAGCGTCCAAATGATAATGATAGTTCTGAATTAAACAAGTTAGGTCTTCATCAACTTTGTCAAATTCCAAGGTTGAAGGTTCAATAATCCGAAATTACTTCTTCAGATGGTCAAACTGTTAAGGGAAATATCTCAAAAAGATTTGAGTTAAAAGTCCCTAAATGTTTTAGTTGACGGGAGGGTCATTTTGGTCTCCATTTCTCTCTACAAAAGACGAGAGAGAAATTGAATAAGTAGTCAGTGAGAAGACACATCCAAGGTGTAATGGTGAAGTCGACAGAGAGACTTAAGTTGATTTTGTCATGAAGAAAAGGAACTCCATAACCCGGCACGCCATGGTAATGGTAGGCCAATAACGCTTAGAGAAAGGCCATTTTTGTATATGACCATTATCATTATGTCTCACAGCTCAGCCACGCCAACTGCAATAAAGCAAGGGGTCGGGAAGCTTTTCGAGACGAGATCCTTTTGCCAATGTTATAAAATTGTAGCAAGAACTTGTGCCTAATTCCAAGCCTATTCCTGTAGTTAAGCCCATCAAGATTCCCATTCACTTGCTTGATGACCTTTTCCTTTATGTTGTATCTGCTCTTCAAAAGGACATTCTTCTTGTCTGTCTAGTCAAAAGGAAAACGGGAATTGACTGAAATTAAAAGTAACACAATTTTGATGAAGGGGGTTTTCCTACCGAATAGTAAGTATAATAAATTTTGAAGGAATTATGAACGCAATGAAAAGAAGTTAATTTTTTAATTTTTAAAATTATGAATTATAAATAAAAAGAATTGAAATCGTATGTTATTCCAATTCTTGTAAAAAGATTTTGTTCTCTAACCGTGAATCACAAACTATTCATATAACTCAAACATTTAAAAAAAAAAAGACATAAGTGCTAACTTTCACGTATCTTTTTTTATTCATAAAAAACTCTTAAAGTTTCTTTTTAATTAAAATTAAATTATTATTTTAGTTAAATTCTAACTTAATTATAATTATAATTTAATTTTGTAATGATTAAATATCTTATATTTGATCCTTAAATTTCTTTAACTTTAAATCAAGTCCAGCTTAAATTAAATTTATTTTCTCTTTTATTGCTCTTTATGTATGTCACATTCATTTTTAATATATCGGTAATAATTATAAATTACAATTCTAATTCATAATTAGAATTAGATAAATTAGATTGAGTTAAATCATTTTGACATTTCTAATATTTAAGTGGTCATAACATATTGTTAGGCGTCAATCTTGATTTATAATTATAAATTATTTCATTAAAGAATTAAAGATAAATTAAAATGAGTCAAATTTATTTAACTCATCCTATTAATGCATAGTTAAAATGTATAATTTTATCATTTCGTCATTTAATGTTTTAATTGGACATAAACCACGAATTTTGTGTCTAATCTATTTAAAATCAATTATGTTCATTATTGTTATTAATAATTGATATTTCAAAACATTCTTCTTAAATCTCAATTCGATTTGCTAAAAAAATTCTTAAACTACTAATAATCAAGAACAAGAGATCATTCTCCCAAATTATTTTAAAGTGAGGAATACCTTATTGACTTACTTTATTATCTTCTTACAGTTCATATTATTTCCAACTACCACTGACTAAACTACTATTATAATAGGTTATAGGTATAATAGGTAGCTGAGAAAATAGTAATTCTCACAGGGGATATTTTGGTAATATCAAATGTAAAGATCAATTATACATTCATCATAATAAAGAAATATATAGACACTCACGTAATATTTCATTCGGGATCATTATAATTGGGCTAGTTTAGTAAACTTATTTTTCAATAAGCACTTATATTTTTGTTTAGGTATTTTCATACTTTAATCTATGAGATTAAATACTTTCTTTCATAAAGAAGAGACGTAGTGTGTTCTAGTCTTTTCCCGCTATTAATGTCTAGTCTTAATATAGTAATAACTAGGAATAATTTAGAAAAAATATATAAATATAATATAAATCTCATAATTACTCTCATTATAATTTTATTTACAAAATATATTTATCCTATGGACTTCAACATTATACATTAGTTAATTAAACAAATATGCATAAGATAAAGAATGCTTTTAATTAATTATGTTATAAAATATGCAACCAAATGATTGATTGTATGACATAACCCAACAATCTCCCATTTACATTAAGTTAATCACTTAAGTATCACCAACAATCTTTTTTTGTGGATACACAATTTTTTTGTTAATAATTACTTAAATCATACAACTTTTATCTCAATTATTGTCATAATCAAAAGAAACTCCCAAAGTACATACTTGAATCTTTAATAAAATTTAGTTGCTTTATTATGCCTAATAACTCTAATATTCTATAGTACATTATTGTTTCAACAATGTAAGAAAATATACCAAGTTCAATGAAGAACTCTTTGATCCAAATAATCATTCTTACCACTTATGTTAAGTATAATTCTCCCTTAATCCAAAATATATCAACTATTTGTATAGACTTAGGTTAATTACTTTTACTCAACAATCTATTTCTTATCATTTATTGATACTGTAGCAATATTGAATTCAAATTTGGTATCAAATACTCAAAAATATGAATTAGAAATATATATGATCTTCATCATATCTTATGTTAGCAAGATTAAGGTCAAGTAAGTATCTTCTTTTAATGACAACTATTGTCATACTATAACAAATGTCTTTAACTGTAGTCCTTATTTATTCTTTTAACAGGCTAAATTTAGTGGAACAAGTCTGTCAAGACACTATACCTTTTTAGCTATATTATATGCAACTAATTACATTTTGCTATTATGATGTTGGAATCTATCTTATGTATTGCCTTTAAAGTTTGGATACATTAGTCAATTTTAAATTGTACAACATTTTGTCATTTGTATGAAATTGGCATATTTTTTAAACTTTGTCAACAAAATCTTCAATAGGAATTAATAACTTTATTGCATAATAAGCATACAATTTTTTTTCCAACTTTGAGAACTCTTCTTAAACTTAACTTGTGTCTAATAATGTAAAGCCCACAAAGCAAAATAAAACAAACCCACCAGCCCAACCCATTAAACCATTAAAAGGAGGAGTATAAAGATAAGTAATCTGCTAGAAAATACATTAAACACTAACGAAAACAGCTTCTTCCTCATCTTTTGTCTTTATTTCCCAGCTGGTAAGTGTGTCTAAAAATCCCCTTTTCTCCAGCATTTGACATTTCTCTTATAAGTTCTCTCATTGTGCTTGTTTTGCAAAAAATTTGAAGAAAGTCGTGAAGATTAACAACCCCAAAATCTCTTAACATTTAGGTAAATTTTCAGCAATCATTTTATGTCTTGTTTATGATTTTTGATCATCTTACACTAGTTTATAGTTGGTTTACATGTTGTGATTGTTTAGGATAATAATTGAAGTTGCATGAAGGGATAAAAATGGAGAAAATGGAGCTAGAAAATGATAAAAGAAGAGGAGAGGGTGAAGAAGATGACATCTTTTGAAAATTTAAGTTGCATGAAGGGGCAAAATAGGAAATGCAAACAATGAAGGGTAAATTTGGAATTTACTTCCAAGAAGGGCATTTTTGGTATTAATTGAAATGAATGAGGGTAAAATAGGACTTTTAATTAGTTAAAGGTATTTTAGTAATTATGATGATTAGGTTAATAAGGATATTATTTTTATAATTAAGAATAAAGTGAAAAAGAGAATAATGTTGAATTATTAAGTATATTTGAGTTGAAATTTTTCATAAATTAGTCTAATAGATTTTGCATTTTTTAGGTCCGAAAGTCCGATTAAGGAGTAAATTGGAATATAATTTAGTTGAATCTAAAATCGAGGTAAGGGTAACTTTGAACTTTACTCTTAGAATAAGTACCGTTTCGTTATTAATAAATTATATTTTGAATTAGTTATTAATTAAATTAATGATTAATGGTTTCATACATGAAGTACAAGGTGTTTTGTGGTTATATTTTGTTATGTATATTGAGGTGTATTGATTGTTAATTCGGTGAAAATGTGTAATTAAATAAAAATTGGTTGATAATATATTGTGAATAATTGGTGAAAATCGATAATCACTGACTTGCTTGATAGGCTACATTCGATAGTCATAGATTGATAGATTGTTTAGAGATGAGCAAGGGTGGCTAAGTATCTGTCTGTGGAGCAGATATCAGAGCATCCTGAGTCCTGAGGATGTCCTGTGCCGATGGCTAGGTACTAAAGTGGTATTAAGATATCCTGTACCGATGGCTAAGTAGTAGAGTAGTACTAGGGTACTAAGAGAGATTAAGAAATTGAGGTACTGTAACACCCCACTCCCGCAACACACGTACCTGACATCCTGAGGGATATCCGAGTCCGTGCCCCTTGAGGGTGGCATGCTATAGCACTCGATCATTCAAATTTCAGTAAACATTTTAAAAAAAAAAACCATAACATAAAGTGCGAAAATTTATAACCAAATCGGGCCTATTCTATTCGCAAACTTTTTCCAACGTAACATTACAATCAATAAAATTTTCATATAGCCATTTGGGCCCATTACAAATACAAAACATTTCCAATTCCAAATATTATTACATACCGTAAT
>JAOTAY010000007.1:22507973-22529676 GCA_025629805.1 Erythroxylum baracoense
TGTGTGACAATATGTTTATGATTGATTGTGTGTTATAACATGAGTGAACCACCGAGGATGGTTACTCTATTGAGTTCACAAAACTCACCAAAATTGCACGTTGACAAGTTCAGGTTCGAGAGTGAGACGACCTAGCTTCTAAGACTCCATAGAAGCGTATTTTGTGCAACTTTGACATTTAGATATGGCTCAAAGGTCGATCAGCTGGGAATTGAAGACATAGTTGTTAATAACTTTTGTACATTCCTCATGTTTATAGTATACTGTGTAGATTGAGTTGTTTGTGCTCATAGGACGATGTTGTATAATTATGGATGATGTTGATTTTGAAGCTACAATGTATATGATGGTATGATATAAAATGAGAAAATTTTGGATGTTAGCAAATGTGTGAATTGTGATTTTAATTTTGATGCCATATTATAAATTGAAAGTGAGATAAATAACACGTCATTTTTATCATGCGTATGCACGTGTGACAGAAGGAAGCACGTGCATGTGTCAGATGGGAGTAGGGTGTTACAAGTTAGGTTCTTTAGAAAATTGGCTAGGCGTTCAGGATGTTGCTAGATGTACATCTGCTCATTTTGGTGGAAAGACAATCCTTAGACCACTTGGTGGTATTCAAACATATTAAGGCAACGTTTACAAGTACATCGCAGTCATTTTGGACTCTCCAAAATCACCTTAACTCCATAGTTATGTTGGTACATAAAGATTTAGGCACATGTTACTAAACCTCTTCAGGTCTACAAACGTGGGAATCATAGGCTCAAATAGAAAAGGGCACGTGTGGAGTTGGAGAACTAATTCTGGAATGAAGGCTTAGTCAAATTTTATTTCTATGTTTTATTTGGTTTCAGTTCGGTTGTTTAAAGGAGGGAGTGCCTCCACTTTCGTTCCACTTTCCTTAGTTGTAGGAGGATGTGCCTTCATGAAGTCATGTATCCATTGATGTAACTAATGCACATTTGTGTATAAATATTCATAATCATCAATGAAGAGGGGACTTCGAAATCAATTACAGTCTTGAGTACTTAGCCTCAGAGGTATTAAGGTTCCCTCAAATTGAGCCTTACAATTAATCAATATAGGTCAAAAGAAGAAAACTCCTACACTACCCTTACAAACACCAACCACACCCAATCTACAAAGACCCATAACTCGATCGTTGATTTGGGACCCCATCAAATTGGTATCAGAGCCATTCATTACGGGCGAATCAATTTAAGAACAACTCAACGAACTTTTCACTTTAGTTGTGATGGAACAAAAGGCAAACCAATCAAGAAATGAGAAAATGGAGCAATTGCTTACCAAGGTAGAATCCATAACCTTGGACTTGGAAGCCACGAAGAAAGAAATGTCCTCTCCAGGGGTTGAAAGCCAAGCCAGAACAAGAAAAGAAAAGGGAATTGCTAGCGGAACCACTTCTGAAAATTCTGAAGGAAGTACAGTTATGCCGAGATTCGTAAAATTAGACTTTCCATGCTACAATGGGTTGGAAGATCCCTTAGGATGGTTGAATCGATGCGAGCACTTCTTTTGCCATCAAGCAACAATCGAAAAGGATAAGGTGAGCTTAGCATCATATCATTTAGAAGGCATAGCTCAGTTATGGTATATGCAATTGTTACATGATATTTCAGAACCTACATGGGAAGAATTTACAGAGCAATGTAATCTCTGATTTAGCCCCCCAATACGCAGTAACAAATTGGGCGCATTGGCTAAACTAAAGTGGCTGGGGTCGGTAGGAGATTACCAAAACAAGTTCGAAACATTGATATCACGTGCTGGAATCTTAATCCAACAACAAAAGGTACAATTGCATATCAGTGGATTGCAGGAATCCATAGCAGTGGAGGTGAAGCTACATCAACCAAAAGATTTGGTGACTGCGATGAGTGTATCCAAACTTTACGAGAGAAAGATTAATTCATGAGCTCTAGTGATCAAAGACAATCGATGCAATACTCAGTTATTAGAGGCCAAACCCAGTTGTGCTATGAAGCGTCTACCAGAGAAGAGATGAAGGAGAGGCGTAAAACAGGATTATGCTTCAACTGTGATGAGGCATTTATGCGGGGACATTAGTGCAAAAAGTTGTTTTGGATTGACCTAGAGGAAGCAGAGGAGACAAAGGAAGATAAAGCAATAGAACAGGAGTTGGAAATATCACCTGAGATTTCTCTGCACGCCATCACAGGAATCAAAAACCCTCAATTGATGCGGTTGGAAGGCAACTAGAATGGTGGCAAGGTTCTAGTACTCATTGACTCGGGAAGCATTCATAGCTTTGTTTCAGCGTTAAAGGTGGGGGAACTGAATGTCATCGTTAACAAAAGGAATGGACTGAAGGTGAATGTGACAAATGGAGAGCAGATCAACAACCCTGGAATATGCAAAAACACACCCATCACATTGGGAATCACTTCCTTCTCAGTGGAGTTATTTGTTTTGCCATTAATTGATTTTGATATGGTCCTTGGTGTTAACTGGCTTAGAACGTTGAGACCCATTTTATGGGATTTCACTGTTAAGCGTATGTCTTTCTATGTACAGGGACAGCTGATTGAATTGAAAGGAATTCACGTGGCAACTCTACTACCCTCTAAAGAGTTGAATGCAATCTAGATAGCCGCCCCCCGACATTCAGTTAAAAAAATTACTAGCTGAATTTGTGACCTTGTTTAGTCAACCCACAAGACTGCCACCAAATAGAGCATTTGATCACCGAATTCCAATGGAGTCGAGAACTGGACCAGTCGTGGTGAGGCCTTATAGATACCCACATAGCCAAAAAGATGAAATTGAGAGGCAATGTGCAGCGATGTTACAACAGGGCATCATACGACCCATCCGATCTCCATTCTCATCTCCAGTGATATTAGTTCCAAAGGGGGTAAAAGTTGGCGATTGTGCTTGGATTACAGGGAATTGAACAACAAAACAATCAAAGATAAATTCCCGATTCTGATGATCGACGAGCTATTGGAAGAACTAGGAGGAGCCAAATTTTTCACAAAGTTGGATTTGCTCTCAGGGTATTACCAAGTCGCAATGCATCCTCCGGATAAAAAAAACAGCGTTTTGAACACACCACGGCCATTTTGAATTCCTGGTGATGCCCTTTGGGCTATCCAATGCTCCTTCCACCTTCCAAGCCTTGATGAACGAGGTATTTCGAGCCTACTTGAGGAAATTTGTTTTGGTTTTCTTTGACGACATTCTGGTTTTCAGTCAAACTTGGGCAAAGCATATCCATCACTTGCGACTTGTGCTTGAGTTGCTAAATCAACACCAGCTGTTCCTAAAGAAATCCAAGTGCATCTTCCCACAAACCTAAGTTTCTTACTTGGGCCACATCATTTCACATGAAGGAGTGCAAGTGGATCAATCCAAAATCTCGACAATTAAAGAGTGGCCACAACCAAACACAATTCATGGTCTAAGAGGTTTTTTAGGCCTTACTGGATATTACCAAAAGTTCGTATGCGAGTACAGAGTGATAGCTGCACCACTCACAGCCATGTTACGGAAAACCTCTTTCATTTGGACTGAAGATGCAGTGACAATTTTTAAGAAGCTAAAGACGGCAATGACCACAACTCCTATTTTAGTTCTACCTGACTTTGAGCTAACATTTGTTATTGAATGCAATGCATTTGAAATAAGAATAGGAGCAATATTATTACAAAACAATAAGCCCATCGCTTATTTCAGTAGAGCAATGGCAATGAGGCACCGCGACTTTCCTGCATACGAGAAGGAGCTGATTGGCTTGGTGAAGTTGATCAAACATTGGCAATCCTACCTTTGGGAGTGCAATTTTGTGGTACGTACAGATCACTATACGCTGAAATTTCTATTGGAGCAAAGGAGTTTATCATCACCCCAACAATATTGGGTGTGCAAGCTGCTACCTTTTTGCTTTATAGTAGAGTATAAGGCTGGGAAAAACAACAAAATAGCTGATGCATTATCAAGGAGAGACGTGGACCAAGATCTTTTGATGGCAATTTCAATACCGCAACTTAGCCTATTTGAGGAAATTCAGCAAGAACAAAAAGAGTCCAATGAAGTGCAAAGGTTGCTAGTAGAAATTCAAGAGGGGAAGGCAAGTGATAAATGGATTTTCAAACAAGGTCTGCTCTTCTACAAAGACAGAGTCTACATTCCATAAGACTCCCCCTCAATCCAAACTGTAGTCACTGCACTCCACAACTAAAGCCATAAGGGTTATCAAAAGACGTTGTACAGGATCACAAGGGATTTCTATTGGCATGGGATGAAGACAACAGTCTGAGAATTCGTGAGGTCGTGTGATGTCTGCCAACGTCATAAAACAGAAACTCTCCGGCCAGCGGGACTCTTACAGCCATTATCCATTCCAACTCAAGTGTGGGCAGACATATCTCTTAATTTCATCGAAGGGATTCCTAACTCACGAGGAAAGAATGTCTTGTTGGTTGTTATTGACTGATTTTCTAAATATGGGCACTTCATTGCTTTATCTCACCCATACACCGCTGTAAGTGTTGCTAAATCCTTCTTCGATAATATTTTCAAACTTCACAAACTGCCGGAGACTATGGTCAGTGACTGCGACGTTACTTTCACTAGTGCATTTTGGAAGGAACTATTCCATTTGAACGACACTAAATTATGTTTCAGTTCTGCCTACCATCCTCAATCCGATGGACAAACAGAGGTGGTGAACCGAACCATCGAGATGTACTTATGTTGCTTCATAAGTTCTCACCCAAACAAGTGAGTTGGTTGGTTATCATGGGCTGAGTTTTGCTACAATACAAGCTACCACTCTTCTCTCAAGGCTACTCCATTTGAGACTGTCTACGGAAGACCCGCACCACGCTTACTGTCTTACTTACCTGGAAGTTCAACTATTAAGGCAGTAGACTTAACCCTTCAGACACGGGGACTCAATGCTACAACAGCTGCGCCAGAACTTACAACAAGCTTAAAATAAAATGAAGAACAGTTATGATCAAAAGCACCGAAAGTTAGAATTCCAGGTGGGAGAAAAGGTGTTGCTTCGTCTTCAGCCTTATAGGCAATGGTCACTTGCGCAAAGAAGGAACCAGAAGTTGTCAGCAAGGTTTTATGGTCCTTTCAAAATTGTAGAATGCATCGGAACAATGGCATACAAACTCAACCTGCCTGAAGATTCAAAATTGCACCCAGTCTTCCATGTTTAAGCTCTTAAACAATACCATGAAGGGAAGGAGATTGGGGAACTAGTACTGCCACCACTAACGTTCGCCCCTCCACAACCTGTGACAATTCTAGAGCAACGTACCAAGGCTGGAGAGAAGGAGGTCCTCATTCACTGGAGTAATTCATCGCCAATAGACGCATCTTGGGAGAAAGTCAAAGATATGATCAACAATTATCCGAAATTCACGCTTGCGGACAAGCTTCCAATTGAGGGGAAAGTATTGTTACTAAACCTCTTCAGGTCTACAAACATGGGAATCATGGGCTCAAACAGAAAAGGGCGCGTGTGGAGTTGGAGAGCTAATTTCGGAATGAAGGCTCAGTCAAATTTTATTTCTATGTTTTATTTAGTTTCAGTTCAGTTGTTTAAAGGAGGGAGTGCCTCTACTTTCGTTCCACTTTCCTTAGTTGTAGGAGGATGTGCCTCCATGAAGTCATGTATCCATTGATGTAACTAATGCACATTTGTGTATAAATATTCATAATCATCAATGAAGAGGGGACTTCGAAATCAATTACAGTCTTGAGTACTTAGCCTCAGAGGTATTAAGGTTCCCTCAAATTGAGCCTTACAATTAATCAATATAGGTCGAAAGAAGAAAACTCCTACACTACCCTTACAAACACCAACCACACCCAATCTACAAAGACCCACAACTCGATCGTTGGTTCGGGACCCTATCAGAACATCTCTATGGAGTTGGATTTAACTGATCAACTTTTTGTAACTAGTTGATCTATGTCATTTAAATATAAAAAGGGTGCATGGCGTCTTGTTATATCTTCTTACATATATTAATAAAAGGTTCTCTTTATCGAGATCAGATTTCTTGTTCTAATTATGGTGTTCTTATATTAAATCTCATTCACACATTTACGTAGACCTCACATAAACAGAGGAATTGATGTGCTCTTTATCATATATGTAGAGTTCCTTTTCATTGTGCCTTGTAAACAACAATATCTATAGGGTCTAGAAGATGTTCGATGAAAACACGCACCTTAGCTGTTTGACAGAAAGCATCGATTAAGCGAACACAAGGCGTTCGACGAAATTTTGATGAGGAGTCAGTTGGCGAACACATTGAGATTAAGTGACAAAATAGAGCCTCAATTTGGATCCTGTGACATCATGCGTAATGAAGACATGGGGAGCAACAGGGGGCTTATGGTCGCAGTGGGGTGTCTCCTTCACAAGTCTTGACTTGAAAGAGGAGTCTGGCTTGGTTTGGTAGGTTTACTTGCAAAAGTGGTAAAAAAGAAAAGTCATGTTAGTGGGTTATTAACCTGTATTTAATTTCTGATGGTGCTGTTGTCCCATTTTTCTGATGTAGTGACTGGATGAGGCTGATGAAGCGGTGCGATAGCATCTTCCTTGGTGAAGTAGGAGGCACTGGGGGGATTGCTTCATATATTCAGCTTCCCATTTTTCAATGGAGATAGTAATTCCGGATGTTTTGTAGGACGCGGACAGCCCCCCAATATCTCATTGCTCCAATCTTATGTGGAGCAAATGCTTTTGATGTAATTCGATATTGTATTGTTCTCTCATAGTAAAGTAGCAAAATTTATGTTCCAACAAGTAGTAAGAGGTGGAGGATTTGGTTCAAATGAGAAATTAAGTTGCATCCAGATATATTAAGGTAAATGATCACTTCTTCTTCCCTGGTTGTGTTAATGTCTCTGCAGAACAGAAACTTAAGATTTGCGCTCTAGGACTCTTCCCTTTGCTACTGAGTCAATTTCTATGCATCTCATGGCAATAAGTAGTTAATGAACAAAATCTCTTAACCACAGTTCATCCTATATAGATTTTGTCAGATTGAGATGGATCTCAAGATACATATTTGGCTTTCCAGTGAATGGCAATGCTTGCTGATTGGTTGAAGAATTTGCAGCACATGTCTAAAAGGGTCGGTCCTATTGTTTCTTACAAATGTGAATATTGATGGGAAAATAAGGCAATACTTCCATGTATCTTTCAACTTGTCTTTTCTTAAAGCAAAAACAGTAATGAGACAAGGAATCATTAAAGGTCAACATCATTTGCTTGGGCAACATCGTCATTGTTCTAGTTCCCATTATGAAGTTCATTTCTGGTCCGAATACAATTTCTATTAGAACATTGAAAACATCAATTATTGCAATCTCATTTAGACATGCAGAAGCACTGTGCTGTTGCAATTATTTTTCTCGTTTTATGTTTTGTTATCGATAATACGTTTGTGTTGCAACCCAACTTCCCTATCCTGTCTCATACTACCCTTCCCAGGATTTCTAGTGAAAAAGCAGTCAAGTTCTGCTATTTAAAAGATTTTATCAGAATCGCTGCGGACGCACTTATCTTTGTGCAAGTTTAAGTGCAGTGAATCTGTGTTAAGAAGGACAAAAGTTAGTGTATATTGCTTTTGCCTTATCTTCTGTTTACTAGAAACGCAATTGGAGCTGCTTTGTTTGAATTTTTACTCTCATATCATTATCACCTTTTCATTTTCCACCACATTTCGACGTAAACTTGTACGGTATTAGGAATCATTTTGTTCTAGCAAGAAATAGTTGTATTATGCACAGTTTTTGAAAAGAATGCCATTGCTTCAGTCCTCTAACAATTTTCATCCGAGGTTTTCCATTTTCATTGACTCTTAAAACTTTAAATCTTTTATTGTTTCTTAGTATAGTCCATATACTAAGAATCTACTGAAAATTCTTCTTCATAGCTCATCGACCTACAAAAGCTGCAAAAACCTAACTTTTCTTGTTCGGTGTTATGTCGATTGTATGAACCTGAACACATGGTCTAAAGCTTGAAGTGTTGCACACAAAACTAAAGTTCATTTGGTCATGGACACACACACACATTAACCATATAATAATCTTCACCTACCCATTTCTTTGTCCTGTTTTATTCTTTTTCCGTTTTCCTTCTCTAATCACAACAAAACCAAATTACATTATTAATGCTTAATTAACCATTTACATGCGAAAATCATATCATTAGAAAAGAATTAAAAAATTAATAATTATGAGAAAAAATATCACTAAATTAAATAATAAAAATAAACAATTAGATTAATAGATACCTGGGATTAATTGGGGTCCCATTTCCCCCGGGTATAAAACGGATGATCCTTAATTGCTAAAAATAAAATATACTCGCTCTCTCTCTCTCTCCCTCTCTGTCAAGCCTCACCCTCTTCCCATGGGTAGGTGCCCGTCTGTCACTCACAGCCCTTCCCTTACTCTTCAACTCTTTACCTAGATTTCATCGCCGATCGCCACCACTACTCTGCCACTGCACGCGGCTTCTCGGGTCAAATCCATATTCCTCATTGTGGTCTGTGGTGAAGTCTTCAAGTAAGTCTCCGGTCGTAATACGCACGTCTTCTTATTCTTGTTTCGTCTCTGTGTATATAACCAAAGAGAGACGGTTATGTATGCATGAGACAATCCGATTTTTGTTGCAGACAAGTTTATATATGAGTTATGGGGCCTAAGAAGCGTGCCATCGCTCCTCGCTGCAAAAATCCTCCTCTTCCCTCTTCTTCTACGGCGGCGACGGTTGATGAAGCCGAACAATCGTCGAATCATAGTAATTCTACACTTGCGAAGATCGACCCATCTATTTCTCATGAATCGGATGGCTCTTCGTACTCTGCGATTAAGCTTGAATGCGAGCGAGCGCTCACTGCGCTTCGCCGAGGAAACCACACCAAAGCACTGAGGCTGATGAAGGAATCATATTCTCATCATGGAGATAACTCGCCTCACTCTGCCCTAATTTACCGTGTTCAGGGCACTGTGTGTGTGAAAGTGGCGTCGATTATCGATGACCCTAACGCCAAGCAACGGCATTTGAAAAACGCTATTGATTCTGCTCGTAGAGCTGCAGAATTGTCTCCGTACTCGATTGAGTTCGCGCATTTCTACGCTAATTTGCTCTATGAGGCGGCAAATGATGGGAAGGAGTATGAGGAGGTGATGAGAGAGTGCGACCGAGCTTTGGAAATTCAGAATCCGGTTGATCCTGCGAAAGAGAGTTTGCAGGAGGAGAGTCAACAGAAGATAAATAGTGCGGAGGCGAGAGTTGCTCATGTGCAAAGTGAGTTGAGGAGTTTGAAGCAGAAAGCTAGTATTGCGTCGATTTCAACTTGGATGAAGAATTTAGGGACTGGGGAGGAGATTAGGTTGATACCTATTCGGAGAGCGACTGAAGATCCTATGGAGGTTAGGTTAGTGCAAACAAGGAGGCCGAATGAGATTAAAAAGGCTACTAAGACGCCTGAAGAGAGAAGAAAAGAAATTGAAGTTAGGGTTGCTGCTGCTAGGTTGTTGCAGCAGAAATCGGAGTCGAGTTTGGGGCAGAATGAGGGAGAAAGGAGTGAGAAGGGGTTGGAGGGATCGAGTGGAAGCGACAAGAGAGGAGAGAGGAGAAAGTACGGGAGCAATGCAAAGAAGCAAGCAAGTAATACTGAAAGAAAGGATCACATACGGTCATATTGGGCTTCGATGAATTTGGAAATGAGAAAGGAGTTGTTGAAAATCAGGGTTAGTGATTTGAAGAGTTATTTTGGGTCATCAAAACATGGAATGGCGGGTGAGGTTTTGGATGAGGCCTTGTTGTTTGCTGAGGAGAACAAAACGTGGAAATTTTGGATGTGTTGTAGGTGCATGGAGAAGTATGCAGATGCAGAAATTCACATACACCATGCGGTGCAGGAGCACATGGGAAATCTTATGCCAAAAATGCAGGATGTCTTGCCACAAAGTGTTGACAATGAGTGGGCAGATATGATTCTTAATTGTTCTTGGAAACCATTGGATATCACCTCAGCCCTTAAGATCATGGGGAGTGAAGGGAAAGGCCAGGATGTTGAACTTGCTGACAATTTCTACCAAGGGAATCTTAATGAAGAATGTGATGATTGTTTTAAAGATGCTTGGGATTCATCTCCGGAGAAGGAAAGTTGTAATGATTTTACTGCACGGACCAACGGCACTGATGCAACATTCAGCACTGAGTGCAAAGAATGTGATAGGAGCCTGGGTTCTGTGGCATATTCTATCGACTGGCCGTTGTCAGATGATCCAGAGCGCACAAAGCTCCTTGAAAGAATCCGTGCTGTATTTGAAGCCCTTATTAGACACAAGTATCTTGCTGCAAGCCACCTTAGCAAGGTGATACAGTTTACCATGGATGAGTTGCAGACCCTTACTTCTGGTTCACAGCTAATGAACCACAGGGTGGACCAAACACCTGTTTGCATTTGTTTTCTGGGAGCATCCCAGCTCAGAAAGATCCTCAAATTCTTGCAGGAGCTATCTCATTCTTGTGGTTTGGGTAGGTATTCTGAGAAAAGCAGTATCCTAGATGATTCAAACAGCGGTGCCAAAGGTGCTGAGATTAAAGAGAAGATTATACTTAATGGGGATGCATCGTTTCTCTATTTGGATGAACGTCTATTACAGTCGGATTCTGTGTCCAACACATGTCTTGATAATGCTACTCAGATAGTTGCTTCCAGTGTTAGCCGTGGAAATGGAGTTCTGCCTGATGTCGACGCTTTGCTGTCATGGATGTTTTCAGGCTCCTCATGTGGTGAGCAACTGCAATCATGGATGCAAAGAAAAGAAGAGAAAAGGCATCAAGGAATAGAAATTCTCCATACTCTTGAAAAAGAGTTTGAGCATCTTCAGAGCCTTTGTGAAAGAAAATGTGAGCAATTAAGCTATGAGGAAGCCTTGCAGGCTGTTGAAGATCTTTGCCTTGAAGGAGGTAAGAAGAGGGAGACTATCACAGACTCTATTAGCGGAATCTATACAGATATCCTTAGAAAACGGAAAGAGGAGCTTTCTGCCAATGGGAATACTGCTTTGCAACAGAGCAGTAGGTTTGAGTTAGATGTTATCTCAAAAGTGTTAAAAGAAGCAGAAGCTTTAAATTTAAACCAATTTGGATATGAGGATACTTATGGGGGTATGACTTCTCAGTTATGTGACTTGGAATCTGGTGATTCCAATGGCTGGGGAATCAAGGACTGTTTCCATCAAATGGACACCTGCATTGAAGTTGCAATTCAGAAACAGAAAGAACAGTTATCAGTAGAGGTGAGCATATAGACTGTGAAACACTTGTCATGAAGAACATATCATGTATTATTTTGCTTGTCTGACAAACTTACCTGGTCTTGCAGCTCAGCAAAATTGATGCACGAATAATGCGAAATGTTACAGGAATGCAACAGTTGGAACTCAAACTTGACCCTGTTTCTGCTTATGATTATCGTATGATATTATTGCCTCTGGTGAAATCATACATGAGGGTCTGTATAAATGTCTATAAGACAGCTAGGCCTTGCTTACTTTTTTCCCCCCCCTTGAATTCTACTTCATTTATCTTATGTTCAATTTCCTTTTCTAGGCACATTTAGAGGATCTAGCTGAGAAGGATGCGACAGAGAAGTCTGATGCAGCAAGAGAAGCCTTTTTAGCTGAACTTGCACTTGATTCTAAAAAGGCTGCACGAGGACCGACTGATAATGCAAAGAATGTTCTGGAGAAGACAAAAGATAAGAAAAAGAAGGATTACAAGAAAACTAAGGATCCAAAGGTTTAAAATTGTTCTTTTGGTTGCTTTGCTTAATGGATGATTGATTAGTTATCTGCATACCATGACGTCTATCTGATTTTTTCTGTTATTGCAGAGTTCCATTTGTAATGATAGCTATTTGCTTCGTGATGAGCCTACTGATATGGGGTATGTCTGCTTTTGATCTCATGTTACACTTCTGTATCTGCTTTGTAGGATTAAATGTTACCATATATTTTGTATGCTGTTCAGGTAAAGTATGTGCTAAACTATATTCATTTATTTCTGTGGTATAGTTCCCATGCAGTTGCATCAGATGGTGATGATTCTGAGCTTCTCCCAGCGAATGGTGTTGACTGGAAGCAACAGGAAGAAGAATTCAGACGTAAAATCGAGCTTGAAGCTGAGGAGAGAAAGCTCGAGGAGACTTTAGAATATCAGAGACAAATGGAGAATGAGGCTAAATTGAAACACCTAGCTGAGCAGCAGCATAAGAAATCTAATCGGACATTTACAGAGTTGACTGGGGAATCTAGTGTGGGTGATGTACATACACGATCTGTAAGCATTTTCACTAGAGGCTCTTAGTTTCTCTAGGAATGTGTGGGATAACAATTATTGCTACTATTTTTCTTGTATATTTTAATTGAAAATGCCATTCTTGATTTGAGCACTAGAAATTATGCCAATGATAGTATTGTCCTATTTTTTGGATGCACGTTTGAATAGTGAATAAATCTCATAAATATTGCCTATCAGGAAAAGTTGGTCCAAAATCATGAGTTTGCCAACAGTTCTAAGGACACGGCTGTGGTAAATGCTAATGGTGGGGCAGTTCCCAGTACCACTATTGTCGATAAGCCTCATTACCCAAAATCAAAGCAAGGTTAGCATTGTCTAATTGGGTTTCTGAACGAGATGAGATTGGAAAGTTTTTTTCTAACTTAGGTTTGTCAGGGTTACTGAATGGAGAGATTATGGAGGATGGGACGGTGATTTCAGATAGACAGACGGTAAGAAGAGGTAGACGGCAGAAGAGTGCTGTCAAATCTTTTGAAGCAAAATCATCTGACAAGGAAAAAGTTGAACTTGGAGGTGGTACTTGTTGTATTTGTGTTTTCTCCATTTTTCTTCATAATTTTATTGGAGTAAACTTTGTTGTGCATGGATGAATGCAGGAATGTAGCAAACATAACCCCTTTGTAGTGATTGACTGTTGTTGTTCAATACTAGTATGTTGATTTCTGGTTGTTATTCCCCTCCTATATTATGCTGTTGTATTCACTAATTGAATTTAGAGTTTGTTCCTTAAGGCCTTCTATGACAAGTTATCTAGGAACTCAGACTGATATTCTTGTTTTCTGTATCACAACCAGTTACTCCTGGTACAGGAGATGGTACAAGTATGACTTTGAGACATTTACAAGCTGAGGAGGATGACGAGGAAAGGTTCCAGGCTGACCTAGAGAAGGCTGTCCGCCAAAGCCTGGGTAAAATTCTTTATCATTGTACCTTTTTTTTTAATTATCATCTGTTAATATAGCCATTGAAATTTTATGAACTAGTAAGGTTAATTATCCCAACAGCATGCCTTATCGCTAGGATCTAAAATAATATTAGCTAAAATCCTCTGCTTGGTTTTGGCTTGTGGCTCTTTAGTCTTTGTAGCATGGATAATTTGCTGTGCCATTGATTCTTGTACCTCATGCTAAGTGCTGCAACTCTTCATATACTTCATTCTGGAACAATTTATTATTTGTGGTTTTAATTAACATTGTGATGTGCAACTTTGTGGAAATTGTTTTTCCAGGGGCATGCCTCTTTTTTTCCCTAACAACAATTAAGATACATGCTTTTTCATAAATTAAGTTGTGACTTATGATGGTTTACTTTTGCTGTTGGGAAAGTGTTTCGTGCCTGTTTCAGATTATATCTTGCCTTTATTGTCCTACTATTCTAGATTGTATAAATTGATTGGACCTTGTTGTTGTGCCGTAGTAAACCTTTTGGTCATCAGGACGAGTGGATCATTTTACCGTAGTTTTATCCCTGGCCTTTATAAGTGGGTGGTGGTTAATGAAACCATATGATATCTAGTTGTAAGTCATTTAGTTCAACTGGGTCAATACAAGTTGAAGTGTTATATTTCTAGTTATGCACTTGGACCGAGTCTTACTTTCTTACTTCAGTGATGCCACCACTCTTGGGACTTTATCAATTGAAAAGTTTTCATTTGCACTATGCTGAGTCAAACATTAGATGGAGTTAACTTTGTATTTTAGATTGATTCTTTTGTATAGTTGAATTATTGATGTTGCACTTAGTGCAGGAATTTTAATGCATTGCAAGCATCTTTAAGTCTTATGCTACTTTTACTTAATCCTTAAAGTATAGGTTGGAGAATTGTTGACTTGTCTATATGTATTATGTTCAGACACCTTTCAAGCACATCAGAAAATGCCCATTTCTAGTCTGAGGTCACCTCAGATACCTCCAGAAGGGAATAATGTTGGTGTCTTGCCAAATGAGCTCATGTTTGGAACTGTGAGTAGAGCTGATGTGTTTGGTACTGGCCTGAAGAATGATGTTGGTGAATACAATTGTTTTCTGAATGTTATTATACAGGTAGGTCACATGATTCATAGTTTCATATGTATATTAATTAGATTTATGATGACTCACGTCAAGAGTTCTGGCTTCGATGGTTTCTTTTTCTTGTATGATTTCAGTCGTTATGGCATTTGAGACGATTTCGAGATGAGTTTTTGAGGAGATCAATATCAGACCATGGTCATGTGGGAGATCCATGCGTTGTTTGTGCATTGTATGATATTTTTACTGCTCTGAATATTGCTTCTACTGATCTGCGAAGAGAAGCTGTTGCTCCCACTTCTCTGAGGATAGCTTTGAGCAACTTGTATCCAGATAGTAATTTTTTCCAGGAGGTAAAATAGTGAGAACTACATTATTCACCCATGCTTTCTATGAGATCTTTCCTTCATTATAATTGTTTGTTTGATTGTTGGTTCAGAAGTTAATTATGAGGTTGTGTATTTAATAAGGTATCCTGTCTAAAATGTAACAACTGACAGGCTCAAATGAATGATTCATCTGAAGTATTGGCGGTAATATTTGAGTGCCTGCATCAAGCATTTACTACAGGTTTCAGTGTTTCTGATTCTGAATCAGGAGAAAGTAATTGTATGGGCTCCTGGGACTGTAAAAGTGACGCTTGTATAGTGCATTCTCTCTTTGGAATGGATGTTTTTGAGCAAATGAATTGCCACAATTGTCAAAGGGAGTCCAGACATATGAAGTACACCTCTTTCTTCCACAATATAAATGCCAGTGCCCTCCGAACAATGAAGGTAACTACTTTCAGTTAAACATTTATGTTGATTGCCTTTTCTTTTTTGGTAATAAAAGCTTAATAAATATTCTATTCTTAATCTATTATGCCTTTGCTTATGGTCATTTGCATAGGAAAACTTACCTAATTAGCTATATGCCCTCTGATCTTCCATCTTTATGCAGATGATGTGTGCTGAAAGTTCTTTTGATGAGCTTCTTAATTTTGTTGAGATGAATCACCAGTTAGTTTGTGATCCTGAGACTGGTGGTTGTGGGAAGCCTAACTACATCCATCACATTTTGGCAACTCCACCTCATGTTTTTATAACAGGTGATTTGACTGACTGAGTAGAGCTTTGTGCCTTAACTAGTCCACCCCTTCGGAAACTTGAAGAAATGTGTTTTTTGGACTGCAGTTCTAGGTTGGCAGAAAACATGTGAAAGCGCTGATGACATAGCAGCAACGTTAGCAGCCCTAAGTACTGAGCTAGATATCAGTGTACTTTACCGTGGACTAGATCCAAAGAACATTCATAACCTGGTGTCAGTGGTATGCATCTTGACTGGGCTCAACTTATGCCATTTAGTTGTGATTTGGCTTTGAAAACATTTATTGTTATCCGATTGGAAAGTTTTGGGAATGAGGGAGGATATTGTAACATGTTGAACCGCAAGGAAATATAAACAAACAAGAAGAAGATATTAAAGTATAAATAAATTAAGAAGAAAGGGGATAGGGAAAGCTAAAAAATCCTTCCTTATTATTTCGACCATAAGGCAGACAAATGATATTAAATCTGAAAATTTACTTCCAAAGCCAAAGCCACTTGTCTTAGTTATTAGAGATTAAGAATGATGTGTCAAGTGAAAATTTTTTCTTCATAACTGAAAAGTGTTTGAAGTCGAAAGTTTTTGACTGACTTGCAAATTGAAAACCCCATGGGGATGTGGCGTATGATTAACAACAAAATTATAGTTGTTTTATAGATGAGCTTATCCTTGACTTCTTGAATATCTGCTTGTATTTCTGAAATATTGATTGTTCATCATTGACAAAATGCTTATTAGATATAATGTCTTTATTCCTTATACTTCTGGATATTAGGTTTGCTATTATGGGCAACATTATCATTGCTTTGCATATAGTCCTGAGCATCAACAATGGATTATGTATGATGACAAGACCGTAAAGGTAAATTCCACTTTAAATGCAAATCACGTCATTTTTGTGCAACTGTTGTCACAATTTGCTTGTGATCTCTAGGTAATTGGTAGCTGGGCTGATGTTCTTTCTATGTGTGAAAGAGGGCACTTGCAACCTCAGGTTCTTTTCTTTGAAGCTGTAAACTAGCGCTTTGGGTGGAATCTTGTCAAATGTTATTCTCCTTTGTGGAGCATGGTATCTATCGGAAGGTGTAATTTAAAGAGATGGAAGTACAGCTTCACCATGATACGGTTCAATCTGTAAAACTTGCAGCATGTTTTCCGAAGATGGTTAAATTTTGGTATATACAGATGGGGATATAAAAATCCAAAGTTTTGGTACAAGGGAAGGCGGTTTTATAGGGAAAACTTGGTCTTTTTAGGGAAGAAAGATGTATCGAGAGTGAATTTCATGTAGGTTGGAGGACCAAGCTAATGCTTGAAAGTGTAAATTTTGCATCTTTTTCCTTCCCATAAATTTTTGTCAAGAGTTGTCGGGAGTCTGTTCATAAAGTCTTTCTCCTTTCCTTCTGGTGATGTCTTTCCAGTTGAGGTTGGTTGTTCATGGAAAAAGAAAGCCAGTAATGGTTGCTTGACTGCCAATGCATATGCTGCCGCGGTTTATAGTGGTAAATGGCTTCCTGTTGTTGCTGGGACCGGAGGGAGATACCAATAGAGCATTTATATGTGGGGATTTAGCTGATTAGGTTACGGGCCTTCAGCAAGGTGATCCTTTTTAGTTAAGCACTTTTCCCCCGCGTGTTACTGTACAGATATCGTTGTCTCTTTTTGTGTCTTACAAGAACAATTGGTGTAGTTCATAGTTTTCTTATTTATCTGTCAGATATTTGATATAACCATCTAATTTTCTGATTACTCATCCTTAGGACTAGAAGCCCACGTTTTTGCCATAATATGTATATGTGTGTGTGTGTGTGTATATATATATATATATACTCCAAGAAATGGAAACTGTTAATTATTTTCCATTTCTTGGAGACTTGCGTCGATGCTGTTACTAGCTATATTCTTTCTTCAACTGAAATGAGATGAGAATCTCTCATTTCTTTTTGAGTTAATCAGTTTGGTACCCAGAAGTTGAATGTTTGTGATGCTGCTAGTGAGTGTTGCTTTATGTTATTGAAGATAGATATTGGATAGAGGTGGGGTGCTGATATTGAGGTAAGTACAACTAAAAGCCAATAGCCACTGGGATGGGAATAGATGTTCGATCCAACAAGAGTATGGTGAATGCGAGAAAGACTCGTTGTCCTTTTTCTTTTTTCTTTTTTATTTAGTATACGACATTACATCACAACAACAAACAAACAAGCAAACAAAAACGTTCTTTGTATTTAAACGGATATGCAATGCTCATGATTGTATTTATTTTCACTAAGTTTAGGTTAATTCAGATAAAATATCTTTGCTTAATTAATTAGCTTCACCAAATCCACATATAAACCATATATAGTAACACTACTTCCACGTTTATCTAAAATAAATTTAAAAAAAGTTGTAGATTGAAAAGATTAAAAAGAATATGTTATTTTCAAAGATAAAAACTTATTAATAAAGTAAAATAAGGAAATTATTACAAGGGAAAAAATGGTTAATTATAAAAAAATTTCAATTTTTTGTAAATATAGCCTAATATTAGTGTCGAGTTATATTAGACGTGTTTTCTGTGTCATAATTTTAATTAATTAATATTAAATAAAATAATTAATTGATGAAAAATATACCTAACACTAACTCATCTAATTTCATCCATTGCAGAAGCAAGCCATTTCTGGCCACCGTTCACCGGTGATTTGAATTTGAATGAAACATGTTAGGAAATAAAACTAGGTGGGGACTTTTTAAGGACATTTTTGGCTACCAATTTCACTATATAATATGGAACAACCAGAAGAAAATTAGAGACTTTTGACTGTTTTCAACTCTCTCTTTCAATATCTTGCACCTTCTGAAACTATAAAATCATTCTTGTTGTGCAAAGGAAGGCTTGAATAGCCATTGAAGACATGATAATGATTGATTCAGATATATTCTACCCAGAAAAGCACGTTTTCTGGGTAAGAGTAGGGTGGCCGAATAGACAATGAAATCAAGAACTACTGCAACTGGGGATAAATATCTACTTCACATCCAACTTGCTGCCCTAATTCTCTCAATTATTGTAACAACCTCTACACTGATTTGGATAGTTTTGAATATCCTCCATCCACATGTTATAAGCCAAATTACTATCTTGATAATATGACAACCATAGAATAGAATATGTCATTAAATAAGAATTAATTCTAATAGTTATAACCGAATAATGAAAATAATTACATTATTAATTAGAGTTTTAATCATCATCAATATATTAAATATTATATTGTAATTTCTCAGGAGCAGATTCTCTCTTTTACACAAATAATATAAGTTATGACCACAAAATGGCCCAAAAATGTCGGACTCCTCCAACGCTCAACATTTGTCCCCAAACATTAACCCTCCCCGCCAAACTCGCTCTCTCTCTCTCTCAATCCTCTTTCTTTTACTCAGTCTACTTCATATCCAGTAAATCCGTTCTTATCAGACCAGTTCAGCCTCAACAAAACAATGTTACAACCATTTCAGTTTCAACAACAATAATCATCTCTATCTGATCTTTCACTTTATTCTTCTCTATCCTGCTCCCTCTTCCTTTCTTATGCTTTCAAGAACAAGAAAAAACATTCCATCCCATTTGCTCCTTGTCTTGTTAACTCCAGAGATTTGATGACCCTAAAGGGTGGCACCGGCCAAGCTTGTGCTGCGTGCAAGCACCAAAGAAAAAGGTGTACATCTGAGTGTATTTTGGCACCTTATTTTCCCGCTGATAAACATGAGATGTTCAGAAACGCTCACAAATTATTTGGTGTAAGCAATATCGTTAAGATACTTAAGAGTGTTGACAATTCTCAAAAAGCTGAGGCAATGACTTCCATTATCTTCCAATCAAATATTCGTGATAGGTATCCTGTGCATGGATGTTTAGGTATGATCCACCATCTAAGGTATCAAATTTGGCAGACTGAACAAGAGCTTCATGCAGTTCTTGCACAACTTGAAATGTACAGGCAACAGCACCGCCAACATCACATTTCTTCAATCGCAGATGACGTTCCGTCGCAATTAGAACTTGGAATGGCTCCTCCTGGAAATGCTCTTCAGCTATTTGGTCATAACACGCAGGCATTTAGTACGATTCCATCAATGCCAGTTGCACAGCAGCAATCCTACTCTAACAGCAACAATTATAGCTCTAGTTGCTTGGGTTCCAAGGAAAATGCAGGAAGTTCTATGTGGGTTCAGCATCCATGTGCTATTAATAACAATCCCAATTCAATGGGAATTCATCAGCCGCATTCAGTTGTTACAGAGCCACTAGATATCCAACAAGAAATTGTTCAAGATTACAATGAAATACAACCATTTTTCGACACCATTGATGATAGACAATCCTATGTTGATTCCGGAGAAGAATACGACTGCCAACGAGCTTTAGCTCAATTAGCATTGTCCCCCTTCTCCCACATCCCTGTCTCGACTTCGAGTCATAGTTGTATCACGCGAAGAAAGGAATCCGATGAGTCGAGGTAGGCAAGCATAAACTGGTATTTGTTCAAGCTTTTCGTGTCCTTAAAACATATGGTCTTAACAAATTAAAATTACACTACAGCTCCGAAGAATCGTTGAAGGACACAACGCAATGGATGGAGGATATCGCAGAGAATGAATTGAAGAGTGCTGCTGCATGCTTTACTCTTACCAGTGTCAATTGATGGATCGGTAAGATCAGGAATGGAAAGGAAGTGCGGCGTCTTCCATTCCAGGATAGTTGGAAAACTTGCAGCTAGCGCTTAGAATTGTAGACAAATTGATCAGTAAGCTGAAGATAAGTAAAAAATTTGAGTCATTTATTACAATCTCCCACTAATCAATATCATATATAGAGAGAAATATTCCACAATTTTGAGGCCCCGTTTCCCTTCTCTGTGTCCTTTAGTTTGCTGCCTGCAGAACTCCGAATATCCAGAAACGAATGTAGACTCAAAGTATTTGTTCATCTTCCTATTCTTATAAACAAAGTTACCTTCTTTTTGGTGCCTGAATGTTTACGATTCCTATAAAACTAATATTAAATACTACGTTATGCTCAAAATGTATGTTCGGCAATAGAGGAGAGGTTTCGATGAAAAGGCTGTTTTAGTTCTTTCTTGTCGTTGTTGGTTAATTCCTTTTAATTTCTAATTTTATGTGTTACAAATTTAAAATGTAAAATTTATTTCATTATGTCTTAATTAACTATTAAATTGCCTCATTTAGTGTATCACTTTTTTCTTTAATTTTCCATTTAATAAGGGAGCAAATGAGGTAAATACTTCTAACTTTGAGGATAAAATTTTAGAGGTAATTACTCTAGTTTGTCAAATGTCCGTAGGTCAATTACAATCAATGCAAATGTGTAGAATATGCTTACTCTTTAGGCATCCTTACATTACAATAAGACTCCATTTAAGAACACTACAGCAAAAAGTATTTTAGGCAACAGAGAAAATCATTGCTATAAGTATAATTATTATTGCCTTTAGTTTAAGGCAACATAATTCACATCGTTACAAGAAGTGAAGGTGCAATACGTGTAAGGTAATAGAATTTTTTGATTAGACAACAAAATAAAAAAATGTTGCTTTTACTACAAGAATAAAAGCCAATCTGCGACGTTTTTAAAATGTCGCAGATTCTCCAAAAACGTCGCAGATAGTCTTTTGCGACGTTTTAAAAAACGTCGCGGTTTGTGGTGTAGGCAAAACCTATCTGCGACGTTTTGAGGAAGACGTCGCGGTATGTATAAGCATTACGCGACGTTTATGAAAACGGCACGAAAAAATACGCCTTTCTGCGAAGTTCAAATAAAATGTCGCCGAATCATTAATATTTTTTCGCGACGTTTAAAAAACGTCGCGGAATATTAATGATTCCGCGACGTTCAGAAAATGTCATGGAATTCTTAATATTCCGTGTCGTTTTGTTTTAACGTCACGGAAAGTCCATGAATCTGCGACGTTTAAAAACGTCGCGGAAAGGGAAAAAACGTCGCAGAATTCGGTCAACATTTTTTTAAAATAAATAAATTTAATTTAATTTTGTAATTTTCCAAATTTAATTAATTTAATAACTATTTGATATTATTATTTAGTATTGAATGTTATTTATTTATATCATTAATTTTAATAATTATTTATGTATTACAAGAATTTCAATTATGCAAACAATTTACTATTT
>JAOTAY010000007.1:22540616-22559082 GCA_025629805.1 Erythroxylum baracoense
AGCAGAGCAGATCTGGAGGTCGATGCCAGTAAGGGGCTTCAAGTGCTGTTTGAGAATGCTGGTGACTGTGAAGAAAGAGACAGCGAATGAACTTTGGAACAATTTCACAGACACTTTCCAGTGATCAGACGTTTTAGGCTAGAGATTAACCAAACATAAAACTTAAATAATGATGCAACGAAGGACGCTGGAGAGAGGAAGAAAATACCTTGATGTCGACGACAATGGCCAGAGAAGACGACGATAATGGCCAGAAATGAAACGAAGGAAGGAGAAGACACAGTGGAGAAGGGGAACGACGACATGCAGGTTGGGTGGGTCGGGGGGAATGGGACACGGGGGTTTTTATTACATTACCAAAACGACATCATTTGGTTTAAACCAAAATGACGTCTTTTTGGTTATATAAAAAATTCCCGCACGTCCCCTTTCCCAACCATACGACATCATGTTTCTTCTTAAGCCAACAGCGACATTTTCTTCAATAAAACGTCGCAGTTTATCTTTTGTGATGTTTTATTGAAAAAACGTCACCAAAAGTTACAAAAATTCACGACGTTTATATAAAACGTCGTGGAAAAGTAAGACTTTTGGTGACGTTTCTTAAACGTCACCAAAAGTCTCTATAATCTACGACGTTTTATCAAAAAACATCACGGATTGTTTATAATTTTTGTAGTGTGATATGTATGATTTAGAGGAATAAAAGATTCCTTTCTTGATTGACTAAGTGTAATTAGTTAACAAAGCATGTCTATGTCAGTGGTGTTAGCTTGCCCATGCTGAGATTGAATGAGGGAGAACATTTGTTTCATCATTTCTTCTCTATCAACTTTATCTTATTCTAGTCGCCTTTTCATTTCCAAGCATTCAACTTTCTCTTGTTCTAATTCCTTTCTCATTCTCTCCTTTTTCAACTTCTACTTTTTGGTTCATCTCTTCTTCTAATGCATTCTTGATGGACTACAAATACTCATTAGGAACTTTGTACAAGGCTTCACTCACCATATTTTTTTTCTTTCATGATATATGCTTTTACACCCCTTCCAAAAAGTTTATTATGGCCAGGTCTTATCACCCCTAAATCAGCCACAACTTTATCAAGCTTTTCACTATCATTTTCCTTTTGCACTTCGTCAATGTGAACCTATAAAAGAAAATTTGTATTCATAGTAATGAATGCAAGCACCATATATGATTAAAAAGAACCTAGTATAATTCCAATTATACTATAAATAACTCATTTTGATAAGAAGAACAAATCAATAATATAAAAAACAAATAAAATAGAATTATAAACATATGAAATAAGCAATAAATTTGGGCATCTCAACAAAAGTAGCAACAATTCAGAAAATTATTACAAAACTAGCATTACTCACAATTTTCTCCCTTATAGCTTCAGTAGATTGCTTGTACACTTTTCCAGGCTTTCTTTTATAAGTTGCAATATACTTTTTAACATCAGAGAGTGGAGTTTTATCTTCTTTTTCTTTTTGCTATCCACAAAACAATTGTTAATTACAATTTATAAATAATTTAGAAAATTAAAACAATTTCTTAATAGATTATAACTCATTGGAGAACTTACCAACTTAGCATAAATACTTGCAAATCTCTTAGGACTAATTGTGTGCATTTCAGTTTGTTGTTTTCTATTTTGAGTATTTGCTTCAGCAATTCTCTACACATTAAATCATTATATTAGTTAGATATCATGTAACTAATCTGTAAAAAGTAATAATAATTATCGTACCTTTACATATGGGTGGTTCCAATAAGAAATGAGATCCTCTAAGACTTCTTTACGTATATAGTTAGGACGATCATGGCCATTCTTTCTGCATCTGTCATATACTACTTGAAATTCTTTTGCTTCACTCTACACTTGTAAATTATCCATACATCTCCAACAGTTTTCAAAGTCCATTCTTTACCTTCTAATGGTAGAATATATCTCTTATGCAATTTAATAAATACTCCTTTAAATTTCATAAACTAAAATTGAAAGGAGCAATAAGATAATGATTTCTTACATTAACATATTCCCAAATAGGTTCTTTAGGAATCTGTTGCCATTTAACATGATTTAGAGGTGCAAGATTTTGTTTACGAGCTACAGTACCCAAAAAAAATGTGAATTCATTCAACGTCTTCTCATTTGGACCAAATGCCTGATTAAGAGCATTGAAAAAAATTGGTTTGCATTGTTCCAGGAATCTTGCATGAACATTCTTAAGCAAAGTTGGACCTCTTCCCTTTTTCTTCACAAATTAGTATACAAAAGAGAAATTATTTTACAAATAGTAAAATATATGATTACCTTTACATTGAGTAGTAGCAATTTCTGCCATATCCATATCCATGTTCATATCATATCCATTTCTTTCTACTACATCTTTACGTTGTTCAGATTTTTGTTCCATCATTTTATTTATTAATTCTTTCCACCTTAAAAAAGTAGATTCTTCTTCAACAATCGCTTCCCGTGCTTCGCCTTCTACTATATTTTCATGTATTTCATCCCCTCCACTTACTTGTTCCATTTGTGGTTGTTCTTCAACAAGTTTCTTTTGTTCTTTCCACCTTAAAAAGTCAGTAATACTACCTAAAGGATATAAAGGTTGTAGTCTACTAATACTACCTGAAGGACATAAAGGTTGCGATCTGCCATTCTTCTTACACGATTAGTTCTTTCCTTTCTATTAAAATTTGTCACAATGAAAATCGGTGGAAAGAAAAATAAATTTAACAGTAGGATAATCACATATATATATATGGCAACTATATGCAAAGCAAATTTACCAGTAGAATAATCACATATATATTACTAAAGCAAATGAGAAAACATGCACCTTTTCTTTAATAAATTAGCATTGCTCTTCACTATTTTCCAAATGCTCTTCCTCTCTATGTGACAGATCAGATGAATCTTTTAGTTCATAAGCATGAGTCTTCTTTTTGGTTCTTTCTTACAAAATTAGCTGTAGACCCTGGTGCAACAAATTTGGTTTCACATGTTTGCTTCTTCCCTTTTTTCATTGTGAAAACCTATAACAATAAAGAATATTGTTGTTAACAACCATATAAATAATTAGATTAGTTAAGTATATATTTAAACATATAGTAACAAAAATTATCTTTTTAATAGAGAAAGAAAAATAAATAAGGACCTTCTATACAAGATTATTGATCAGTATTCATCCAATCCCAATCAGTGTCATCAAAGTCTATATCATCTTCATCATCATCGTTTCTTGTTTATATATTTAAGGTGTTTGGAGGTATGTCCACAGTGTCTACATGTAAATCTTCTCTAGACCAATTAAGGTCTATGTCACCATTATTTCGAAAGAAATCATTGACATAGTTATTTGGTTCTCCCCAATATGTTTCTTCAACATTTTCATTATCATCCAAAGGTACATCAAACAGATACTTAAGAACCTTCTTCTCCACATAATGACAACATTCCTCCAAACAATCAGCTATATAAAACACTTTATGAACTTTGCTTCCCAATACAAAAAAATCATCCATATAATATAACTTTTTGAAGTTTAATAGAGTAAGCTCATAATCGTCTTTCTCCTCTTGATACCAACAACATTTAAACAACACTATACTGAACTGCCCCCAATAATCCACTTCAATAATTTCCTCTTTTGCTCCATAGTATGTCACATTTCCAAGTGTTGGATTTTGATCGTTAGAACTTGGAAAACTCAGAGTTAATATTGTTAAAGAGACTCCACTATTTTGATCCTTACACCTGGCATCCCATTTTTCAGTTATAAACTTGTATCCATTAATAACATAACCTGAATATTTCTTTTCCATATTGTTAGGGCCTTTGGACAACCAACGAATATGACTTAGGTTATCATCACAAGATATCACCTTATCTTGAAACCATTGAGGAAACTCATTGGAATGATCTTAGGCCCTTTCCCATCGACTTCTTTTAGTGCTTGTCTCTTTCAATTTTTGATGCTCCTTAAAAAAATGAAATATGGCAATTAATATGATGGGAATTAAAAAAAAGTATCTTAAGATGGATAAATAATGTATGTGTAGATTACCTAATGTACTTCTTAATATTTTTGTCATTTGAATTAAATAAAATGTATCGACGAGCTTAATGTAATGTGTTTAACACTAAACTTACAACTTTTCCTTTCCTTCGCCCTTTCCCTCCAATAGGATGCCCAATTTTTGGGAAAAAATGAAGAAGATACATTAAAAAGTTTTATATTGTCACTGTGTTCCATATGTCTATTATATTTTTTTCTTACCTCATGACGCATATAAATACAACAAAAATTTGCACATTCTTCAGTTATGTATCCTTTGGCAATAGACCCTTCTAGTTGGCTTTTATTATGAACAAATCTTTTTAACCTACCCAAATACCTCTCAACAAAGTACATAGAGTGGCAATGCACTGGTCCAATATATTTGATTTGCTTTGGTAAATGAATAGGTAAATGAACCATGATGTCAAAGAAACAAGGTAGAAAGATTGTTTCAAATTGACATAGTACTTCCACAATTTCCTTCTCCAGATGCTCAAGATCCACTAGCTTAATTAATTTACTGCATACCCCTTTGAAAAAAGCGCCTAATCTACTAAAAACAGCTACAACTTGTTTTGGTAGTGATTTCCTAACAGAGCATCATGACTTTTGTATCTTGATATTTTTTTCTTCCTAACATCAACACATCATGCAATATTTGATGCATAACCTTGTGGTAGTTTTACATTCTTCAAAACTGAACAAAAGTTTTCTTTCTCCTCTGGGGTCATATAAAAGCAAGTCCGAGCTAGTTACACGTAAGAGTCATCTACTTAGATTGGCTATAAATCTTTTCTAATCCCCATTTCTTTCCAATCAAACCTTACATTAAGATGATCTTTTGACTTATCCAAAATCTCCAACAAAGTTCCTAGAATACTATCATCTACATTTTTCTCAATGTGCATCACATCAAGATTACGTCGGCACCCATTATGCTTCCAATAAGGTAATTTAAAAAATATAGACCTCTTCCTCCAAGGATTATCACTTGTTGTTTTTTGTTTATTTACCTTCCTAAGCACATTAAGATACTCATTAATAAGCTCAAATACATCAAACCCTGACAGAGAAATTGTTGGTTCTCTTAACTCTATATCACAATTGAATGATCTCCTATTGCGCCTCCATTGATGATTTTGATCCAAAAATCTCTGATGATTGAGATAACAAGTCTTTCACTATGCTTTAAATATTGAGAGCAAGTTTCATAATGACAATTAGGGCATGCTACCTTTCCCTTTGTACTCCATCCAGACAACATTGCATATCCTAGAAAGTCACTAATTGTACATAACAAATCTGCACGCATCTTAAATGATTCATTAGTTGAAGAATCATATGTCTCTATCCCAAACTCCCACAACTCTGTCACCTCTTTAATCAAAGGCTGTAAAAAAAACATCAATATCCTTTCCAGGAGAAGTTGGGCTAGGTATAATTGAAGACAATATGAATTTTTTGATTTTAGACATCTCCATAGTGCTAAGTTATAGTTTACTAGAAGTGTGGGCCATGTACTATATGAAACACTCATTGTGCGAAAAGGATTAAATCCATCAGTGGAAAGAGCTAATCTGACATTACGAGGATCTCGTGCAAAATTAGGATACAATGAGTGAAAGTCTTTCCAAGCTTGGCCATCTTCAGGATGCGAATTTCTTAAATTACCATCTTTAAGATGCTCCTTATCATGCCATTTCATGAATTCAGCTACTTCTGGACACATGTATAGACATTGCAATCTTGATTTTAATGGAAAATATCTAAACACCTTGACTGGAATTTGCCTCACCTGATCTCTGTTATCTTCACTATTACAACTTTGTTTCCACCTAGATACACCACACACTCTGCAGCTGGTTGCTTTCTCATCATTTCCCCAATATAAAACACAATCATTGGGACATGCATTTATCTTTTCATAATGAAGTCCTAACCTTCACAAGTTTCTTTGTCGCATTAAAAGATTCAGGAATCTTTGCATTGAGAAAGGCCTCTTTAAGTATCCCCATGAGATCGGCATAAGTTGCATTACTAATTCCATAGGTACACTTAAAAAGATACAGTCGAATTGTGAAAGTAACTCTAGAAAAACTTTGACAACCAGGATGTAATTCTTGCTTTCCTTCCTCTTCCAACTTAAAAAACTTCTTAGCATCAGCATTTAGACCATTACTAACTTCTTCACAACTATTGGGACATTCATCTATGTCTCTAAATTTGTCAAGTAGTAATCCATCTATATTATCATGCATAGACCTTCTATCAAATTCATTCTCATCATTCATATGCATATTTGTATTAGTTGATCCTTTCTCATTCAATTCCCAACCATCATATCATGGAGCAAATTCATCAACAATCAAAAGATCATATATAATATTTCTTATATACCAATAATAATTGCAACACTTCTTGCATAGATAAGAAATTTCATTTCCGTTAGCCACCTTAGAAAAAGCCTTTTCAAGAAAACGATCAACTACACTCATATATTCATCACTATATCTGGGAAAAGTCATCCAATGTCTATCTCTCTTATCCATTGATAGGTAACTGTTCATCAAAGTAATATATACAATATGGAATATGTTAACAACCAAGAAAAATTACATATACAATTTATTAAAAATATAAAAATAAAATTTGTAGCTACAAGGCCCTAAGGATTTTAGAGAATTCAAGAACATATCTAAATAATTAGAGATGTGAAAATAAGTTATTTTTGTTTATTTAATTTATTTCATCAAAGCAACCATACATTTATTTTTGCTGATACAAAGTCTTAAGGATTTCATCAAAGCAACCATACATTGCTATCAAGTTGTAACTCTTTATGCAACTTAATTTATTTCTGCTGATTTAGTTTCCACCAAGATCTCAATAAAATCCTCATATATGTGTTTACATCTCTTAAGCAAAATAATGGTTTAGACCATAACTTAATTACTTCAAAAACTAGGATTATTAGAGAAGACATGTGCATGAGGTTTAAAGAAGACAATGAACTACAGAGCCATTAGATGTTAGTAAAAATGACTCGTGTAATCCATTGGTGCAGTTTGACTGTTTGAGGATATAAAATTCACCTGTCCAACTTATATCATTTCAGTAAAATCCCAAGTAGCCAGAGTTAACTTTAGAAGTTCAAATGAGATTGACAAGTGCATGAGGTTCAAAGAAGACAACAAACATGTACGTGAACGACGTTATCCAAGCAGGGCAGCACAAACACATGAAATATTTGAAACCAACAACCAACGCACCTGACATGAAGGACAATAACCAACCACCAGCGTAACACCTGTATGTGAACGATGTGAAACTAGCAGCACCTTACGTGAACGAAGCACCAGCAGCACCTGATGTCAATGAAGGGAACACCAACACCTTAACGCTACAACACTAGCTACACCTGAACACTATAACATCTAAATGCTAAACCAACACCAATTTTTTAGGCATCCACAGCTTTGTATGAAGAGCAGAGGGAAGGTGAAAAGTCCTAAAGGATTGGCACGATCGTATTATATAAGATGAAAGTGAAAAGTCTAATGGCACCTTTGTATCTATTCTCTTCGTATATGATATATATTTTTTCCCAATATTATAAAGAGTAAAATAAATAAATATAATATAATATATAATATATAACATATAACAATATACTTTAATTGTTATTACTTATGACAAAAGTACCCATTTCGGTTTGATTTAGCTTGATTCGATCTGAATTAACTAGATTTTAGGCTATGTTTAGTTTTTAAATATTTTTAGGTTTTAGGTCGAGCTTGGATTGTCTGGTTCAACCTAATCCAAAATTTAATTTTTATTTTAAAAAATTAAATTATATATTTAATCAAGTTTGGTTATACTCAATTGTGCTTGGGCTCAGGTAGGACTTCAGTGTAACTGGGTCTGAGTTTGATGCTAATTATTATAACCCTTAATTATTGTTTAAAGTTGTAACAGATTTAATTGTTGCTTATATAAAATTTTATAACAAAGTTACTTTAATTTTGTTGCTTTTTTAAATATATGGCAACAAATTACTATTAACGTTGCCTATTAATATTAGCACAGGCAACGCTTTAAAAACTATTAGTGTTATATTAGTTTTAAGAATCATATTTTAAAAGGTTACAAATTTAGTGTTGCCTAAACCACTTTTTGTTGTAGCGGAAGCTAATGTAATAGGGATATTTCTTCATTAATCTTAATGGAAATATAACCCTTATTTAAGTCATTACAATTTGGGATAGAGAGATCACCTAGATTTTAGCTACGGAAATCAAAGAGGGCCACAAAGATAGCAACCTTAAATTTTAGTAGTCAATCTTAAACACCTACACATATTTAATCTCAACCCTTAAATTCAAGTTTGTCAAAATTTTTATACCTTACTAATAATACTCAACAATTTTAATAGGAAACAAGGGCAAACATTTACTATTTAGGAAATCGAACCACCAAATTGTCCACCTCTTCTAAGTGTAAGCATGAAGAAAATTACTTTCAAAAATTGTGGTGAATAAGTGTAATAACATTGAGATACGGCAAGAAAATTCAATATGGTCGTTCTTTGCCAATAGAGGTGAAAATGCATAAAAAGGAGAGAAGAAATATGAATCTCCAACTTGAGATACAATAAAGGTAAACTATAATTGTTCTTTTCTTATACCATCTAATGCACAAGTATCTCACTTTGCTTACACATTGGTTAAATCAAAAAAAGAGGAATATGAAAAAGAGATCTTAGAGACCTTTAGAAAGGTAGAAATTAAAATACTCTTACTAGAATCCATCAAGCAAATTTCAAAATATACAAAAATTTTTAAAAGTTAACTTTCAAAAATCTAGATACATTTACACTTTCCTATGTCACTGTTAATAAGGAAACTAAGCGTGTCATGCTAGATTTAGGTGCATCTATTAATGTCATGCTTTACTTAATTTACAAAGGTTTAAATATTAATTTACAAAGCTTTAAATATGAATTATTTACCAAACACTAATGTGACTATTTAGCTATATGATCATTCTTATGTACGTTCTATTGGTGTTGTAGAGGATGTTTTAGTTCAAGTTAACAATTTGGTATTTCTAGTGGTTTACATATTGAAAATGAATAGAGATATTGTATAACATTCACCTTAAATTTTATCGGGAAGATCGTTCCCAAAGATGACTAAAACAAAAATTAATGTAGATGAGGTTACCCTTTCTATTTATTTTGATGAAGATTTAGTGAAATTTAATAGTTTTAAAACAATTAAGTAACCTAGCAATTCTCACTCTATTTATTATATGGAAATTTTTTATTCAATTATGCAAAATATTATTTAAGAAGAAAATTTCAACATTAAGGCAAATTTTAATGTTAAATTAGAAGTGAATGAGCAAGTTGATGAAACTTGCAAAGTTGCAAAATTATTATCAACAATGCTAACATTTTTAAAATCTTTAAATGCTTAAATTACTATAACTCACAAGAAAATGTTGTTTTATATTTTGCAAGATCTATAACTAAAATTGAAAATCTTACTTGATGATCGCCTAAAATATGTCTATTTGGGTGAAAGAGAGTCATTACTTGCGATCTCAAAATGGTTGATTAAAGAGAATGAAGAAAGGTTAACAACACTTTTAAAGGAGTACAAAACTACAATTGGTTGGGCTTTAGTTGATATAAAACGCTTAAATCTAGTGATTAGAGGAAAACATTAAGCCAATAAGGGAATCATAAAGGAGATTCAATCCATCAATGAAAGAGATGGTAAATAAAAGACATTTTAAAGCTTTTGGATGTAAATATAATCTATCTGATTTTAAATAGTAAGTGGGTGAGCTCAGTTTCTATTCTACCAAAGGAAACTAGGTTCATTATGATCAGAAATCAAGAAGATGAATTGGTGCTAGTGAGGGTACAAAATGAGTGGCAAATGTGTATAAATTTTAGGAAGCTTAACTTGGATACTAGAAACGATCATTTCCCATTACCCTTTGTAAAACAAATGTTAAAAAGACTTGTTGATGATCATGTTTTTTCTTTTTAAATGATTTTTTAGGGTACTAATAGATAGTAGTTTCTCAAGAAGATCAAGAAAAGACTATCTTTATATGCCCTTTTAGAACGAATACCTTCAAGTGAATACCCTTCGATCTTTGTAATGCTCCATATATATTTCAAAGGTGTATGATGAATTTTTTCCAAGTATATTGAGAATTATGATGAAGTATTCATGGATGATTTCATTGTTTATGGAGATTCATTTGATTATTGCTTAAATCATTTAATCAAGGTTCTCAAAAGATGCGTAAATAAATTAATTTCATTATTGATTAAATCATTTATTTAAGATTCTCAAAATATGCATCAAAACAAATTTGGTGTTGAACTATAAAAATCTCGCTTTCTAGTAAGGCATCATTTTAGGATATGTGATTTCATCTAAGGGTATGCATAAAAGTTGATTTAATTCTAAACTTATAAAAGTTGATAAAGTAAACTTTAATTCAATTATAAACTTAGACTATCTTACAAATTTTAGGAAAGTTTGATATTTTCTTGGACATATGAGATCTTATCATATGTTTGTTAAAGTCTTTTCAAAGATTGTTATACCATTATCAAAGTTACTATAAAAAGATATTTCATTTGAAGTTATGAAAGAAAGTCAAGAAGATTTTGATAAGCTTAATGCATTGTTAAAAAGTGCACCTATTATTCAACCACTAAATTGGAATCTACCATTCGAGATCATAGATGATGCTAGCAACTATACAATGGGAGCCTGTTTCGGATAAAGGATTTAAATACAAAGTCATGACATTTATTATATCTCAAATACATTAGATGATGCACAGTGTAATTACTCTACAATTGAGCAGAAACTTTTAGCAATTATTTTTCCTTTAGATAAATTTACATATTATTTGCTTGGATCTAAATTCTAGTATAACTATACAGTATTTAAACAACTTTTGCAAAAGAAGAAGACTAAACTGAGGTTCATACATTGTATTTTGCTACTTCAAGAATTTGATTTGGCAATAAGAGATCAAAAAGGAGTAGGTTGGTAAAGGATGAAGATATTTTGCCTATTTTTGAAACTTTTATTAACAAGCAGTTGCTCCAAATGAAAGGTACAATTCCTTGGTACATAAACCTTGTTCATTATTTAGTTACTAGAACTATATCTAACTATATTAGTAAGTCTAGGAAGGAAAACAAAATGATTAAGGAAAAATATTATGTCTGGGATGAACCATATTTATGAAATTTTGCTCTAATTAAGTTATTAAATGTATGCCAAAGAGTGAATACATTTTGTCTTTACTTTTTATCACAATTATGCATATAGAGGACATTTTAGTTATAAACATATTACTAGAAAGGTTTCATAGAGTTGTTTGTATTATGAAACTTTGTTTTAAAATGTTTAATTATTTTGTAGAAGTTTGAAAAGATGCCAAAAGATGTGTACATTATCTTATAAAAATGAAATGCCTCAAACCCTCACTCTTATAGTTGAGATTTTAACGTATGGGACATTGATTTTATGAGCCATTTTCCTTTATCTTATAGCTTTTCTTACATACTTTTGATAGTTGATTATGTTTCAAAGTGGGTGGAAACAAAAGCCACCAAGATTGGCGATTTTACAACTATTATAGGCTTTATAAATTCTTAAAATTTTAATATAATCAAAGCTTTACGAGCTATTATTAATGATCAAAGGAGTCATTTTTGCAACTTAGTAGTGGAAAAGTTATTTAAGAAGTATGGAGTGTACCATGGAATAGCAATTGTATATCATTTAGAAATGAATGGACAAGTATAAGTATCGAATAGGTAAGTGAAATCCATTATGGAAAAGATGATGAATCCAAAAAGAAAGGATTAGAGCTTACATCTAGACAATAATCTTTATGCTTACTTTATCGATTAGTTTTTGGGCTTACCTTATCAAATAGAGAAGTGATTATGCAACACTGATAGGAATGTCTCCTTATCGATTGGTTTTTGATAAATCTTCCCATTTCACTCTTGAGATCGAACATAGAGCTTATTAGGCAATGCAATGTTACAACATAGACTTGAACAAAGCTAGGAAGGCAAGAAAATTACAATTACAAGAATTAGAAGAACTTAGGTTGGTCGCTTATAAGAATTCGAGAATTTATAAAAAGAAAACCGAAATGTTCCACAATAATATGATTTTGAGGAAGCAATTTAAGGTTAGAAAGGGTGTTATTGTATAATTCTCAATTAAAGCTTATGCCAAGTAAGTTACGTTCTCAATATATTAATCCTTTCATTTTCCTTAAAGTATTTTTTATGATGCAATGGAAATAAAGAGTTTAGATACTAGAAAGATCTTTAAGATGAATGGAGATAAATTGAAATCATTCTATGAGGATATGATAGTCTCAGATTTGATGGATATTAATTTGGCACTTCCCTAATACTTTTAAGATTAAGAATAAAGAAAATAGCACCTTCAAGTGTAACAACCTTAAACAATAACATTCTTTAGAAGGCAATCTAATTATGAAAATTTTCATTGGTTTTGTTTTAATTATTTATAAGTTTCATTTGCTTGATTTTGTGTAGTTGTTTTGTTGGTTTAAGTAAGAAATTTGGTCTTTTAGGTAGACAGCTAAAGTTTATAAGGTGAGATCACACCTTATATAAATTTTAGGATAGAAAACTTTTAATTTCTAGACTACAAAAGTTCATAAGGAGAGATCACGACTTATATAATTTAGGATTAGGATAACAGTTATTTAAATTCCTGAATGCTGAAATGAATGAGGTGAGATTATGCCTTATAAATATTAGTAGACTATTTTGTTTTAATGAACTAATGAGAATTTTTAAAATAAAATATTAGCAAATTTTCATGACTTTTTATATTTGATTTTAACTAAAACAACAAATATAAAGACCCTAACATTTTTGTTCTCTTCTTAATAGACACTTCCTAACTGTTAGCCTTCCTTGCTATCTGCTCTCAAATTGATTATGCTATCCTATTCACCTAGTTGCTATTTCTCCATCAATTTTTCTTACTCATTCTCTTCTTTAACTTGTTCTTTTTTTTTTGGCAGTCGATCATTGGTCCTATTTTAGTCACTGATTTTGCTGCTTTGATTAATTTAATCCAGTGAATTCTTTCACCCATTCATCAGTTTTTCCAATTAGATTATTTCTCTATTTTTCATTTTGTCTTATGTATTTGTTTTTATTGTTTTTAATTTTTATATTTCCATTTTAGTTTTTTTATTTTTCTTGGTTAATATTAGTTGCTTTCATTTTTCTTAGTAGTTCATTGCTTATTGTTATCACTTTTAAGGATAATTGTTTTAGTTGTTAATTGGTTGCTCTAGTTGTTAACTAGGATTGGTTTATTTGTTCACAAATGTTATAGCAATAGGGAGAAAAACGGTTAATAATAAAATGGTGGCAAACGCTTAATCTATAGTGAATCTACTTGACAAAAATCTTTCAAAGATTGTGCTGACCACTAGTGCTAATCAGAAGCACACTCAGATAGCTATGGATACATCTATTTTGGCACCATTTTAGTTTGATGTTCGTGGACATCTTCAATTCTAAACAGAGGAAACAAAAGCATGCTGCTGTTAAAGCCCAACAAATTAATTCATGTAAGCATATGCTTTACCCTTCTTTAAATGAATTGAATATCAAGGAAAATTTTACTACTTTAATTGATGATATGAGTTGCAAAAAATTTGTGCAAATTAAATATTTAGTCTTTTATTGAATTGATTAGGAAGTTTTATGGTGATTTTAAATTTGATAAATATGGTAATTTCACTTGAAGTTGTCCTAATATTGTGTAATATTAATTACTGGGTAAAGAATTTTAAAAAATATCATTGAATTCAATTTGACCTTAGGGTTTATAATTGATGAGTGTGCTAATTCTACCGAATATAATGAATCTATTGTAAAGTATGGTGATTTAAATCTTTAGAAGTTTAAAAATCAATGTCCTTTAATAAGTTTGTGTATCATCCAAGTCAATCTAAAGGAAGTTTTTTTAAAGAACTTAAATGGGCTTATATAAAACATTTTCTTACTTTTAATTATTCAAAAAGGAAGGTTATAACTTGTACATGTAATAAAGCTTAATTATTCTTTATTTGATGCATGGTACGTAAAGTACATGTTAATTTGGGTGTTTAGTCAGCTATGCAAAATATTGTTTTATCATTTAACAAGAATTTGTGTCTTATTTCTTTAATTACTCACTAGTTTGTTACTATTAACTTGCTTGGTATTATTAAAAATGATATACACTTAACTTGTGAGATGGAACTTTTGGACATTACTTGTTTGAGCAAGATGGAGTTGATTCAGAAATAGAAGAAGCAATTTCATTTTGTGTCATGTGATTCCTCCTAAAGAAGTTCACCATCATATTAACAAGATGATTCAGATGTTCAACAACCTCTTTTTCTTTTAGTAACACCTATATGTCACAAGTATCATCTTCAGCTAAAGAGGCTGGAGAATAAAATTTCTAAAATGGAAAATAATTGCTTTGTTTTAATTTATGAGGGTGAGAACTCCATGTCCACTTACACCGTAGTGAATTTAGTTTTAAAAGCTCACAACTAAAGGGAGTATCCTAATCTTTCACTTATTTTATGTTGATTAATTTTTTTAAATGTAATCATATTATATATACATTGGGAAAAATGTAAGATTTACGTGTGGGGAAGAGTTAATGTATATGCCATTTTAGAATATGTCCTTATTTTTCTTTTATGAAATATGTAATTTGTGTTTAGACTTTTGCATAGTATGATTCATATATGTTGATTATTCCTTATAGCTCCTTAAATTTGCCTATTGTTGTTTAGAAATAGTGACTAAGTTAGGATTTTTTTTTTGAGTTTTAATGCATATAATTAGTGTTTTTCTATAAATTACTTAAGTATCACATTGTTTTTACTGAATGAAACTGTGCAAGACTTTAAACATTTTGATACCTGTAGGAGATTTTGACCCTAAAAACAATTCATTACATTTATTCTCATATTTTTTCTTTGTTGTGTATTATCAAATATAACTTATGTATGCTAGAACTTGCTCTTAGTATACATTTGATACCATATTTTTATTGAATTTAAGCATAGAGATGATAGGGACATTTAGTTATAATTATTCTTCTATAAAAGCCTACCTTAGTTTTTACCCTTAAAGAATCAATTTGAGCCTTGATTTTCTTTTTCTTTTTCATAGTAACCTTGTTTCAAGCCATTTTAACCTTCCATTGATTTTCTAATAATTTTGAGCCTTAAATTGAGAGAATTGTATAAAGCTTATTTGCATAAGATTTTAACCATTTTCATGAAAAGTAAATTAGTAGCTTTAAGTTGTAAAAAATTTTAATGCTTTCTATAAGGGGAAGAGTATTTTTTAAAAATCTCCTCTTTGATGTTTCTTGTTCTAAAAAAGAATAAATAAAAGATTATGATATGATTAAAAATGTGATTTGAATCTTGTGAATTTTGAACTGATTTAAGTTAAAACTTATATAGATAAATTTGTATGGTTCTTTCAATTTGTTAAACCTAAAATTTCCTTTCTTGCTATACCTTTACCTAAATCACATTATAACTATTATCAAAAACCTTTGAGTTATACATTAAATTCACATTTGTTAGTGGTGAAGATACGATTCATGAGCAAGGTTCTAGAAATAACTTGATATGCTTTGAACGGATAGTTTAATGAACTCTAAACATTTTAAATGCTTAGAGTGAAATTCATAAAAGGGTGTCAACTCTTGTTTTATTTTATTTTGATGGAATTGATGAGATGTTATGTTTTCATTTTAAAAATTTATCTTACGAGTGTTTATTCTCTTAATTGCTATTTTATCTTAAACCTTTAATGTATATAAAATTTTATGATATTTTTGGATTACATGAAGGAGGATGAGAGGTTAATAAGAGGATCATTGATATATTGAATTGATATATGCTTATGGACAAGCATGAACCTAATGTGGTGGAATTTGATAAAATGTTATTAGACCAAATAAATTAGAATTATTTCTTTTCTTTTAGTTGATTTTGGTTTTTAATTGGTAAAACTAATATTTATTTTGTTTTAGGAAATGGAAAATGAAGATTGGACTAAATTTAGCTCGAAATATCTAATTGGAGCATCATTTGTCAAAGCTATAAATTTTGAGAAGCTGAAGTAAAAGAAGATATATTGTTGAAACTGATAAGATGAGATCTCACCTGGAGCAAACTCACTCTACGAAGTTTAGTCTAATTAGAAGACTTTATTTTCAACTTTGTTATATAGGGATTTTGATTTGTTTTAATTATTATCTCTAAAGATATGCTGCTATATGAGCTGTAAGAGATAATAGGTAAGCTAGAATATTAATAGACTACATTTATGGAAAGGGAAGAACACGTTATTATCTATTTTTATTTAATTTTTTCTATTATATTTTTTAGAGGAAAAGACAGTCATGAATGGTTAAATCTGAATTTTTTGATTCAAGAGGAATTAAAACTCCATTTTTAACTTTGGGAGGTTTTGTTCTAAACTTGAATTTTATTTTAATTCAAGTATTTCTTGTTTTTTATTTTATATTTTTGATGAGTAACTAATATTGATTGATATGAAAATTTGATCATTATCAATTATTCTATTGCTATTAATAAGTTCAATGATCTTTATTTTTCATGAATGATTGGTACAAGTAGCAAGTTTTTGATTAAATGCTAAGTTTGAACCAATTAATTCAAGAAAATTGAAACTTATTATGGCTATCCTAATAGGTTTCATATTAAATGCTTGAGTTGAAAATTTATTCTTTTTACAGTAATTATCAAAGTTATAATTAGATGAGATCCTTTCCTTAAATCAGAGTTAGTAAAAATTAAGTTTCTTATTTCTGATTTATTGTGACTTCTTATTAATTTTATTTATTTAATTATTTAATTATAAACCCCTCCCACACTATGTTTTTTAATTAAAATTAATAAACTAATATTTTGGTTCTCTTAAGATTTGAACTAATTATATGACTACTATAATAATTTAGTGAACCAGAGATTAATTTTGAAGGCTTTGATAACCTATTCAAGTAGCAACATGACTATGATGAGCAATCATCGTATGAAGAGGGTACTCAAGAAATAACAACCTAGCCTTTTATAGAATTATAGGGACAATTTACATTAAAAATGTTATCTAAATATTTTATATGAGAAGATTTCAATTATTTAAATATAAGTTTTTAGGTTTATAAAGATATCACTACCTTTTAGTTTGGCTAAGAACCCAAAGATTATTCTTTAATCTACTATTATTAGAATAATAATAAAAATCATATTGGTATGAGTAAAACTAGTAACATGTGGAAGGAGATACAATCTTAGAGTTATTTATTTATCACTATAAAATCCTTAATAGAGCTATTATATAGTAATAAATTATAAAAATAAAGATTAGTGCCTATATCTTCTTAGTTGCTTGATGGTTCATTTCGCACTATCTTTGGTTATACCATGCTAATGCTTTCTTCCTAACATTTTTTTATATCTTGAACTAGAACTTCAAGCCCTTTTGTCATTTGTTCCAGTTTATTCTAATACCAATTTTGAACCAATATTGCTCACTATTGAACCTTACACGTCATTTCCATATGTTTGCCTCAACATAATCTTTCTATCCCCACTAATACATCTTTCTTCTAAGACATGAAGTGGGAAGTATAAAAAATCTCAATTTTCAAATATTATATCCTTCAAGGTTATTCTAAAGTTTTTACTAGGCATATGAAACTTGCAAAATTCTATATTCTCGTGTTTTTCATCCTTCAATAAGCACTCTTTATGAAGTTCCATCACCTCTTTCTCACCAAGATGATTTACCTATATGTAATATACTATAGTATTATTATCCTTCTGCCTTGAAAACTAATAAACAACTACCAATCTCATTTTTTTCCCATTAAGAAATAGATATTATGTTGTAATTTTCCTTCTCTTCACATTCAAAACACCCTTTTTGACACGACCCGCCTTCTGGACCATGTTGCCACTAGGGGATAGGTAGGCTTAATGCCACCAAAACTTGTAGTAAGCCTAACTTTTCTATATTCTACTGAAAATTCGGCATGACCCATTCGTTTGTCTGATTAATAATCCATATACCTGCTTAACAGTTTGAATGAAGCAAGGATCTCAATCTGTAATTCTAACATACATTATCTACTTATAATCTGCTAATTTATGATCATCTCGTATCATCAACTGACATCATTCTCAATAACATAGCATATCCATACATGTATCATGTACATATGATTATGACAAACCAT
>JAOTAY010000007.1:22562705-22586185 GCA_025629805.1 Erythroxylum baracoense
AATAAAAATTTGATAAGTCCAATTTATAAAAATATGCCAAAATAAAATAAATAGATATATTCAACATATATCTAACACCATTGATTAAGCATATCTATAGAATCTATTATCTCATTTTAGATACTCAAAATTTTCTTGGTCCTTTCAGGATAGTAGTTTGACCTTTTGGTCTCCAACATACATCTAAGATAATTTCTTCATTTTTCGAAAGTTACATGAATGACTAATATGACTATGTCTACTACAGTAATTGCATAAATCAGATGAATGATAATTATTGTAATTTTTGCTATTTATCAAGTTCCTATTGTTTTGATTAATGGCTATTGCTGGATTTAACAAAGAAATTCCTGTATAGCCTAATATTATTATTTTCATTATATCCTATTCCAGCCTTATCAAAAACACCTTTACTATTCCCAAGTAATACATCAAGATTGTTCCTTCCATCAACAAAATTAGTAAGATCTTTTTTCTAGAGAAGCAACCTTTTCTTCTAACTGTTTTACCTTGGTAGAATCATTTTCAAGCAATGCATTCTTTGACTGACTTATCTTTTATTCCAAGAATTCCTTTTCAAAGACTTTTTGCTTGTTTTCATTTTTAAGGGACATAATTCTAGACAATAAATTCTTATTCTCTGATTCTAATGATTTAATCTTATTCATCAAGGATGCATCATTATCTTTGGACTTCTCAACCTTTTTCAAATATTGCACTGTTAATTTTTTATATTGATCATACAATTCATAATATGCATCTCTTAATTCATCAATTTCAATATCGGAGTCAGAATAATAGACCTCATCATCTTCTAATTCAGCCATAAAGCACACATTGCTGAATTTTTCAGGCTCTTCTTCTTCAAAGTTTTCAAATTTCTCATCTGACCATCCTACAGTCATATCTTGCTTTCTGGGTTTTCTGTTTTTTATTTTATCTTTTTTAAAAAGAGGACATTCTGATCTTGTGTGTCCAGGCTTCAAGCAGTGATAGCATATGATTTGATTATTTTATGAATTGTTACTGCTATTGCTGCCTTTAGATGGGAATCTGTTATTTCCAATTGAAAAACCAACGGGGTTAATTGTTTCGCAAACTTTCCGCAAACTCCTTTGGCACGAACAAAACAAAAATTAATCAAACGAAAAATAACAAATGACACCAGAAATTTGGTAACGCAGTTCGGCACTCCTTGCCTACGTCTGCGGGGCCCTCATCCAGCTTAATCACTTTTACTGAAGTACAATAGAATTACTCAAGGCTTTACTGAGCCGACACCACTCAACCGTTGACACTATCTCTCAACCTCACTTTCCGAGAAAGATTTTCACACACAATAGTACGACCGCCTCATACTAACCTCAACAGAGGATTTTTCTATACCACTCTTAATCAAAGACAATTAATCAAATAATTAAGGAATAACTCAAGTGAATAAAATAACTAGAAACAAAACTGAAAACATTTAAGACAAAAGAAAAGAACAACTTCCCGAAAAGTTAAACTCCACTAAAATAAATATGGAAGTTGTTGCAATAACAATAAAAAAGCACTCCACCCAAGAGCCACTTCACAAATCTTCCTCAACTCAGTCTCCAACAAACTAAATAGATGTCACGCACACCTTCAGCTTGAAAATCTACACATACATACGCAAAAACCCACTTGCCTTTAAGAGCTTCAAAATGATCAGAAATCGCCGTCCAGCCTTTTGCGCATTTCGAGAAGTGATTAAAAGTTTGCCGTGGGTTTTTGGTGGAATAATGAGACCGAACCAACCTTTGCAACTGTACTTAGTAGGAGTAGGAACACCGTCGCCCTTCCCATTGGTTGCTAAAGGCGATTGGTTCTCCCACTTAATTAATCACAAAAATTGCCATTCCATCCAAAGCAATACACACCAAATTCACTTTTTCCACACTGGAGATATACAACATTCTCACACTAAAGAAACACACCCCACTGTCAACACCATCGTGTCTTTTCTAGAAATTCACTTAATTCCCAATAAATTTACGGCAATACCCTTCTTTCACTTCAATCACATAAAAGCAATTCCATTCACATTCAAACTTTCAACCATGCCCTTATTTCTCCATCATAAACATAAATCAATTTTTATTCAAACTAGAATTTTCTTCGATATCCTTTATCAAATACTCATCTATTCAAGATAGAATTCTATTCTATCTAAAACATTATCCAACTAGATTTTTGAATCCAAGGTAATAAAGAAAATATGCCAGTCTAAAAATATGTCAAAATATAAATAAAATAGATATATTTAACATATATCTTATGTCAAAATATAAATAAAATAGATATATTTAACATATATCTAACACCAGTTTTCTTATTTTCTTCTCTTTTCTTCATTAGTTTCTTTTTGTATAAGCTTGCATATTTTCTAACAATGAAATTGAATTCATCATCTCCATCTATTTGCAACTCAGTGTCGCTTTCATCACCGTTTAACGGATTTGATTCATCAACTGCTTTTAGTTTCATTCCTCTTAACCAGTCGAGTGAAATAGTGTCGAGATCTTTTGCAGTTTCTAGAGTTGTCATCTTAGGTCTCCATTCTTTTAATAGTGACCTTAGAATCTTTGTTACAAGCTCATCATTTGGATATACCTTTCCCAAGTTCTTTAAGGTTGTGATGACGTTGTTGAAACTTCTAAGAATTCGTCTATAGTTTCTCCCTGTTTCATGCAAATAATTTCGTATTAATGCACTAAAAGACTTATTCTCTGTTTCTTTACCTCATTCGTTCCTTCAAAAGTAATTTGTAATTTGTCCCACCTTTTACTTTCCTTTGGAACAGTAGGATATCTTTTCATACTCTTATCGAGATGGTGCATAGATCAGATAATATCTTACATTGGCATTCAACGGTGCGTTTCTTTTATCAATATCAGTCCACACTTCTACGTTAACAGTAGCAGAAGGTGTTTTTGATAATTCTAATTTAAATTTTAAAATATTATATAATTATCATGAAAATCATTTATGATAAACTTTGAGCTATCATAAATGTATAACATACTTGTATGTGTTGACTTGAGATTCGCTAGAAGTGGGTGAGGTTCGGTAGGAGCTGGAAAGAGGAGAGACCCGGGAGCTTTCACATCAAATTACGACTAAATATTTAGGTAGAAAACAAGTATGGGAATTATCTATATTTCATCAATTTACTAAAATAAGATACTATAAAATTAAGGCACGATACGTGAATCAATTTATATAAAAGTTTTACGAGATTTTAATTAAATTCTGATGATTTTAAATTTATAAATCAACCCTTTACTTTAATAGTTATTTACAAAATAGTATCAAAATTTTTACTTGAAAATTACTAAGAAAGTTATCTAAATTTCATTAATTTAGTGAAAACAATATCACATTAATGCTTTGTGCTTTGACAAAAAGATTAAATATTCAAAACTTAGAAGACAAAGATAAGAAAGAGGAGCTGGAGCTGACTTAAACATGAATTCGAATTTGGGGTTTTTTATTTTTTAAAAATTTTGAATTCGGACTCTTAATTTGCTGCATATAAAATTGCTTCATTCCAATTAACTCATTTGATAAGCTAATAATTAGTGGCTTTGATAAATCACATAAAAATTAACAGTTATACAGGTAAAGTGTCATCTTTTTTTTAACATGACTTTTTTTATATTAAATAAGTGATCACATTACGAATGGACAACGAAATACTCAAATTATTTTGACGAAAATGAAGAGTTACATAAGTACATAACTTCTTTAAATATAAGTCTTCACATCCTCTGTCGATAGTGATTGGCCCGTCCTAAAGTCAGATTCGGCTCGATCGGAATTCTACTGACCCCCAAATGGCGTTGTTTTAACTTTGCCTTGAAGGCCCACTTGGTCCTTTATCATTTTTAACCGTTAGTCACATTAATAAAATATTAATAAAAAAATTAAAAATTACACTTAAATAAACATATTAAAAAATAATACTTTAATTTGTCATTCCTTTTATAAAATAATATCCTATACGAGATTACGCAGCTATCAAATTTCTATATCTAACGTTGGAGATCTTTCGTTTCTAATATACTGCAAGATTGTTGCATATTCTAAATAAATAATAACATTAAAATTTTATTTTGTTAAATTTATTTTAATTTTTTAAAAAGTAAATAAGAATTCATACCACTAATCATGCCTAATTTTGGACACTTGCAAGAATACTTTGTCAAAAGCATTTATTATCAATTTGGAACCATTGAAATTTTCTTATGAAAAAGGATTTTAATTATTACTGATAATTTAAAATATACATAATTTATAGAAAATACCTCTTGATAAAAAAGAAGTACAAGTTCAGTATCTGCATATTTCATAACGATCAAACTACAATCAGGATGATTGTTGCAGTTTGCTTTGGTAAACAGACTGCGTATTCAAAACTTGAGAAGAAGAATGTAAAAAAGAGAGCTTGATCAGTCGATTCAAACTTAATATCAGAACTTAGAACTCGAATTTTTCAAATAAACTTAAAATTTGAAAAAGTTTTAAGTTCGAATTTATACCACTTCCGTTTGGACCCGATGGTCCTTTTGGCTTGGACACGGTCACGAACTCTTTTGATTTGGTATATCCAAGTTCTCGCACAAGGAAGCGGCCACTAAACTTCTTCGGAGTAACCATTGCTCTTGCCTCCGCAGATCTGCAGCTTACAATAATGAGTGTTATCAGAAGCAGAGTCACATACCTTGGATTTTCCATCAGTTATATATATATAGCTATGTGCTCTCTATCTGTGCACTGAAAATTCAATATGGAGAAAGTAGAGTGTTAGAAGAAAGGTGTTGTGTTGTATGGTTTTTGTAAGGTGCTCTTTACATTATTATATAGAGACTAGAAAGAGGCGTGTGAGTCTACGAAACTTCATCAAGTTGTTGTGGAAGACTTGTTGTGGAACACTAAAACAAATTAATTAGTTCCTTATATTATGGTTTGGTATGGTGTATATAGATAGATAGATAGAAAAATATATTATAACAAGATGGATGTACCATACCAAACCATAATATAAGGAACTAATTATATGATATTAAGAGTAATTGATAAAACATAATTGTAAATATTGTTTTTTATTATTTATAACATCGATGGACAATGATGAAGCACACCGACAATAGCTACATAGCTTTTTCCATGATCTGAAAGGAGATTTACTTGGCAAGTATAAAAGAGATAAGATCTTAGCTAGCTTTCCTGAACCTTAACAACCATCACCTTCAATGTCCAATAAAAATATAACATACTTATTCGAATGTTTTGACTTTTTTAATTTATGCTCTTACATTATATCAACATCATACAATTTGATATATGACATTATTATTTAATTAATGAAAAGTTTTTTTAGTCTGTGTACTAATTTAATTATATTTAATGTTTTAATATTAAAAATTAAAAATTTGAAATAATTACCTTATAATTGAAATTATAATAAGATCATAATTTTGATATTCAACTTACATTTACGTATTGTTCATAATTATAGTTTTATTAAAACGGGATATAGTTGATACGGTAAAACTACCACATATTATATTTCTTTTTTATGAAAAAATAATTGATCTTATATATTAAAATATGAAAATACTTAAATTACTGTATGGATAATAATTAGAGAATAAGTCCCTACATTAATCTGACTATAAAAATTCTGAATAAAATATTGCTTACGTGTAAGTAAGTTTTCTTATAATGATAGTTGTGTAACTCATTATTACACTTGAGAAAAACAAATTATTGGGACCAACAATAGCTACATGCCTTTTCCATTATCAATATTCGTATGTGTTGAAGTGGGATCGGTTGGAGCTGCAAAGAGGAAAGACGTAGGAGCTCACACACACGCGTGCGCGCGCCACACACACACACTGATATATATATGTATTCAACACCAAACCGAACCATGACATAAGGAGTTAATTATATAATCAGTAAGTAATTGATAAAAATAAAATTATTTATTTATCTATTTTAATATATTTTTAATATTTTCACTTCTATTTTTATATTAACCGATATTATCAATACAAATCAAAATTATTATGACGCATTCTAATATAAATAACTAATATAGTACAATCCATTTCCGTATTATTATTATTTTGGATATAATAGAGTACACGCAATAATATTGTGAATCAAAATGAATTGAATTTATGAAAATACTACTTGCTAATGATATTTTTCGTTAATTGTTACCTTTTAAATTATGAACATTAAATAAATTATTATATGCACACAATAAAATACGTATTTTGATACTAACATCCATAAAAAATGTACAAGTTACGCATATAATGCATACTTATAGTAGGGTAACTATACTACAAACAATAAAATAAAACATCATTATTGAAAAATTGTAAGGGGTAGATAGTTTCGCAAACTGTTGGATTTTACGTAATCGTCTCCTATTATCAACTTCCTGAAATATGTCTGAATAATCTGCTCCAACTCCAGAATGAAATTACGACTTCTCAGTCAATAAGTGACACACAGCAGAAAACATATACACAATGCCCAAAACCTTTCAGTCAAAAATCACTCCAGTAGATAAAGATTCAGCACAAGTGATCTCTAAGATATTTACTGCAAAAACATGACTCTTTCAAAACTAAGAACACGCATGAACAATGATTCCTCTAATCGTTTGCTATTCCAACATCCAATACCAAAATAAAAACCAACAACAGTAAACGCACAACACTTAGATACTCACGCACAACCCCCTCACAAATCAGCCGTAGGTTTCTTTTTCACGCTAAAACTCCAATCACAACCCATCAATTAAATTTCCAACCTCTTACACCTATGCCCCCTTGTAAAATAGATTCAGCTGCTTAACTTTTATTAACCCACGTCACACAACACACACTGTACACACCAACATAAACGGTAGGTCCAATATGTCTTCTTACCCGAGCTAATCCTATGTTTCTTGACAGAAACCTTTAATTCACAAAGAAATACAGTAATGCCCTTCAGATGCTTCATATGTAAGACTCACAACTCTTCACAAAAATAACTTCTATGCAAGATAGAATTCTATTCTATCTAGAACATTATCCAACTAGTATTTGAATCTAAGATAATAAAAAAAATGACAATTTAAAAATATGCTAAAATAAAATAAATAGATATATTCAACATATATCTAACAATCTCCTCATTTTTGGCATATTTGTCATAAATACGAAGCTCCCCCTAAATCACATAATTTAACATATCGAAATTGAATCCACAATCCAAGAACTCCCCCTTAATCTAACATCAAATTCCAAAGAACATCCATAGTAACAATAATCCAAATTTCTCTCCCTTGGGACAAAGGATGCCAAAAAGTAGGACAAATAGTCACACATGTACCTTAAAATCTCCAACTGAATGAAATAGTCATCATAAACAATCTAATAACTCCCCTTTGAGACAACATTGTCAAAACGAAGAATGCCTTCAACACAATCAATCTCAACAAATAAAGAAACATAAAAATCAACAGTAGGTGTAGCGGAAGAATTATACGCAGACTAAGATGACAATTTACTATTATTCAAAACACCGAGAGATATGCCCGAAAGAGAGAGAAATAGCTGAGAGAGAGACTCATACTAATAAAAGAACTGAGGAGTCTTCGATAGAGCCAAATAGAAGTCACAATGCAAACTATTAAAAAGATGGGACGATAATGACAACATAAAAATCAAAGAAGAATTAAAGAAGACAATTTTTTTAATTTTCTTTTTTTAATAAATAACATCAAACTATACTTTAAAAATGTAAAGCACACAGTCCCTGTGCCCCTCGAAGAAATTCAAACCTGGGCTTATTCCTCGTCACATTATCTTGGTCATCAACTATCTGATTGATTTCTTTATCTGAAGTAACTGACTTATCCTCAGTCTAAACAGTTGCTTCAAAAGTAGTAACTAACTGTGAATCTGGACACTTTCTTGTTTTCCCTTCACTACGTCTTTGTACTTGTACTTCACCCTTTCTAACCCAAGAGTGCTTCGGTAACATAGGTTGCTGCTGCAAATTTAATGGACAGTGTCTAGATTTTTGGTTTTGCCCCTTTTGAACATAATTTGTAACATCTTGTAGTATCTCGGCCTTATATGCCCGATAACTCCACAAAAATGGCATATAGGTACAAATCTTCGATTCTTCCTTGAAGTTTCTTCTTAGACAGATTTGGATATATCAATTTCTCATCATTCACCTTGGAGCACTCACCCTTATAGCCAATGCCTTGAAGATTCCCATTCACTTTACAGATTTTCATTAACTTTTCTAGTTTTTCTATGCCACCATTTAACATTCTCAAATCATTTTTGGAAGTTACTAATCTCATTCTAGCTTCACCATGCTCATCTAATGCCAACTTCAAATTCTTTTCTAACCCTTGGATAGTGTTCTTGATGGAGAGATTTTCTTCTTTTAATCTTTTATTCTTTCTACACGTATTCACCTATTTTTCATACAAAGTTTTGCAAGCCTCGTAATATTGTCCTTTTTATCATGTAGGCCACTTTCATCATTGTCATAATATGATATTGGGTATTAAGCTGAGTTGTTTGCTTTTTTCTGGAAAATTTTCGTTTTCCCCCTTTTACGTCTTCAGCTACTTCCTTCTCAATTACTATTAAGCAAGTAACTGGACTTTTGCCATGTAAAGCAACTAATGCAGCACCATTAGCGATTTCTTCTTCACTACCATACTCACTTCCGAATTCATTCTCACTCCAAGTGCTTCTATAGAATTTTCCTTTTCTCTTTTTCAAAGTGTTAGCACATTCGACTTGAACGTGCCCGAAGCCCTGACACTCATGACATTGGATTCTCTTCAACTTCCTTTCACCCTTTTGATCTTTGGTTTGTTGCTTTAAGTTGATGCTCGATGAACTCCCACCATGTTGTCTGGAATTGGGTCTATCCTTTTTCATTCTTTTCAACCACTTACTAAACTCTCGTGTTAGTAGCCCCATATCTTCATTCTCATCAGATTCATCTTCTGTATCATTCACACCTTTTCCAGTTTCAATCTATAGTGCTAATCCTTTGCTTCTTTCTTGCTTATCCCTTAAAAGATTCATTTCAAAATTTGTAAGAATTCCAATTACCTTCTCCAATGACAGATCATTAATGTCGTGTTCCTCTTCTATTGCTGCAATTTTTGGAATAAATCTAGGAGACAGTGATCTCAATATCTTCTTGACTAGTTTCAAATCGGAATATTTCTTTCTGAGTTGATGTGCCTGATTTGCTATATCTTGCAATCTTTCATGAAAGTCCCCAACAGTCTCATCTTTATCCATTTTTAGTTCTTTAAACCTCACAGCTAACATTTGTAATTTTGACGCTATCACAGATTTGGACCCTTCATGAATAGTCTGCAAAGCATCTCACGCTTCTTTAGTCGATTCACAGGCTGATATCATTGAGAAAAGTCCTTCATCAACAGCACTAAAAATCACATGCATTGCTTGTGAATTTCTAAGTGCCCTTTCTTCTTCAGCTCTTGTCCATTCAAATGGATCTTTTAGAACTATCTCTCCCTTATCGTCAGTAATCATTAGATGTGTCTAGCTATATAACACCAAGTTCCATGCTCTTGTTCCCTGTGCCTGAATAAAGACCTTTATTCGTGATTTCCATGCAGGATAATTGGAATCGTCCAACAACGATGACTTGATAATTGATGTTCCTTCTCTTATAGCCATGTTCACGAAACTAAGATCTACACCAACTTGCTACCAAGTTCTGAAACAGTGACCCTCTCCGTAATCATCTCCTATTATCAGCTTCCTGAAATATGTCTGAATAATCTGCACCAGCTCCAGAATGAAACTATGACTTCTCAATCAATAAATGACACACAACAGAACATATATACGCAGTGCCTAAAACCTTTCAGTCAAAAATCACTCCAGTAGATAAAGATTCTGTGTAGGTAATCTCTAAAATATTTACTGCAAAAACATGACTCTTCCAAAACTAAGAACAAGCACAAGTACACACATGAACAATGATCCCTCTAATCGTGTGCTAGTCCAACATCCAATACCAAAATAAAAACCAATAATAGAACATGCACAACATTTAGACACTCACCCATAGCCCCCTCACAAATCAGCCGCAGGTTTCTTTTTCATGCTAAAACTCCAACCACAGCCCATCAATTAAATCTCCAACATCTTATGCCTATGCCCCCTTGTAAAATAGATTCAGCTGCTTAACTTTTATCCACCTACGACACACAACACACACTCTGTGCACACCAACATAAACCGTAGGTCCAATATGTCTTCTTACCTAAGATACTCCTACGTCTCTTTTCAGAAACCTTTAATTCACAAAGAAATACAGTAATGCCCTTCAGCTGCTTCATACGTAAGACCCACAACTCTTCACAAAAACAACTTCTATACAAGATAGAATTCTATTATATCTAGAACATTATCCAACTAGTGTTTGAATCCAAGATAATATGCCAAAATAAAATAAATAGATATATTCAACATATATCTAACAATTGTATTTTAATTTTTTTCTTATCCTTCAAAATTTTTTAAAATTTGAATGTAGATCTATTTTTTAATTGAACTGAAATGCAACTATTTAATCTTGTTCATTTCATTAATTTGTATAACGAAATAATTTATAACATAAACTTACCGTATATATATTATAAGGTGATGGATGCACCAAACCAAATTACAATATAAGGAATTAATTATATGATTAATGAGTAATTGATAAAAAAAGATTATAAATATTGTTTTTAATATGTTAAGATCTGCTCTCTTTTATACTTGCCAAGTAAATCTCCTTTTTGATGATGGAAAAAGCTATCCATCAGTGTTATGATTAACGAGTAATTGATAAAAAATAATTGTAAATATTGTTTTTTTATAAGTTAAGATCTCCTCTCTTTTATACTTACCAAGTAAATCTCCTTTTTACCATCAATTCCTCTTTCCAGCTCCAAACCCACTTTGATGCTGTCCATCAATTCCACTTTCCAGCTCCAAACCCACTTTGATGCTAGCTTTTTCCATCATAAAAAAGGAGATTAACTTGGCAATTATAAAAGAGAGGAGATCTTAACTTATTCGTATGTGTTGACCCGAGATTGACTGAGAAGCATCAAAGTGGGTTCGGTTGGAGCTGGAAAGAGGAAAGACGTAATCGTGTTCATTTCATTAATTTGTATAATTTGATAATTTATCAACAAAAGCTTAACACATATATATAAATATGAAGTACTTAAATTTAGTAAAAACAAGAACCATACACCAAACCAAACCATGATATAAGGAATTAAGGTCAAAAGTATATTTTAAACCCTAATATTTACACTAAAATTTAAGTTAAATCATAACATTTTAGAGCGTTCGAGTTAAACTCACCATTTACAAGACATTCAAAACAGATCCTGTAAGAGTATGGAAAAGTTGAAGAAGGTTAATCTCTGTTAGGTAAATGCCATGTGGTTTTTTTTTAAAGTGACTTTTTAAATTTTTGACTCTTTTTTTTTTGACATGACATCCTTATTTTTAAATAAAAGTGGCTTTCATAATGATATATAAAACTCACTGTTTTGAGTCTTCCAATTGTTTAATCAGACACAAATAAAACTCACCGTTTTGAGTCTTACAATTCCTCAATTCTCGCCATTTTAGTCACACAAATCCTCACCATTTTGAGTCTTCCAATTCCTCAATCCCTTATTTTCTTCTTCTCTTCAAACGATTGCTCTTCATGTGGAGTCAAAATTTCGAAGTAAATCTATAACGCCACCACCACCTTTACGTCTGCCATGAAAATCAGTTCCTCCACCACCTCTTAAGAATAGAGGATTAACACCATTGCAGCCACCAAGACATAGGTTTCATTTCCATGGCTCAGACTGTAAATAAAATGAGAAGAATAAGCACCCATCACCAGTTAGCACAAGTCACAAGATGAACACGGGGAAAAAGGTTGGACTTTTGTTTGCGGGTATTACATCAATATTGCATATTGGGGTTGTTGGCTTCTTGGTTTTCAAAAGAAATCAACTTTTGGAGATCAAAAATAGATATGAGACTTGTGTTAGGTGGGTTCCTCCCATATGAGGGACCCACCACATGCATTAAAAACTGGAAAAAAAGGGTCAAAGCAGCAGCCACGCATGGGCTGCTACTAGCTGTTACTGCCAAGCAAAGTTTGGCACAACCTCAGAGATATAGAGAGAAAATTGAGTTGTATTTTTAGGGCCTTTACTTAAAAAGGGAGTAACAAAACAGTGAGAAAAAATACTTTTGGGTATTTTTAGGAAACATTTTTCTGTGCCATTATTTTAGTTTTAACTCAAGAAAATTATTGTATCCCTAAATTTAATTTAGGGAAGTCTCTTTTTGTAAGCCTACTATTTTTAATGGAAGAAGCAGATTGAAGTTTGTGGACATAGCCCAAATGTTTTGGGTGAACCGCGTTAAATATTGTGTGTCATTATTGTGGCTGATTATTTTTATTATTCCGCATTTCGGTGCCAGCAGGCCCAACAACTTTTTCTTGAAAAATTTTGATTTCATGTTCATAAAAAAGACTAATGTGCTGACTTGGGTTTCTTGGGTTGAATTACTTGTTTTGGGATCATTTAGTGTCTTGTTTGTTTTGAGTATGCAAATCACAAGCTGAATATTGCAAATTAGGGCAGGTTGTGCTTTGTAAGCATTGTGAGATTGAGAATTGTTTTGTGAATTGATTCTTCCATCTACGGGGTTCTTTGAGGTTTCCTATGATCATTTACGGGTATTTGGCTACAAAGCGTTCGTACATATCCCAAAGGATGAGAGAACTAAGCTTGATGTCAAGACAAGACAATGTGTATTCATCGGTTATGGCCAAGACCAATTTGGCTATAGATTTTATGATCTAGTCCAGAAGAAACTTGTAAGGAGTCGTGATGTTGTGTTTGTTGAAGATCAAACTATTGAAGATGTTAACAAGGCACAGAAGGATGCAACAGAGTCTAATGGTGATTCAATAGACTTAGAATTTAATCCTCTAACACTTGTGCCAAGACAAGTTGAAGATATGATCCACGATGAGCGATCTAGTGAAGATGATGCTCCTATTGAGATTGAACTAGATGAAAATGGTGTTCATGGTCAACCACCAACGCCTGCAGCTTCTCCTATTCTAGAAAGGAGATCTGGTATAATTCGACGACCTTCTACCAAATATTATACTGATGAGTATGTGTTGTTAACTGATAAAGGAGAACCTGAGAGCTTTGAAGAAGCTATGGATAGTGAACACAAGTAGAAATGGATCGAGGCTATAAAAGATGAGATTAAATCCTTGCATGAGAACAAAACATTTGATCTGGTGGAGTTGCCAGAAGGCAATAAAGCTTTAAAGAATAGATGGGTGTACCAGATCGAGCATGATGAAAAGGGATTGCATCCAAAATTCAAAGCAAGGTTGGTTGTCAAGGGATTCATCCAAAAAAAGGTATTGATTTTGAAGAAATTTTTTTACCGGTGGTGAAAATGACATCCATTCATATGTTGCTGGGATTAGCAACGAGCCTCAACCTGAAAGTTGAGCAAATGGATGTAAAGATTGCCTTCCTTCATGGCCATTTGGAAGAAGAAATTTATATGAAGCAACTAGAGGGTTTCGAGGAAAAAGGAAAAGAGGACTATGTTTGCAAATTAAAGAAAAGTTTGTACGACTTAAAGCAAGCACCGAGACAATGGTACAAGAAATTTGAGTCTATTATGGGGGAGCAAGGATACAAAAAGACAAATTTCGATCACTGTGTTTTTGTTCAGAAATTCTCTGATGGTTTTATCATCCTTTTACTCTATGTGGATGATATGTTAATTGTTGGACAGAATGCTTCAAGAATTGACGGCTTGAAGAAGGAACTGGGTAAGTTTTTTACCATGAAAGACTTAGGTCTAGCGAACCAGATTCTAGGCATAAAGATATTCAGATATAGAAATGCCAAGAAATTGTTGTTATCACAGGAGAAGTATATTAAGAAAGTGCTTCAAAAGTTTAAAGTGGAGAACGCTAAAGCGGTTAGCTATCCTTTTGCTGATCACTTTAGATTAAGTTCGAAGCAAATTCCTTCCACAAAAGAAGAGAAGAAAGAGATGGGGAAGATTCCAGATGCCTCAGCTGTTGGTAATTTGATGTATGCTATGGTATGCATATGGCCAGATATTGCTTACTCAATTAGAATAGTGAGTCAGTTTCTTTCAAATCCTGGAAAGGAATATTGGACTGCAGTAAATTAGATTCTTAGATATCTTCGTGACTCCTCCAAAATATGTTTATGTTATAGAGATGTCAAACATGTGTTAACTGGTTATACTGATGCAGATATGGTTGGCGATGCTGATTCGAGCAAATCTACATCAGGATATCTAATCACTTTTGCAAGGGGAGTTGTGTCATGGCAGTGAAAAAATGTGTTGCTCTTTCCACTACAGAAGCAGAGTTTATCGCAGCAACTAAAGTTTATAAGGAATTGCTATGGATGAAGAAGTTCTTGAATAAACTTGGTTTTCATCAGGAAAAATATGAGTTATTTTGTGACAGTCAAAGTGCAATTTACCTTAGAAAGAATTCCTCCTTTCACTCGAGATCGAAGCATATAGATGTGAGATATCAATGAATTAGAGACGTATTGGAGATGAAGCAGTTACAGCTTGAAAAGATCCATACTGATGAGAATGGATCAGACATGTTAACAAAGATTCTCACAAGGGGTAAATTCGAATATTGCCGACTTGCTACCGGAATGTGGATCTCCCCATATAGTCAGAAGGGGGAGAATTATAAGGTGAGTTCCTCCCATATAGGAGACCTACCATATATTTAAAAAAAAGATAGTTAAAGTAGCAACCACACATGGGCTGCTGCTGCCAAACTTTGTAGAATTTTCAGCAAAATTTGGCACAGATGTTGAAATTCTGCACATTGGAGGCCTATATAAGGCCTCCTTCGTTATGTTAAAAACACAACAACATAATATAGAAGCAAAGAGAAAAAAGAGAAAGAGAGTTGAGCTTTTAAGAGGTTCTTAAAAATGTGAGTGATAAAATAGTGAAAGAAATTATTGCGAGGTATTCTTTGAGAGATACGGAGACTACCATTATTTTTGGGTAGCATTCATTTGTGAGGTGTTGTGAAACTTTCTTTGTACCTACTATTTTTATAGTGGAAGTATTTTTCTGAGTGTGTTCTGTGGACGTAGCCTAACATTTGGGTAAACCACGTTAAATCTTTGTGTCTATTTTATTATTGTCGCAATTCCATTTTACACAGTTTCAACGTAGTTTATTGGTTGATTAAGTCGTATGCTCTATAGTTGTCACTAAAGTGGAACCTCTATATCAGAAAACTTATTTGCCGAAATGAAGTTAAGGGAAAACGTTGTTTGTATTTTTCCCAACACTCAGCTATCCACAAAGCAGCAGATCCAGCCTCTTACAGTCACCACTGGCCAAAATCACTGCATCGAACCATTGCCACGCTTGACGTCAGACCATTGGACCACCACAACCACCTCACCTTCGCCACTCTTCACCACATATTTGCCCCTAACCAAACATTTTTTCTTGCTCTGTAGCCTCTGCTCCTCTTTAAGACTTCAACAATTGTTGATTTGCTACCTTTTAGTCTTTAGCCTATTAGTTTTAGGTTGTTTAAATTTGTTGCATGAATCATTAAATTGATTGAATTCAAATAATGTCAATTGTTTGAGTTTTGCACTTATGCTTATGATTTATATATGTTTGAGTTTTAATTTAGATATTAGAGTTTAGACAATTACTCAATTAGATCTAATTAGTTGGCATAATCAAATTATAGATTGTGTTGTGTCAGTTGTGGTTTTAGTATTCAAATTGTAGATTTTGTTGTGATTATTGTACTTTAGCTTTCATGATTGGGTTGAATTTTATTTAATTTATAAATTGTGTTGTGTACTTGGGCTTCATAATTACTAATTAATAGTGCCTTAATTTTGTTTAAAGTAAAAAAAAAGTTTTAAGTTATAGTTTAGATTTTAAATTCAGAATGACTTAATGATTATGACATGACAATAAAAATAGGCTTTAAATTATAATTTAGATTTGTAATTTATTTTATGTTAAATCTTGACGTTTTTACCAAAATTTAATTTAAATTCAGATGTGTGAATATATTTAAAAAGAATTTTAATGTTTTATAAACATTAAATTTAAATTTCAACTTAACTTATTTATTAATCTTTCGTTATAAAAAAATCCGTGACATTTTTTTGTAGGTCGTTTATTAATTCTATATATTAATTGGTAGTTAAAGTCTAAAAATTAAAAAAAACTCTTTATTTCTTCTCTCTCCTCTCCTTCTCTCTCTCTCTAACCTCTTATAGTTAACCATTTGTATTGAACTAAACGATGAATGCGTTCTTCCAAATTTGGAGGTTATTGATAGTGCCTTATCCACTCCTTTGTATCTCTTTACTGAATCCTTCATTCATCTCGTCTAATAGTTGACGTTTGCATATAAATAAATAAGTATTTTGGCCAATTTCAATTATGTTATACACAACTTACTTCTTTAAACATTTTCTTATCATAATATTTCTAATCACCTCTACTCTATCCATTCTATTTGTCAAAGCACATATATTGGAAAGCATCTCATAATGCCCTGGATTTTTTGGTCTAACAGTAATGAGAAGTTCAATAACTTCAACTCCAAGATCAAAATTCTTATGTACTTTGCAAGCCCAATCATAGCATTCTAGATAACAGGTATGTGTAGAGTAAAGAATTGATTTGTTTGAAATGAAATTAGGTATTTTATAAAGAGGGTCGGCTGCTATGATTATAAGAAAATTCTTCGTTATGAATGTTAATGCATTGGCATAGAATATGAGCACTTCCCTCTTTAGTAATCCCTTGGTTTTTAGTTGATTGTTATGTTGTTTGCTTAGTTACCTTTTAAACTCCTCTAAACTTGTTTGAAGGAAAGAGTTATTTCATATTATTGGGAAGATGGAAAACTGTTTTGTTTTAGAGTTGGATTTTGATTAATGAGGCACACAATTGGCTTGTAATTGCATCGGTTCAAGTCCTCAAATCTAGTTCGTCATATTTAAAGGCCTTAATCTTATATAAGGAAAACTTCTATAGAGTTGGGTTACACAGGCCTCCACATTATGTCAATTTATACGATTATTTTCTTTCAATTTCTATTTTCTACTCTATTGATCAATTGGTAGCGGGTGTTAGTTTGAATAAGTTTAATGTTCTTTGTTCTCATTAGTTTTGACCAATTACCAAATCTTGGAAGAACTTACAAATGGTTAACTATAAGGGGTGTAGAGAAAGAAAGGGACACAGAGAGAGGATAGGAGAGAGAAGAAAAAAATAATTCTTTTTTTCATTTTTTAGACTTTAATTGCCACATAATATACATATTTAACAAGGGACACAAAAAGTTCCACATATACTTTCTATAACAAATGATTAACGGATAAGTTAAGTTGAGGTTCAAATTTAACGTTTATAAATTGATAAGGTTCTTTTTGAACATGTCAAAATGCTTGACTTTAAATTGAATTTTGGTGAAAGTGTTAGGGTTCAATTTGACCCTTTTGTCTATCCAATTTCTTTTCAAAAAATCAACTCTTCACTCTATACATACCGATTATCTAAATTACTGTTTTTGGGGCTTACAAAATGCATGCAAATTTTGATTTTGGAGTTAAAGTTGTCGAGCATCTCATTATTTTTGAGCCAGGAAATCTAGGTCATTATGTGATGCTTTCCAACATATATGCTTTGGCTGGTAGAATGGATCCACTAGAGATGATTAGAAATATTATGATACGAAAACATTTAAAGAATCGAGTTGGGTATAACACAATTGAAATTGACTAAAAGACCTATTTTTTTATAAGAAAACATCATTTGCTAGACTAGTTGAATGGAGGATTCGTCAAAGAGATACAGAGTTGTGGATGAGGCATCATTAATTACCTCCAAATTTAGAAGAACATGTTCGTCATTTTGTTCAATACAACTGGTTAACTATGAGGGGTGTAGAGAAATAAAGGGAGAGAGAGAGAGAGGAGAGGAGAGGGAATAATTTTTTCATTTTTTAGATTTTAATTATCATATAATATGCATATTTAATAGAGGACATACAAAAAGTGCCACATATATTTTTTTGTAATAGAGGATTAACAGATAAGTTAATTTAAGGTTCAAATTTAACATTTATAAAATGTCAAAGTTCTTTTCGAACATGTCAAAATATTCAAGTTTAAATTGAATTCTGATGAAAACATTAGGTTCAATTTGACCCTTTTGCCAAATTGGGTACTTTATGAAGAGGGTTAATTATGATGATTATAAGAAAATTCTTTGTCTTGAATGTTATTGCCATGACATAACAAACTCTTATGGACTTATAGAATATGAGCACCTCCCTCTTAGTAATTCCTTGGTTTTTTGTTGATTATTGTCTTGTTAGTTTAGTTACCTTTTGAATTCTTCTAAAATTGCTTGAAGAGAAGAGTTATTTTAGATTATTGGGAAGATGGAAAACTATTTTGTTTTGGAGTTAGATTTTGATTAATAAGGCAAGCCATTAGCTTATAATTGCATTGCATTAGTTTAAATCCTCAAATTTACTTAGTGGTGTTCAAAGCACTAATCTTATGGAAGGAAATTTTCTATGAATCTGGGTTACACACACCTCTACATTATATCAATTTATTCAATTGCTTTTCTTTCAATTTCTGTTTTTCTACTCTATTAATCATTTGGTAGCAGGTGTTAGTTTGAATAAGTTTAATGTTCTTTATTCTTATAAGTTTTGAATGGTTACCAGATTTTGGAAAAACATTCAAATGGTTAATTATAAAGGGTGTGAGAAAGAAAGGGAGGGAGAGAGAGAGAGGGGATATCAAAGAGAAGAAATAAAGAGTTTTTTTTTCATTTTTTAGACTTTAATTGCCACTTAATAGATTTAACAAGGGACAAAAAAGCCACATTTTATAGTGGAGGATTAACAGATAAATTAATTTGAGGTTCAAATTTAACATTCATAAAATGTTAAGATTCTTTTTTAACATGTCAAAATGCTTATGTTTAAATTAAATTATGGTGAAAAAGTTACATTCAATTTGACCCTTTTGCCTACCCAATTTTTTAATCACTATATACATATTGGCTATTTAGACTCCTATGCTTAGGGCTTGCAAAATACATAATAATTTTGATCTTAGAGTTAAAGTTGATAAGCATCTTATTGTTATTGAACAAAAAATCTAGGTCATTATGTGATGCTTTCTAACATAAGTGCTTTGGCAGGTAAAATTGATTGAGTAGAGGTGATTAGAAACATTATGATAAGAAAACATTTAAAGAAGCAAGTTGGGTATAACATATTTGAAATTGACTAAAAGACCTACTTGTTTATATGCGAACATCAAGTGCTATACTAGATGAATAGAGGATTCGCCAAAGAGATACAAAGGGGGGGATAAGGCACCGTCATTTAACTCCAAATTTGGAAGAATGTGTTCGTTGTTTTGTTTAGTACAAATGGTTAACTATAAAGGGTGGAGAGAGAGAGGTAGAGAGAGGAAAGGAAAGGAGATAAAAGAAATAAAGAGTTTTTTTTCACTTTTTAGAATTTATCTGCCACGTGATATACAAATTTAATATGGAACCCATAAAAAGTGTCACATATATTTTTTGTAATATATGATTAATAAATAAGTTAAATTGTCATTCAAATTTAACATTTATAAAACAACAAAGTTCTTTTTAAACATGTGAAACATTTAGGTTTAAATTAAATTTTGGTGAAAATGTTAGGTTTCAATTTGACTCTTTTTTCAAATTGGTACTCTATGAAGAGGGTTGGTTATGATGATTATAAGAAAATTCTTCATTTTGAATGTTATTACCATGGCATAACAAAATCTTATACACCCATAGACTACGAGCACCTCCTTCTTAGTAATCCTTTGTTTTTTTGTTGATTGTTGTCTTATTTGCTTAGTTATCTTTTGAACTCCTTTGAAATATCTTGAAGAGAAGAGTTATTTTAGATTATTAGGAAGATGAAAATTTGTTTTGTTTTGGAGTTTGATTTTGATTAATAACACAGGCAATTGGCTTGTAATTGCATCACATTGGTTTAACTCTTCAAATATACTTAGTGGTGTTTAAAGCCCTAATCTTATAGAAAGAAAACTTCTATGAATCTGGGTTACACACACCTCCATATTATGTCAATTTATGCGGTTATGTTTTTTTTCAATTTCTGTTTTCCTTTGATCAATTGGTAGCAGGAGTTAGTTTGAATAAGTTCAATGTTCTTTATTCCCATCAGTTTTGGCTAGTTACCAGATCTTGAAAGAACATATAAATGGTTAACTACAAGGGGTGTAGAGAAAAAAAGGGAGAGAGAGAGATAGAGGATAGGAGAGAGAAGAAATAATTTTTATTTTTAGACTTTAGTTTCCATGTAATATACAGATTTAATAAGGGACACACAAAAAGTGCCACATATACTTTTTATAATAAAGGATTAACAGATAAGTTGAGGTTCAAATTTAACAATTATATAATGTTAAGGTTCTTTTTTAACATGTCAAAACACTTGGGTTTTAAATTGAATTATGATGAAACATTAGGATTCAATTTGACCCTTTTGCCATTAATTTATCATTTTAAAATAAATTATTGATTGAGATTTTGAGAAAATTTTATCATTCTATAATTCATAATAGTTGAGATTTGATTATTTAAGATCATTACAGAATAAATTATAATATAATTTGCTTCCATTATCCGTATAAATTGTAAATATGAGAGTATAATGTTGTTTTTAATTTTTATATTAAATTCATTTTTATAATGTGTAATTGTTTATTGCCAAAGAAATGTAAGATACAAGAAACGATATATGCTATTAATGTACTTGTAGATAAAATTTTCATAATATGTAGTTATACTAACATTTTTTGAATTTTTTGGATAGAATGTTTTTAAGTCTCGAATTTTCTTAAGGATTCATTTATATAAGTTCATGAAATTCACTTGCATGTCTATATCATATGATTGTTGAGAAGTTGTTGTTGCTCTATTTCTTCTTGTTATTTTACAAAACTTATTCTACATTTTTTATGTCACTAATAGTTAGTTGTAGTAAATATTCTTGCACAATTGACTTTGAAATAATATGCATGAATGTTTTTAGAGTTCAAGTTATATGTATGTTTTTAGAATCTAAGATGTGCTTCTGTGTTGTTTTAAGTTGAATAACATACATTTTGTAATAGTATTTGATAACTTTATTTTGATAAGAAGTTATCAATTTAATTTTGACATATGTCTTCATTTATTTTATAGATAAATGGAGGAAAGCTCAAGTGCTCCTAATGTAACATCTCGTTCCCATACTAAGGGTTAGATCCCGGGAATACCGTATATGAAAAATATTATTGAGAGATTTGAAAAATGCATTATACACACACATGAATTTGATTATTGCACATATTACAATAAATTGTTCATGCACTCATTTGACATTTTCTGAGTATAAATGATTGTTTTAATGTGATTATGATGTGGATAGTGAATATTTTGTTCTAAAAATTGATTTGGTGAAATAAATTATTGATTTAGAATTTTTAGAGAAATTTGAGAATTTTCTGGAATTTTTAGGTATTTTTTAGACTAAGAAAAATGTCAAGTGGTAGGATAATCGATAAATGGTAGTAGAAATAAGAGTCAAATGACAATGAAAATTTTTATAGATAATATTTGGATTTAATGACATATGTCGTTGGAATTTGGAGACAATTGGACTAGAAATTGGAGATTGATTGGACTAGTTAATAAAAGAACATCTTCTAAACCAATGAGAATTGGACATGTGGCAAATGACATATGTCACGACTCTCTTATGCGAAAGACCCATTTTATTGTTGCCTTTCATTCTTGCTTTTCTTCTTCTTCTCTTCAATACTCTTCTTCTCATCTTCTTTATTCTTCTTCACTTCCACGATACTCTCTCCACCATCATCAAAGTTGAAGCTCACTTTCACCCTTCATTGCTACCATCATCTTACACACTCTCTCTCTCTCATTCCTCACAAAAGACCCAACCTCTCACCTTGAAATGGTGATGTATGTGGATTGTCTACAAAGCTAGGGTTGGTGTGATCTTGAAGGATTTGGAATTAAATCAAGTAAGTTGGGTTTTAATCTTTGTGGGTAGTGTAAAATAAAGCATTTTAATGTGTAATTTGAGAATTTTGATCATGATCATGAAGAATTGTATATATATGTAGGTTGGGTGTGAATGAGAAAACCTAGGTACGTTCATGTCTTTCTTTTATGTGTATGATGATTAATGATTCATAGATTGATGTAATGATGATTTACAGTTAGAATGAGTCATAATATGGGGTTGAAAGAAGTGCAGAAATTTGATTTATGAATTAATGTTATATGTTTTGTTTTTAGGTTAATGATGAAAAATAAATCATGAATTATTGTGTATGATATTGAGTTGAAGTGAAAGTAGGAATGAAGAGGAAATAGTGAGGACATGAGTTAGAAATGATAGACTAAGCAAAAGAGATGAACTAGGATGAAAATGAAGTTAAAGGTGTGTTGAAGTATGTTATATGCAATGTTTTACTAAATATACATCTGTATTTGAGCCATATATTGAATTTTAGACATCCAAATGGGATAATTTTTAATTTATATTAAACTAGAGACATATTAATACAATTCTGATGAAGGAATCGAATTTGAAATTTGTCCTTAAGAGTCTTGAAACTTGGCTTGAAGTTGAAAATGGTGTTATGTCGAGGTATAAGAATAGAGTATAGTAATTTGATTATAACTTCCATGATATTGATCCAAAATGCATGAATTTGAGGTATTTAAAAATTTAAGACATAGAAGAACATTTTATTAGAAGAAAGTGTTGCCTAAAAACCTCTTTGTCTAGGTCAAAATGGTCCTACGAAACTGACCTAAAAATTTATCATGAGGAAAACTGGAAAATTGCAGGAATAATGGGAAATTTGTTTTTGTCAGTGATTTTTCATGGTAATGTGGTGATTATGCAATGGTTGAACCAATTAAGGATGAGTTATATAATTATGATGTTTTTGGACTTAATTGGGACTTAAAAGGAGCATAAACGATGTTGGAAAAGTTGGTTAAATGTGTAATAAGTTTTTTTATTGATCTTGATGTTATATCTTTAAGGAAAAGGATGTTTAAAGGTAATGCATCTAAATGTGAAATGTTTATAGATTTAAATGAGGACATAACATAATGAATGAATTGTTTGATTGCTTTATGAATAAGACACAGTATGGAAGGAGA
>JAOTAY010000007.1:22599150-22617726 GCA_025629805.1 Erythroxylum baracoense
CCACTGCCACCAGGTCCTCCGCCAATGTTACCAGAAGATCCTACAAGGCCACCTCTTCCTCAGAAGCCATCTTATGTCAAGTCTGCTGCGTCTACCGTTGTCAAAAGGCCATTAGCACAGCACATTCCTGAACTTACAGCTATGGTAAGTTAGGATCACTTTTTTTTTCTCTTTTTTTCTTTTCCTTTTTTTGGGACAACACTGAGTTGTCATAAATCTAAGATCACAAGGAGAAATTATTGTTCAATTATTCTTTCATGTCATGATCCATACCTGCTTCGTTGGCAAATAAGCTTTGACAATCTCGATTAGATTGCTTTGCCCCTAAGCGTAATCAACAATCTGAACCATATTTGCAGCTTAGGTTTAGTTTCCATTCGGTCATCCCCATACTAGTGTAGTTTTTTGGAGAAACCATCATGTCTATTAGGTTTCGATATTTGCGGCGTGTTTAATCGGTGATTCTCCCTTCTTTGTTGTTCAATAGCTATTGGAATAATTTCTCTCTTTTAAAGCTATAATTTCTCCCCCAAATTTAAATTATTTGGTGCATATTCAGGTTCCTGCCTCAGTTCGAGTGAGGAGAGAGACAGCTGCTCCTAAAGTAAAACCAAAACCAACACTCTCATCAACTTCAACAGCAGCCACCAGGGCAGCAGCTCCCACGGTAATTAAGCTAGAGTCGACCAACTCATCATCAGCTCCGAAGACTCAGAGCATTGACGACTCGTATACGGCCTTTTTGGAGGACATGAAAGCGCTTGGAGCCCTGGACAGTTAATTGATTCAAGCATTTAGCTGCTAAAAATGGCACAAAAGTGGCTTGCAAAATAACTACTGGAGCAATGTGTACAGGCTGGTAGGGTGGATCAATTTGCATTAATATTTACTATTCCCACTGGCTCTGATTCCATCTTCAGTTTTGTGCTTAGGCACTTTCTGTTACGTCATTGGTGGTTCATCTCTCAATCTGTCAAATTTTAAACCTCATAGGCAGGTGTACTGGGGACAATTTTTATGGAGCAGGCAATTGATATATTTTGCTTGGCGCAACCCACTAAATTTGCGCTCTGGAATTTTTAGAAATATTTCTAAATTCATTTTTCATTGTGCGTATCAATGATTTCAAGAGTATTTTTTCATAAATTTTCGATATGGGGACCATTCTTTTGGCCCCTTCACATTGAGGCCTCATTGGTACCGGCAATTCTGCATGTTACCGGTTGGTCTTTAAATCTTTAAAGTACCGGTCAAATATTGGCTGGTATTATAATTGGAAGTACTAAAATTTGAGTAATTGCGATATAAATTATAATAACAACAGCAATAATAGTCGTTATACTAAAAATTAACGTATTATATCAATGTAATAAAAGTCAAGAAACCAAAGTTTACGGATCCCAATATGTATAAGAAAGGCTAATTTATTATAGTCACTTCGAATTTACCCAAAAAGGAGGGTAAAAAGGATTACTACAACCCAAAATGTAATTGTCATGGTTAAGACTTTGATGTAATAAAACAAATAAATAACGCTCAAAAGTCCACTACAAAGGCTCTTTCCTTCTTGTCCTGTAGTTGGCTTCATTTGGTAGATTTCTTCTGAAACATGGCTTTTGAATTTGAAAAGTTATGATTTGGCATCTTGTTTTCATCATCATACCCCGAAACCCCGTTTCAATGAGGAAATAATCTAACCAGTTGGTAAGCTCATTTATGTCTTTTTTCTGTCTCCATTATCTACAACAGTTACAGCTGCTTTACTACTTTCTCGCCTGAATTAATGCTAGTAGACCTTGGCACGTTAATTATTCCATAATTTTATAGTGGATAATGTTGGCCAACATTGAAGACGTGCCTGTGTTTGACTTATTTTTCTGTCCTAGATCTAGAAGCTCTCATTTTTTACGTTCGTATCTCTCATTTCGCTCATCATAGCTTTGTCTGTTTCCTTCCAATTTTTATGTCATCCGTTTTTTGTCTTTTCTAAAAACATATTCTTTGTATTATGAACTCAAGCCAGGCCGGCTGTTTTTCATGCGTGAACAATTGAATTGTGAGTACTATGCCATGCTTTCCTGGTTTGTCTTTGTGATGTGTTTTTCTAAGCACTGAGCCAACCTGGTTGTGTTGATTGAACCGGTCAGAGATAAGCTTCAACTTGATATTATGGGGGAAAAACAAGTGGGTTCTTTCTCAACTGCCCATTAACTTGATTTAAGTATTCGTGAAGAGTCAACTTGTGAACCTACCCATTAAAGCTTCAAGCTTTGTTTGAAAGTTGTAGGCTTTATTTAATCCACGAAGGGGAAGCCAGAAAACGACAAAAGTCAAAAGCTTGTGAGAGCAAGAGAACTTAAAATAATGTTGGAATACAATAAGGATTGGCATTTAAAGACGGAAGAAAATAGAAAACGAGATCATAGAGAAGATTTGCCTTACGAAAGTTGGCTGTTGGGAGATTTTGGTGTAAGGAGAGAGCATACAGTGGGCCGCAGGTAACCTGATACTGAAAGATAAGAGCAGGTTGTTGACGGAGAATGTTCAAAACCCATTCGAGTTCAAAGTACTAGTAATTGCTTTCGCTTATCTTATCTGGTCAAACCATGCCTTTGCTTCCTCACATGATCTTGTAGTAGATAAAAAAGGGGCTCTTTGTCGAGGAGAGTTTTGTCCACCTGACTGCTGCCATGGAAGCACTTCATGTCTTTGTCTTCTCGTTCTTCAATGTGCTGTTACTCCTTGATCTTTCATCTTCTCTTCCACTATGTACTGATTCAAGTAGGTTTTGTCTTATGTTACCTTTATCGTCTTTCCTTGTGTTCTGCTAACAGATTAAGTAGGAATTTCACTACATGACAAAGGATGTTCTTTCTGGCATTTATTGATACAGGGGCACCCTCTAACTTGAATACCACTCTCAAATTTTGTCCTTACAATGGGAGTACGTGCTGTAATTCGACAGAAGACTTGCAGTTGCAGAGGCAATTCCAAGCTATGAATCTCTCTAGTCCTGATTGTGCTGCTCTTCTGAAATCAATCCTGTGCTCAGTAAGACTTTGAATTCTGCACTCTATATGGCTAATTTTCCAGCATCAAGTTGAGCTTTTAGATTTCAGCATAATTTGAGTGTTTAATGGCATTAGCATAAACGTGTGTGAATTGCTAGTTGAGAGAAGTTAAATTGCTTCCAAAAGTTTGTAATCAGTTACAATTGTATATCCCCTCGTATGTTCTGATGTTAGGCTTGTCTTGACTTCCTAGTTTGATCAGGAGCTATTCTAGCACATATTTCAATTATAAGTGCGGGACCAAGTCCCACTCTGTTCTGATTTTTATGGTTCTGATTTACACAGAGATGCGATCCATTTTCAGCAGAATTGTTTACAATAAAATCTACCCCCAGGTCAGTTCCTGTTCTCTGCAATTCCACTGTTTCGACCAACTCATCACAGTCTAGTCAAGCAGCAAACAACTTCTGCTCAAGGGTGTGGGATTCATGTGTAAATGTATCTGTTTTGAACTCTCCCTTCGCCCCATCATTACAAGGTCAAGCTGGACTACCCCTTAATTCCAATACCTCCAAATTGACAGATCTCTGGCAGTCAAAAACTGATTTCTGTGATGCATTTGGTGGAGCTTCTATCGACGGATCTGTATGTTTTGAGGGTGAACCAGTTAGACTAAATAGCACTGAAACGCCAAGTCCACCACGTGGATTGTGCCTTGAGAAAATTGGCAACGGGACTTATCTCAATATGGTTCCTCATCCTGATGGATCCAACCGTGCATTTTTTTCTGACCAAGCAGGTAAGATATGGTTGGTGACGATACCTGAACAAGACTCAGGAAGAACACTAGAGATTGATGAGGCCAATCCATTCATTGATCTAACGGATGAAGTTTATCTAAATACTGCATTTGGAATGATGGGTATGGCATTTCATCCTGAGTTCGCTCAAAATGGCAGATTCTTTGCATCATTTAATTGTGATAAGGCTAAATGGCCTGGCTGTACCGGAAGATGTTCTTGTAATTCAGAAGTAAAATGTGATCCTTCGAAGTTGCCTCCTGACAGTGGAGCACAACCATGTCAATATCAAGCTGTTGTTGCAGAGTACACTGTTAATGGCTCAGCAACTACAGCTTCTTTGGTACGTGCATATCTTTCAGTACAAGACTTTGCCGTTATCGAGTTGAAGCATATTCCCTGAAGTTTGATGTTTTTGCAGGCAACAACTGCCAAGCAATTGGAAGTAAGGAGGATATTCACTATGGGCCTTCCATTTACATCTCATCATGCAGGACAAATTCTTTTTGGCCCTAGTGATGGGTATTTATATTTCATGATGGGAGATGGGGGTGGTGATGGTGATCCTTATAACTTTTCACAAAACAAGAAATCGTTACTTGGAAAGATTATGCGGCTAGATGTTGATAATATACCAAGTGGGTAATAGCACACCTTTGTTTCTTTGAACAGTTTCTTGTGCTTTGTTGAAAACAGTCTATTGCGTTTCGTATCACTTATCATTTCTCATCTTTCTACTTAAATTTAACATTGCCTGCATATATTTCTCCTTGAAGAAAACCATTTGGGAGTTGCATACTGGAAGGCTTTTCTTTCCGTTCAGCTGCATTTCCTTGCTCAAATTCTAATGATTCTACTTGTTTGTTTCAATGTATTTGCAGATGCTGAAGAAATTAATAAACTTGGTCTATGGGGAAATTATTCTATCCCCAAAGATAATCCATTTAGTGAAGATAGCAGCTTGCAACCAGAGATATGGGCTTTGGGTTTGAGAAATCCTTGGCGCTGTAGTTTTGATGCAGAAAGGCCATCCTACTTTTTCTGTGCAGATGTTGGTCAGGTTGGACCTATAATTTTTTCTGACATCTTGAGCATCTAATATTATATAATTGCCCTTGATCTTAAGAACGAACTGTATCATAGTATGCCACAGTTACTGCTAGACAGGTTAAGTCATTACTGGTTCCATAGTTGGACACCTGTTTTTGAAAAGTCAAAGTTCCAAAGGGTATGAGAATGTCATCTTTCTGGAAAACCAGCATAGTGGTGAACTCTCTTCATTTCTGAGCAGATTGTTCATTTAAGGGAGACTTGTATAGCAACAACCTAGGCAGATGGCATGACAATTCACATTCAAAAGAGCTTGGAAGTTTTTTGAACCAGTTTATATTGTCATTGTTCAGGACTTATATGAGGAGGTGGATCTCATCACCAAGGGTGGAAACTACGGCTGGCGTTCTCACGAGGGACCTTATGCTTTTACTCCTGTATCATCTCCTGGAGGAAATACATCTGCAAATTCCATAAACACAATCTTCCCGATACTGGGTTACAACCATTCTGAAGTAAATAACAAGGAAAAATCAGCAGCAATAACAGGGGGCTATGTTTATCGATCCGTGACCGATCCATGCATGTATGGAAGGTATGTGAATTTCATGCATATTGGTTATCGAATATAGTTACAGCCTACTTCATCTTCTATCATGAACCTTACTAGCCAGTAATATATTTTGCAGGTACTTGTATGGAGATCTATATGCTGGTGCTATATGGGCAGCAATAGAAACCCCCGAGAACAGTGGTAACTTCACCAGCAGCAGAATTTCCTTCGGTTGCGCAAACGACTCACCTCTTGACTGCACGACCGTTCCAGGAAATGGTGGTGCTCTGCCAGCTTTGGGTTACATATTCTCGTTTGGAGAGGACAACCGCAAAGATGTATTCATTCTTGGGAATGATGGCGTTTATAGAGTTGTCCGTCCAAGTCGATGCAATTACACTTGCTCCAAAGAAAATGTCACAGCCGTTTCGACCCCCAGTCCAACCAATCGTGCATCGCTTGCAAGCCATTTATGCAACCCTGACGTGAGGACTGTTTTGTTCTCTTCTGCACTTTTACTGCTTTTATTTCCCATCAAAATAAATAATATGTGAGGATTCAATATTGTTATTCCACACTATACTGACGTAGGTGCGTACCGGCGATTCAAGCTGGGAATGGGCATATCATTGCTATAACTCACCTGTTTATACTTGTTTTCCAAATTCTGATGTTCCTTCGTAAGTGTTCAACTTCAAGAAGCATATGATATCACATGTATTTTGATACCTAATCCAAAACACACTCCTCACTTTGCAATGGCAAGAGTCAGAGTCAGAGTCAGAGTCATCTACTCTACGATCAAGCACCCGAATTGTCTAATGATTGTGATTTATCCTTAATTAAGTAATTCTAATATACTGAAATTATTTTAAAATATACTTTATTATTATAAAAAAGAATTGAATATCAAACTTGAGCCCCGACCCCGAGAACGCTGGGGTTAAAAGTAATAAAATCCAACTTCTATGTCTGCCTTCCTCTCCCAACTCTTCCCATCTCCTTTTGGTTTTGGTCTGCTATTCAAATTTCTACACATATACATTAGAAACACAAGACTCATATTCTAATTACATGAGAAATTAATTATGGTTGGACCTCTAGCCTCTTTCTTCTGGTCCTCCCATCTCTTCCTTTGTTAACTTCTTCTTCTCTGTCTCTCACTCAAAATTCCAAAAACTGGTTTTTTATAAATAATTTCTAATTGATTTCTTCTAACCCCGTGATCCTCTGCGTTTAATCCCATATTAACTGCCATAGGACCCTCTCCGATCTCCCTAATCATGACCCTAGAGGGATCCTCTTCTTCTCCGATCCCCCAAAACGACGCAGTTGACAGCGACAAAGATGCTACCACTACCCAAAACGACGCCGGTGACAGCGCTCAACAGGCCGGCGATGCTCCGGCGCCGGCTCCCACTCCTCCGGCGAATAGGACCAATCGGCTGTCGCGCGCGTGTACAATCCGAACTTCGACGAGGCTTTACGCGGCGCGACAGCAGGCAGCTAACGAAAGGAAGCAGAAACGGAAGGAGCAGCGAAACGACGAATCGTCGCCGCAAAAGGAGCAATGCGGTAGCAGCGGCAAGATCATTACGCCGTTGGTTGGGCTACCGGAGCCGGCTCAGTTGCCGAGGTGGAACCTTCGCTCCATGTGGGAGTTAGCTTCAATACTCAATTTCTTGCATGTGAGCGTTTTTTGTTTGATTGAAAGCTGCAAAATATTGTATGTTTTTTGTTTCTGTTCTGTCGGGGTTTTAGAGCTTAAGATTTCAACTGATTGATTGTTTTTTTTTCCCTCTTGGTGTAGGTTTTTAGGCCTTTGTTGAATATACAGGTTGAGTTCTCCGCCGAGGAGTTTGAAACTTCTTTGCTTACACCTAATGATACTTTGGGTGATATACACATGCCTTTACTAAAGGTTGGTGCCTTGCTTTACTTTCCACTTTGTTGAACTGTAATTACATGGTCTTCAAATAGTATAGTTCTCCTGCTCGTAATGTGTTCTTTTGGGAAGCTTAGTGTAACGTAATAGAGAAGGCATTTGATTCTTTGACGTAATTCGTGTGTGAAGTTTTAACTTTTTGGTGCAAAGGAAGTGAATTAGTTGATGGTTGGTTGAAATTTGGATTATGGATCTGTTAATTGCAGAAACTAAATGTTGGATGCGGATTTGCATGTCTCTTTAGTTTTTTGTCAGAGTTTATTGTGGAAAGCTTTACCAGAAAGCTTTTTATGTTCTAAAAGATGCTGAAGAAGATGTGAAGAGGCTGATAATCTTCGGAAATCACTACTCATAATCTTTGTTTGTTCCATAGCTAAAGGGGGATTGAAGTATAGATCAATTCTGCTCATTTTATTTGTGAGTTAGTGGTATGCTAACATGAAACTGGTTTACCTTTTTCCAGTCGGATGCATTAGCTGCTGATTGTCAGACCTTTTCGCGGATACTATATTTTAGTGCCAGACCCTTGTAATGGACATTATAGGATGGAGATTTTTTTACCGTTGGATGTGAAGTGGTCACTGAAATGTGCCATCAAGGATGCAGAAAATGACATGTCAATCTTGCTTAGACATCAAACAAGTAAATGCTGAAGTTTTAAGTTGGACAAAACTTTTTTGGGGTTTAATGGTGCTTAGTGAGTTAACATATTAAGTGATAATCAGCACTCATTCCACTGCTTGGTTTCTGCAATCCTTATGTGGGTCTAGGCATCATTTCCATTGCTTATTTCTACCCTTTTTGCTCTTCTACAGTTATTTTGTAACATGCACTCAGAATATCTGTGCATTTGAATGGTTTTGAGTGCTTCAGTAAAAAGGTTAAAGTAAAGGTCAAAAAGGAAGCTTTGTCATTAAGGGTGATTTTTAGAGTTAGATTTACACCAGTAAATGCACTAACTTTTTCATCCTTTGTTTGTAAAGTAGTTACAATTCGATTTTGCAAATTTGTCTTGCAGCTTCCTTGATCCTTCCTAAAAATGTTCTCCATATTGATTTAGGGAGTTAAACTTCTTAATTAAATTTGAGTGGTTACATAGCTATACAGTTGACATTTTACATTACAGAGAGGCATACCCACTTTTCTTTTTCCAATAATTTAAACCAAAACATGTCCACGGAATGACAATGGATAAAAATATAATATGAGTGAATAGCATGCCATCACAATTCACAACAGTAAGCCATTACGACAAACAAGATAGGTTCCTCAAAAAGAATGATTCTTTGCCTCACCATCCTTCTTCACAAAAATTTGATGATATATGTATGTATGTATATACACAAAAAATAACCTTCATGTGTTTGACATTATTGAAAAAGCCTCCTTAGAACAGGTTTTGTTTCAAAACCTGGAAAAATACTATCATTTACTTAAAATTATTACATCTTTTTTGCTAATTCAACCATGGTTATTCTTTTAATCGATATTAGCAACCAGGATATTGTCTTGCGTAATCATGTGGTGATAAATTTCGTGGATTAGCCAATGCCATGCCAACAACAACGTTACATACTACTGATTGTTGTCAAGTTTAGAAGCTTATTAGGCTGTTGCTCCTAGTCAGTATGTATGATATAAGAATAGCTATCACAACCCCTAATAGACATTGGATACCTAAAGTTTACAAGACTTGATATTTACAAGTAGCCCAACATCAAAGTAGGAGTAACTCTAATATCATGATAAAACTGACCTAAATTCACCCCAAAAGACACCTTAAGGGGAGGAGAATTGTCCAAGCCTCATAAGACTTATTACAGAATTATTACACTCTTACTCGTAGTCAACGTGGAATATCAATATAACTGTGACTTTGGTTTGTATGCATCTCACCTTTTAGTATACCAGCTCTCTTCCCCAAAGGCCCCAACCTTGAAATATATGTTTTCCAATTCAGCATTTACGTGGGCTTGACAATCTTGTTCTGTTGTACAACATATTAAAAGGCCAGAATAAATTCTATTTTGCTATTGCAAATGCTTTTCTTCATTGCTGTTTGGTCTTTGTTCACTGCAGGCAATTCCACCAATTACACGAATGGCCCTTACACGAGATACCTGGATTACAGTTTTGTGCAGAAAATTAAGAGACTGGTGGTATTGGGTAACTCAATTGTCGCACTTGTTTTCATTGTTATCCACTTTTTTCTATTGACCCTACAAAAATTTGAACCTTACCTTGTTCAATTTTCTAATTATGCTTATGCTAAGTCGTGTTTGGTACTTGGTTGCAGGTTGCAGATGGGGAACTTCCAATAATTGCTTCTCATGGGTGAGCACTCTTGACATTGTTGTGGTACTCCAGTACGAGATTGTTTTTGTGTTTCTAACTTCTTATGGTCTCTATGTCTTAGACTGGAGATAGAAGCATATAAGACCCTTGATCCTGCAGTTCGTGTGGTGATCTTGAAAGCTCTATGCGACATCCGAACTGAGGTATCACTATAGCTTGAAATTATTGCCCCGTAGCCTGTTGTATGTTGTCCTTTGTCCACCTAGTTGGCCTTAAATCATACGATTACCTTGTATAACACGTGGTGCCAAATGGATCATTTGATTCTTACTAAAAAAGATGATAAATGTCATTTGATCAGTGGTATAAGAACCAAATTGTCAGTAAGTAACTGAAACTTTTGACAAAGATTTGAGGCCACCCAAGACATCCTCTCATGTTTAGTAATTTTAACTTTCTTTACTGCGTCAAACTTCTGTTTTGTTGCTTTCTTTATTCTTAGACCCAGAAGCTTCAGTCATACGGTCACGCTTGGTGAATGTGCTAGTTTTGACTTTTTTTTTTGACTTATTGCTCAGTGCACAACAGTTTCTCAATATTCTTGTTAACGAATTATTTTGTTTGCACCTGAAAATTAAACAATATGCTTGGATTTTTGTATTCTTGTTTTTGTAGTTACCAAAGCTTGAAAACCTTAACCCCTTTATTGACACCATTTGGGAACAACCATTGGCAATGTTGTGATCGTGCAAAAGTTTGCCCTTTCTAGAAGTTTGCAACAAGCACTTGAGAAGAAGGTTTTTTTCTTTTTTGGGAAATTGAAATGAATTACTAAATAATGAAAGGGGACCAAGGCTAGAGCCAAGCATGTTCCATATGCTCAAAGTTACACCCAAAATGGTGCAGATATCCAATTAGCCAAAATGCAGCCATAACAAGAAACAATAGCTGCTGATGGGGAAGCACTCTGAGCAGGTTGAAGTGCAGGAGAGACTGCTTCCTTAGCATGTTAGTGATAACAAGCACCCTCAGAGGGTAGTTATCCATGGACAGGCTGTAGGTTCCATCTCTGTGCCGCTATTGTGCTTATGTTTGCAACTTCTTTGGCCATAAAGATCTGTCTGATCCAATAGAAAGTATGAGCACAGAAGAATATCTTGGTGCACATTTTGAAATAACCTTATATTCCTTTCTCTTCACAGTGCATAGACAATGCAACTGAAGCCAATCCTAAAAATGGTTTTGTCTCCTTTGTCGCCAAAAGGTTTTGCATCTAACCCAGTCAATGATTTGTGCCCAGTCCTGTTTATCATTATACATTCCACAATACTTGGAATTTACAGCAAGGTGCAGAAGCATATTGACAGTAGACTAATAAGTGGTTAATGGTTCCGTTGTCTGAAGTGCACAAGGAGCAGGTTGATGAGCCTGAGAATGTGAATTTGAGTCTATCCTTGGTATTCCATCTCTGCCTAATGGCCAACCACAGGATGAAGGAAGCCTTAGGAAAATTGTTAGGAACCCAAACCTTTTTGTGCCACGTGACTATTTGTTTAGGGCCTAAGAACATTTCCAGGCAAGATTGGTTAGTCAAGGATTTTGACTGGTGCCTGGTCCAGATTATGGAGTCATCTTTCTATGAACTGGGGCTGTATAGGGAGAGGTTAGGTTTTCTCTAATGGTTGAAAAGAGGTTTATTCTTACCTTTCAGCAAGAGTTTTTGTTTAGGGCTGTGTAATCTTGTTTTAGATTGTCATTGACGTTGTCATGACATGCACTGGGCATATGTTTTGATGTGTTCTGGTAGTCATCCTTTCCACTAAGCTTTTACTGTAAAATAAAGAAACTGGGTGTCTTTGGATGTGTTCTGCAATGTTTCCCAGGGCTTTACTGGGTTATTTGCCATAAACTAGCGCTGTATTCTTCACACTTAAAAAGCTTTTGTTTTGCCTATTCTTTCAGAGTTAAATGTCTTTGTCATTCTGATTTGGTTGCTTATTCTTTTAGTAATATTCTTTCCTGTTCTGTACTAATTGCAAATAGACCAGAGGTTTGTCTAATTTGTGCAAATAAATCCATATAACAAATATCATTTGCAATCCCATCTCTTTTTGAATTCTGGAAAGAATGTATTTCTAATCTCACTAAAATGGCCAACCAGAACAGCTGTTTCTTGTAGATCCTAGTTTTTCAAACTTGATCAATTGTAACTATTTTTTAATAGCTTCTTTTTATTGTTAGATCAAAGTCATTGAATCTGATCAATCTTTTGCAGCAAGAAGATATCAAGAATTATATGGATAACTCCCTTAAACATGGCATTCAACTCTCTATGTTTCGTAAAGAACGTGTTGGGGGTGATTCCCAAGGAATTAACTACTGGTACTGTAAATCTGATGTATAAATTGATACGTGTTTCTGTCATCTTGGAAGATAATTTTTAAAGATTTATTGCTGTCTAGAACAACAGTTTCTATTTGATGCAATTCTATGCTACGTTATAGGTTTGTTATTTATGCTTCTGTTACTGTTGTAGGTATGAAGACGATCCAATGATTGGTCATCGACTATATCGTGAAATACGAAAAGTTGAGGTGAAGAAAGCAAAGACAAAAGGTTCCCAGGTCCTTCCTAGTACAACATACCTTTGGGAAACAGTGGCAACAAATTTGGAAGAATTTCAAGATGTTTCTGTAAGTCGTTTAGTAGACCAGTCCGTTTTTGCACGTTATTAACTGTATATGGTTAATATGACATTCATGGTTTTACTTAAGTGTAGTCCAGTTCACTTGTCCAACACTCATATTTGTGTTTTCCATACAAGGATTGCCTATAGGATTCCAGTGAGTATTTATTACCTTGTATGGACTGTTCGCTTATGTTCAAATTTGGAGATCTAATTTCATCATGCTTGTATGTTTTAGTGCACGCACACAGAAGTTATTGGATCTGGCTTTGGGCTTAACGATCTTGTGTTCCAATATGGAATATTTTTGTTTTCTTTTGAGATAGCAATTGTAATATCTGGATGTGACATAATCCATTTTTTGAGCAGTAATCATAGAATTTTCTTGGTACGATTTCTCTATCTTATTGGCTAGTCCTGTTTCTTAACTGGATTTCTGGTAAAAAGATGTAAATAGAACTTTGGATAGAAAGATATTGTTTTCTCCTTCAAGCAACAACTAGCAGAAATTGAAAAGTTCCACCTCAAGACTAATGGGTAATGCTCCCAATTAAGAATTCATTATTCTACATTAATTTTAAAGCAGTAAGGCCTGCTTCCAGAGGTTTTTATATGATCTTTGGAATTCTGTTCATAGAGTCCTTCCAGTTGTATAGCCAATTGTGCACAGTGTAGACAACTAACCATTCATTTTGGAAAATGTGCTTCTGTTGAAAGGACTTTTTGTCTGCCTTTCTCGTGGTGCAAAGAAACTGGTCCTTGCTCTCTATTGTACCAAGATATATTGGATTTGCAAATTGCAACTGGTTTCGTTCTTATTTGGAATTTTCCTCACTTTACCTTGTCAATTTTGCTGCAGGAGAAGCTTTTTGAGAGTAGAAACAGAACAGAGGCTTCGTTAGGAAAGAAGCTGAAGAATGACATGCTCCCAGAGATTGCGAAGGTTCATAAGGTAATTCATAATTGCTTGTGTGAGCACTTGTATATTTAATCATATCAATACTCGGGAAAGAATCAGGTGTGTCTTTTTACTCATGTTGCTGTTCCTAATTTCATCTGCTTTCCATTCTTTTTGCTTTCCTTGATCAATTATTTAGTTCCCTGCCTCTGTTTTTGCTCAGAGGAAAGAGAAGTTGTTGAAAAAACAACACAGGCAGGCTCTGCTTCTTGATAACTTCCTGAACATGGATGGGCTAGTGGCGGGTCGCTCCCTTCGTGACAGGAAACCTGTTACTTACACTTTTGGTGAGAGTACTAAAAAAACTATTAAACCCAAAAAAAAAAAGACGAAATGGTTATATGCTAGTTTATTGGCCTTGGCAGGGATTTATCTACTGCTTCCATTTCCCTCATACTATAAAAAGCTAACATATTAGTAGTAAGTAGTGACAGTTCTGACACCATGTGTTTTGAGGTCTGATTCATCTCTTAATTATTTTGCAGATGATTATGATCGGTCAATCAGTGAGGCTATCAAAGTAACCAAGTATGAAGTTTATGACACATCCTCGTGTAGTTTTTGCATAGCTTATTTCTCATAGGAATTTCTGTATACTACATACAGCAGTACAATCTAAAATTAATATTTCTGTTTCTGGAATTTGTCTCCAGGCAAAAACCACCATCACCAGAGCCTATTCAAAGAAGAGATGGAGTTGCCAGACCAGAAGCGATCATAAATGGTAGGTGGAGTGGTCCTTCACATACTTCCCCACATGGCACTTTTAGCATGACATCTCCCGATTCACCTGAATACGACGACCTTGGTGAAGACCATATGCTTGATCCATCGGACAGAAGGTAAGAACAATCTTCCATTTCCAGCTTCTTGTATTGCCCCTAAGCTCCACCATCTCATAATCTGCAATGGTTTGCAGTAACAGGCGAAGACAGAGGCCACAACGATACTCAGCAAAAGAGTATGTTGAAGCAGTTTCAGACAATGATGCAGATTTTTACAGTGATGATGACATAGTTGGAGAGGCTGTATATGATGAGGAATATACGAGGAAACGTAAACAAAGGAAGCTGTCTAGTAGCTCAGAAGGGGATGAGGAATACCAGTGGGATGAAGAAAATGGTGAAGATGAGGAAGAAGAGGAGGATTCCTTAAGTATCAGTGAGGAGAGTGATGGGCCACAAAAAATCAAGAAATTGCCAGGTCGTACTCGGAGGGAGTTTAAATTACGATCTGTTGATGAGATCCAATCAGGTCTAAGACGCAGTAAAAGGGCCACTAGGAACCGGATTAATTACCGACAGTATGAACTCTCTGAATCAGAAGCTGAGTTGATGAAACCCGAAAAATCAAATGCATCAGATGAACGACGCTCAGATGCAAGTGAAGATACGGAGTATTCAGCTGAAAGTCAAGATTCTGATGGCATCGATGATGACCAAGTTATGAAAATCAATCTGCCCGTTGATGGTTGTACAAAGGCGGCAGAAAAGGAGCAAATTCAGCCACTTGAAAAATCTAATAGCCCGGATCAAGATCAAGATCAAGGTGAAGGTGAAGGTGAAGGTGAATATGAAGGTGAAGGTGTGAGAAAAAGACGCTTACTTGATCTTAATGAAGTTGCCCCAGGTTCTGGGTTTGATGATGGTCCAAACGCAACTATAAATGATGATGATAGAGATGATTTTTGAGCTGTTCTCTCTTACCAGAGCACAAGATTTGCAGTCTCCGCTCAGGAAGCTTAATAGTGTATGATATTAGAAAGTTACAAATTTTGCAATTATGATCAGAGTTTTCCGTGGTGTAAGTTGAAGCAACCTGGATGCGATTCATCTTGGATTTGCAGCAGGGAACGACCTGGTGCTGAGCGTTCTGTAGATTAGGTAGTCATTTTTTAGAATGTCTACGTTCACAGAAACCTCAAATGGGTAAATGAGAATATGTTGGTGGTTCTTTATTTTATCCAACTAACGTACAATAACCTTTAACTGATATTGTAACTGAAACTTCGGCTTTTAGATGTGCAAGCCCTGTAATAACTTTTGACAATTATCTCTGTCCTAACAGTTTTGGTGGTTGGTTCTTGTAAAATTGATCAGTTTGGCTGAATTTTTAATATTTTTTAATGAATCAACCCTTGCCAACACATTACTGAGGTTTCGTTTTTCATTCGATACATTATTCTACATTATCAATATCAAATTGGATAAATAGTGACATTGGAAGCAGCAGTGTTTCATGTGGTATTTGATTGGCTTTTATCTTATATGGAGTAGTAGGCCTGCCTTATTAACAGAGTGATCTGGACCACAAAAGTTGTTTTTGGATAACCGAAGTAATTATTTGCCCTTCAGGGGAATCACATTACAACGTTTCCATTTTCTTGCCGCAGCTCATCTTTTCCGACGGAAGCTTCACATGTCTCACCATCCGCCTCTTCCTTTTGTGTGTGTTTTTCGCTGTTTCCATTTTCCTGCTCCATGGCAGCTTCTTTTTTGAAAATATTCTCTGCTGTTTCACCATCAACCCCTTCCTTCTCTGCTTGTTTCCTAGATGATTCTTTACCAGCTTTCTCTTTATCTGCTGCTAATTCCCGCTCCTTGGCAGCAGTTGCTGCTTTCGTTTCCTCGAGTGATCGAATCAAATTTGAAAGACATTTTTCAGCACCGTCCAATGGGGACTTGGGCATAAGGTTCTCTGCAACATCTGCAGGTGTGATCTTGGTCTCCTTCATTAATCCTTGAATTGTCTCAAACATAGCATGTTGTTCCAGTTCCAAGTAATTCTTAGCCAGCACTTTAAATGCCTCAAAACTACAGTAAGATAATCCGATATGCTTGTCCATCCTTCCCCTTCTGATCAAAGCAGGATCAAGCTTCTCTACATAATTTGTAGTAAATACTATAATCCTCTCACCTCCACAAGCAGACCATAAACCATCAATAAAATTCAACAGCCCTGAAAGTGTAACCTTGCTGGTTGTGTCCTCTTTTGGTTCTTTACGAACAGCTTCTTTATCTAACTTGTCATCCTCAGAAGATTTATCAGCTTTCTTCTTCCTTTGCCCTGTAAGATCCAGCGAACAGTCAATATCCTCAATCACAATGATCGATTTCCCGGTTGTTTCAATGAACAACTTCCTCAATTCAGTGTTGTCCTTCACTGCAGTGAGCTCAAGATCATAAACATCATAGTTCAACAAGTTGGCCATTGCAGCAATCATAGTAGACTTGCCAGTTCCAGGAGGGCCATAAAGAAGATAACCCCTCTTCCAAGTCTTGCCAATCCTAGCATAAAAATCTTTGCTTTTGCTGAAGGTCACAAGATCCTCAATGATCTCCTCCTTTATTTTAGGTTCCAAGGCCATGGTATCAAAAGTGGCAGGATGTTCAAAAGTTATATGACTCCACACAGTCTGCTTGTAACTCGGAAATCTGTGTCCAGAACCGTTGGTATAAAGCTTTCTTTGCCTGCTTCTAACCTTAATCTCCTTCCCTTCTCTCACCAGATGCTTCAAGTAACTCTCCGTAATGATCTCTCTCTGATTTTTATGAAAGCTGAGCCTGTAGTATCTCCTCTCTGGCTGTGGATACAAGGATTGTGAGCTTGTCACAACTTTGCTCGAAACCCACCAAACTTTAACGCCTTTAAACTCGTCTGTCACTCTCTCGTGCTCATCCATGCTAAGAACCAGATTGTTGTTACCTCTTCCCATCTCTGCTTTTAACCTTTTAGCAGACTTTGATGAGTTGACACTGAGATACGCTTCAACAGCAGCGAAGGCTTCACTTCGTTTGAGTCGATCTCCTGTGTACTCATTGATTGTTATCTTGATGTAAGGATAGAAAAAGTTCATGATTCTGTGGGTACACCTCTCAAGGTACCTACGAACTTCGGGCGGACAGTATTGTCGAAAAATAGCCCAGAAAAGCATGAAACTGGCAATGGTTGAACCCATTGTCGCCCACGTCTGGGTCATTAATTGAGGTGGTATCATCATTGATGCTCTGTTTTTGGTTTCGCCCTTTTCTTGTCAGGAGCTACTATGGAAGAAAAGGGGATGATTCTCGGGATTGTTGCTCTTCTTATGAATGGTTTTTGTTGGAGTGAAGAGGAAAGGAAGCGTCTGAGTGCGGTAGCAGGTACAAAATTAGAAACACACCAGTGCTTGCCGACAATATATTTCCAATAATTTAATATCTGTAATTATTATACAATTGAATTGTGACAAAGCATGACCAAATTAGTTCTTAAACTCTATCCAACCGTGGTCGATGAGACGTTTCCTAATCAACTTGCAACGAAACAAGTTAATGTTAAAAGATGCTAATAGGTGAATGGTGATATGACTACCGTCGGGTGAAAATGGAAGTTGATTTTAAAGCGGTATCTGATTTTTTCGTCTCGTCCGGTCAGTGATCTCAGACACTTAGCTCTCTTGTTCGGAGTATACATGAGCTGTTCTCCCTGAATTGGACTATTGTTCATCGACATATATATCGAGAGAGCAACAGATGTACCGACTGGCTAGCTAATTATGCCAGACATTTTACTGTGGGAGTTATGTACTTTCATCATTCATTGATTGAGTGTCACCTTATCCAACTAGAGGATTTGTCGAGAATTTGTTTCCCTAAATTAATTGTGTGATTTTATTGTTTGGCTTCCTTCTTGTTAAAGAAAAAAAGGGTGATGTGGACTCTCGTTTTCCGAAATCTTGGACGGACTTGACTTTTTAACCTTTAGTCTCTTGTTGGAATTCATCTTTCGATTCATTAGCCACAAGCACGTGATTCTCATCTTGTTTCTTATAATTAAAAAAGGGTATCCATAATCCATTTTAGTTCACGCCTAACTAGACACTCAAGTGCAACCTACGTCCAATTTCAACATATCTTTAATTTTAAAAAAGGGTCACACCGTAACGACAATTGGGGAGACTTGTGAGACTTTGTACTTCCTTTGAGGTCTCTGATAGTTTCATGTTAAAGCATTCTCGCATGCCTACTAAGGGTATATTTAATTGGAAGTTAATTAATAAAATAAAATAAAATAGAAGGAGATGATTTATAATAGAATGGAATGTAATATAGTGAAAAAGTCACATATACCGTGACAAATAATTTTTTAGATATTTTCTATTTTAAAATAATAGAAATTTTAATAAAAGATTTATTATTTTATTATTAATTATATACAATTTATTATTAATTATTTAATAAATTTTATTCTATTATATGTAATTTATATTTAAAAATTATTTATTTATATTTTTATT
>JAOTAY010000007.1:22623780-22638179 GCA_025629805.1 Erythroxylum baracoense
GTCAGAAACACTTCCAATTATGCTAACCCATTCAAAAAGACCAAATTACCCTTTCCCATAAGTGAGGGGATGTTACAGATTGAACCTACAACAAATGTTCCAATTGTAGACCAACCACAAGAAATAACATTAAGAAGATCTCAAAGACCTAAAAAACAAGTTGTTTTTAGTGATTATGTGGTATATCTACAAGAGTCAGAGTTTGACATAGGAAATAAGGATGATCCAGTTTCGTTTTCACAAGCCATTGAAATTATTAATTTTACTAAATGGATTGATGCTATGAAAGAAGAGTTAAATTCTATAGAGTAGAATGAAGTTTGGGATTTAATTAAATGGCCCCCTGAAGGTTGTAAGAGAGTCAGATGTAAGTGGGTTTAAGACCAAATGTGACTCTCATGGCAATATTAAAAGACATAAAGCTAGACTTGTTGTCAAAGGTTATACTCAGAAAGATGACATTGATTATGAGGAAACTTCTTCACCTATTTAAAAGAAAGGCTCCTTTAGAATTATTATGGCACTAGTGGCTCATTATGATTTAGAGTTACATCAAATGGATGTGAAAACAACCTTTCTTAATGGTAATTTAGAGGAAGACGTGTATATGGGTCAACCTGAAGGCTTTTCAATTGAAGGAAAGGAAGACATGGTGTGTAAACTTAAGAAGTCAATATATAGACTTAAGCAAGCCTCCCCATAATGGTATCTTAAGTTTAATGATACTATCACCTCCTTTGGATTTAAAGAACACATTGTTGATCGGTGTATATATCTAAAATCAGTAGGAGTAAGTTCATATTTTTGGTACTTTGTCATAACGATATCTTGTTAGTTATTATTGATGTTGGTTTAATGCACAACACCAAGAAATTTCTCTCTAAGAATTTTGAAATGAAAGATATGAGAGAGGCTAGTTATGTTATAGGAATTGAAATATTCCATGATAGGTCACAAGGACTATTAGGCTTATCTCAGAAAGCTTACATTCATAAGGTCTTGGAGAGATTTGGCATGAAAAATTATTCTGCAAGTGTAGTTCCAATTTAGAAGGGAGATAAGTTTAGTCTTAATCAATGTCCAAAGAATTAATTGGTGCATAAGCAAATGACAAATTTTCCTTATGAATCAATTGTTGGAAGCCTAATGTGTGCTCAAACTTACACCAGACCAGACATTAGCTTTGTTGTCAGTATGCTGGGTAGGTATCAAAGTAATCCTGGATTGGATCATTCAAAAACTGCAAAGAAAGTTTTGAGATATCTATAAGGTACTTAAGATCATATGTTAACTTATAGGAGATTCAGTCATCTAGAAGTGATTGGATATTCAGATTCAGATTTTACCGGTTGCATTGATACTAAAAATTCCACTTTTGGCTACCTTTTCTTATTAGCTAGAGGGGCTATTTCTTGGAAAAGTGCAAAGTAGTCTATCATTGTTGCATCCACTATAGAAGCTGAATTTGTAGCATATTTTGAAGCTACAATTTAAGGTCTATAGTTGCGGAACTTTATTTCGAGACTTGGAGTTATTGACAGTATTGCCATGTCACTGAAAATTTATTGTGATAATTCTGCAGTAGTCTTCTTTTCAAAGAATGACAAGTATCCTAAAGGTGCTAAACATATGAAATTAAAATATTTGTCTGTTAAAGAAAAAGTTCAGAAATAAACAGTGTCAATTCAACATATTAGCACTACTTATATGATTACAGATCCTTTGACGAAAGGATTGACACCAAAAGTCTTTAAAGAACATGTTGAAAGAATGGATATTATGAGATACCATTATTGACATTTATGATGTTTGTATTTTGACACTGCAGGCTTATTTATTTTCTGTTTTTGTTAATCCTATTTTGTAGTATGCATTTACGAATAACTTATGCTCATAGTATTTGTCTTTAACTAAGACATTATCATTGGACCATTAATGCGTTTCTTATTTATGGATCATATTAAATAAAGCGCTAATATTATAGTATGTGGAAGGAATTATGTCGTTTATTAAGATGTGAAACTATTATGACTCTTATTAGTGTCCTTATTTGATTATGATTTATGATATAATCAACATTAAAGAATTTAGCAAAAGTTATGCGCATAATGCTTATTTACTATTAAACCATCTTATAACGTTTTTCAATTAATGAGCCAAGTGTGAGAATGTAAATCCTGTATATATTTTAATATATGGCTCATTAAATAATTATGGTTTTAATAATATTAAAATGCTAACTTGTGATTGGTAAATTTGATGAAGGAAGATAATGTTAATTAGTTAAGATAAGATTTTATTTTAAACATACCGTTTGATGGTAAAGGTTCAAAGATATCTTTATTTAATTTGTAACTAGTCCTCTCTCTCATATACATCTCTGTTTATTTTCACCATCAAAAAGCAGAATTATTGAGGGAAAGAGAAGAGAAACAAGTTCCTTCATATGCAATCTTTTTGAAAGAGTTTGTATTAATCAAACTTACACTTATATATTAAGGTATGTCTTTTATATTTTATACTTTATATTTTCATGTAAACATAGAATTTTCAAATGTGTGCTAAAGAATTATTGTGATTATGTTAATAAAATAAATTATACTTACACTAGCAACACGTCATGACCACCCAAATATTTATAAATGTCTAAGTGGTTTTGACTAACCTTTCCGTGTATGATTTTTCTGTATAATTCAATCATTTCATCATACAATGTTACAATTAGACATAGAGCATGAAATTAATGTCTATTCTTGATAGGTGCATCGTAACGCTAGTCAAAATAAAATAACTAGACTTCTGCTATAGTAGTGGTGAGTTTAGGTTGATCCCACAGGGAGTGTGTGTAAAGTTTATGAAATGAAATTAACTGATGTTTAGGTTTAACAAGGGATTTTGGATTTAATAAGAAAATAAAATAAAATAAACCTAATGAAAACAAATTAAAGAAAACATACAAAAAATGATAAAATTGGAGAATTTGGTAGGGATCCGGTTCTTTGGTTCAATCTCAGCCTACACCCTAACTAAGCATAATTCATTGATTTGTTGTTCTTTTATCTCTCTTAGCAATTATCAGTTGTAGATTAACAACAAACTTTGTTAGTCTCGATTTTTCCTTAGATCCTTGTTAATTACAAAGGGCTCGTTAATTAACCCTAGCTATCGAGAAACCTAGAATAAGCTTTTTAAGTTTATCCTGACAACTTCTTTATGAATCGAAAAAATAGACCAATCTAGGTAATAATTTAACCTGTGTTATGTTATCTATAATGATTTAACCTGTGTTATGTTATCTATAATGATTCAGAACTATTAGTCGCTACACATGAATCGGGAAAACAATGATTACGCACTGCATTCGATCCTACTAATAGGTTTTCATAAAAAATGAGTCAATAGAGCATTAAAATCATTATCATTCAAATACCCAATCAATCCATACAAGATAACATAATCAATTTCTAATGAGAGAAAGAAATAATTAAACAATAAAAAAATACTTAACTCAAGTCGTCGGCGTCAATGTCACCTTTAAACTAGTGTCGGGAACTTAACCTTTCATGGGTCTCCTAAGAAAATTATTCGGCCCTATGAAAATTACCCCAACCGAAACCCCCTTCAGTTTTTCACTACAGAAGCTCTCTTCCTATCTACTGTTCATTGATTTGACAAATAAACATTTGTCCACCTTACTGTTCACATCTCCTTTTGTCGCAAACTCTCTTCTATTTTTTTGCTCATGCCACTCTTTGTTTCTACCGCCAGCCCTCTCCACTATTCCATGATGTGACGAATTAAGATTGTTGGCCACGTATACTATTCACTCTTGTTTATAACACTACGACTTTCTCCTGTTAAACGCTACTTACGCAGGACATTTACGTTCGTCTGCATTTTGCTCATGGTTGTGTTGTCGTTTTCTTCATTCACTGTTCTTTGCATTTTATTCTTCTCTTGATTTTCTTCTTGTCTTTGGGTCAAGTAGCATGAAAGCCATTAAAGCTAGTGAAGCAAAGCAACACTCATAAAAAACTAGGTACCGTCAGCTATGACAAATGTAACATTTATATTTCACAATCTAATTTAGCTCTCACACACAAATAACATGAAGCATACACCAATATGAAGGAATCACTCATACAATTTATATCCAACAATACATAGAAACCATAAGAGTGAACTTTCCAAGCCTACATCACATTCAACATACTCAAATATTATATTCATTACAACTCTAGGAGGATGCATTTATTATGAATAACTTTGCAAACTCATATGAACTTATTCCTTGATAAATTTATTTAAACAAAAATTTTCATTCTTTTTCTCTCTCCTTTTCTTTTTCTTTTCTTTTCTTGTGCTTTTCTCTTTTCTATCTTTCTTTTCCTTTTTTTAACATTAAAAGAAACTACATTAATATATGAATTTTAATGATAAGACATAAAAAAATATTAACATTAACTAACCCTCACATATGTACAACCCCACACATAGAATTTTGTACATCCACAAACTCAACAATCACAAATGTTTCGCTAGCTTTATGACTTGGGTAGGACATTTGGTTAAGTATAAAGCATGTAATGTAGTTGATACAAAAAGAAAGACTAATGAGGCTCAAAGTGGGCTTATTAAAAATCATATAATGGGTAGGCTATTTGGCTAATGTAGTTTATGAAATAAAGAATGCCTAATCATTTTCATGTTAATGCGTGTGATAAAAATCTGGTCTCGAATAGAAATTCAACACAAAATCAAGATATATATGTTATAAAGGTCACACATTATCAAAAGGCAATGAGACTGATATGGATGTTTCAGTCTAATAAGGATCAAAATCTCGCCGGCTTTATCTACCACTAGTCACCACCCTTTTAAAGATAATACATATCGACCAATCATAAGAGTAAAAATACATGCTAAAGTTGCCATGAAATTCTCTAGTCAATTCATTACCTACTTATAACTATATAATCCCAGAATCAACAGAAATGAGAAAATGTTTGTTTTGTTTGTTTTATTCTTTCTCTCATTTTGATTGAAAACTTAAAACAAGTTAGAAACAAACCAAGAAAGAACAAACATGCATATAAAAAGAAATGCGAAAATGTAAAGAAAATAAATTTATTTCCCTTGGGTTGCCTCCTAAGAAGCGCCTTTCTTTAGGGTCGTTGACTCGACTCCTTCTTCTCCTCACATGATAAAATTATGATCTTCTAATGGCACATGCATTTCTTCAACGTGAGGTTCTTTAGGGTATTGGTTGATAATCGTTCCCATTTGGCTCCTTCGCTATCCTCAGGCTTTCAATCTTGATTGTGTCCATACACTCTGGAAAGATGTCAAATGTCTCTTCACCTTTTTCTTCCTCAATTAATTCCTCCAATCTGCTATGTAAAGGTGAGGAGTCATTCTTAATAATAAAATGGAACTCAGTACTTACCTCCGAGCTAAAAGATGTATTTTTTTTAGTTCGAGCTCCTCCTCAGCTTCTTAGATAGAAGCAATTCTTTGAGTACCACAAACAAGATTATCAAGCTCCTCTTCACTCTGTAAGGTTTCTGTGGTAATATCCATCGGGTACTCCTCAGGTTGATATAGTTGCATCTCTTTGCTTTGTGATGCTAGTCAGTTGATTGCTTTCATCAATTGATCTTTTTATTTGCTTGTCAAGTTCTGGATTCTAGAACTTGTTTCCTGTTAGAATTGCAAAGTATTAGCAACAAACATATTAACTAATTCTTGCAAGGATGTATCTGAGTCTTGATAGGAAGCTTTTGGTATGTACGGGAATTACTGTGCTTCTTGCAAACTATCATGGAAGTAATTCAATTGATTATCCCATCCATAACAAAAGTTAAGTTGATTAGTCCAAACATCGTTATAGGATTAAGAATATGAATTAAAGAAAAAAGTACTCCCATCCATGTCAAATTTAATTTTTAAAATTTTAAAATAAAAATGAAACAAAAAAAGAAAAGATTACGAAATAACTGAAAAGAAACTAATTACAAACAAATATATACAAAACACTAATTAAAATCAATAACAAAAACTAAACACTGCACTCCCCGACAATGACACCAAAATTGACAGGCTGGTCGTAATGCTAGTCAAAATAAAATAACTAGACTATTACTGTAGCGGTGGTGAGTCTAGGTCAATTCCACAGGGAGTGTGTGTAAAGTTTATGAAATGAAATTAACTAGTGTTTAGGTTTAACAAGGGGGTTTTGGATTTAATAAGAAAATAAAATAAAATAAACCTAATGAAAAGAAATTAAAGAAAATATGCGAAAATGATAAAATTGGGAAATTTGGTAGGGATTTGGCTCTTTGATTCAATCTCGGCCTACACCCTAATTAACCATAATTTATTGATTTGTTGTTCTTTTACCTCTCTTAGCAATTATCAATCATAGAGTAATAACAAGCTCTGTTAGTCCCGATTTTTCCTTCGATCCTAGTTAATTACAAAGCGCTCGTTAATTAACCTTATCTATTGGGAAACCTAGAATAAGCTCTCTAAGTTTAGCCGGACAACCACCTTACGAATAAGAAAAATAGATCAATCTAGGTAATAATCACACAAGCTCGGATTATTTAACCTTAATTTACTATTTTCTTGTAGTGTTTGTTATGTTATCTCTAATGATTCGGAACCATTAGTCGCTACACATGAATTGGGAATGCAATGATTACGCATTGCATTCAATTCTAGCAATGGGTTTTCATGAAAAACAATTCAATAGAGAATTAAAATCATCATCATTTAAATACCTAATAAATCCATATAAGATAACATAATTAATTTCTAATGAGAGAAAGAAACAACAAAACAATTAAAAAATACTTAACCTGAGTCATCGGCATCGATGTCACCTCTGAACTGGTGTCGGGAACTTAGCCTTTCATGGGTCTCCTAAGAAAATGCTTCAGCCCCATGAAAATTACCCTAGCCGAAATGTAACATCCCATTCCCATTTGACACATATCCGTATGCCCTTAGGCGAACGTGCACATGCCCAATAGAAATGGTGTGCTAATTATTTCTCCACCACTATATCACATGGAATTTTAATTAAAATCATAAATAACACAATGTCTAAAATCCAAAAATTCCTCATTTCATTTCATAAACCATAATTTCCAATGTAGCAGTATATCCATCGTCCATGTTTATACAATATCAACCTATCAGAGTCTATAGCTCTATCTACAAAGTATGCTACATACATGAAGAATTAAAAAAATTAAAACTAATCCTTCAGTCCCAGCTAACCGACCTTTGAGCCATGTCTTTTATCTAAAAGTTGTACAAAATCTCTAGCTAAGCAGTCTTAGAATCTAAGTTGTCCCTCTCTCGAAACTGAAAATGTCAAGGTTGCAATTTGGTTAAGTTTTGCGAACTCAGTTGAGTAACCATCCTCGATGGGTCACTCTTGTTATGAAACACAACAATTCATGCTATGATATAATTCATATCATCTCAATTATCATTATTTAATATCATGAAACACTTTGTTCACAATTGTCACAATTCAAAATCCATACAATTCATCATATCATTGCGATCATGCAAAACATATTCATCGATAAGCATTGAAACATTTCATACAATAAAAGTCCTTAAAACGTTGCAATTGTTCAATTTTTTTCATAGCATATATGTATGTAATGTTTATGAGACTCAAATTTATTTATTACATTGTTGTGAACGAGTGCCTTTTTCACTATTCCATAGTTGATGTAGATACCGGTCTTATTCATACTGTCCCTTATTTATTAGGGATACATGGCTCATTATACATGTTGAACCATTGGCTCTTACCATAAATGTCTCAGCTTTAAGCTCTTTCTCACTGGCGACTCCGGTCACAAATGTCTTTATATTTCACATATTCATAGAATAAAATGCATTACACATATTCAATCATCATATTCCGTCCATTACATTTGCATTCACTTTCTCATTCACACTGATCATCGGACTTAGTCCGGAATTTAACATATAAGTTGAGAAAATATTTATTCAATCACATTCACATTCAAGGAACACTTCCAATGTATTATTCATGCATCAAACACCTCGAACATTGTATGTCCAAAAATCAGTACAAATACATCACATATCAATTCAATTCAGAGTCAAACAAATAATCAAGGTGAGAATATCATAGGTGACTCACAATTTCTCCCCTTTAGCTTATTGCCTTAAAGCCCTAGCATTGTCTGGAAGTGGTTGCTCAACCTGTTGTTCTATATGCAATCACAAAAATTTTCACATTACTACATTGCACATTCAAATGAATAAGCACATTTATAGATGTATCATATATTATGCATGTTCAATGACAAATTCTCGGATATGTTTCTTTAATACACTTTATAAACAATTTACAACACCTTTTAACCATTCTTTCCTCCAAAATACACTTTACTCACCTTCATCCTTTCATTCAACATCAACTAGATTCATTTAAGCTCTTATTTAAACCTTATACCTCATATGGAACTACCCTAGCATTGGTTGGTTCAAATTTCACTTAAAAGATAACTTTTTTTCTCAGGACAAATTTTTAGGCCAGTTTTGTATGACCATTATAACCTATAAAATGAGGTACTTAGGCAAAATCTTCTTGTAATCAAATATTCCTATATGTCTTAAGTTTCTAATGACATCAAATTCGTGCATTTTGGTTCAGTATTATGCAAGTTATAACCAAAATACTATCGAATGTTCTCATGCCTCGACAACATACAGTTCTCAACTTCAAGCCAAATTTCAAGACCCTCAAGGACATAATTCAAATTCAATCCCTTCCTTATATTTGTAGCCGTATGTTTAATCTAGATCAAAATTCATCTAATTTCGATATTCAAAGATCAAGATATGGTCAAAATAGAGATGCATATTCAGTAAAAACACTCCAAATAACATACTCCAACACACTACATTGCCAAAATTCTATCATTTCTTTATCATTTCAAGTTGATGATTCAGTTATACCTCAATTTTTAGTTTAGTAGTCTCTATACACAATTTACAATTTCATGATTAACTACAATTCAAAAACAGAACCTATTTCCATACTTTTCTATATCATATTATTTGTAATTTTGTCTACTTCACTAATCTTCATTTAACTCCAATTATCACACTTTCTGCACATTTTCTACTTCACTAATCTTCATTAAACTCCTTCATCACTTTACTTGTATCATCGAAATTACTTTTTCTTACACCACTAACGCATGTATCCATTTGTAAACATTAAAACATGATCAAAATGTCATTAACGCTACTTAAAAAATTTAAAGCATAACTTACTTGATTCAGTAAAATTCCAGCAGTTGAGAGTGGACATAAGAGATTTCAGTGGATAGAGAAAAATAAGAATAGAGAGAAGAAAAACAGCATATGGACTGAAGTGTTTACTTTGCAAGGTGTAACCTTGATTTGAGAATCAAAAGCCAAATACAAAAAAATGAACCAACTAGATGTTTCGGTGATGGATGAACAAGTGGAGTGTTTTAGTCGAGGGTGATTTCGATGAAGAAAAAATGAGAGAGCTGTAGAAATTTTCATACAAAAATGTGACTAGGTGTCTAAATGATACATTGCGATATGTCACCAATGCATGTAACTCATTTGTCATCCATGTAAGGCTACCATATGTCACACTTCCATTTGTCTCTTATTTCTACATTTTTCTAGTCCAAAATATCCCAAATTTTTAGAAATTTCCAAAATGTCCGAAATGTCAACAAAAATGCTAAATCAATTTTAATACATACCAATTCAATTTTCAGGACAAATAATCCATAATTCACATTTTAATAGCATTAAAATCACTTATACTCGGAAAATGTCAATGAATGCATGTACAATTATTTTAATGAGTGTCAACATAATTTACGTGTATGAGTATTCCATATGATGCATGAAATGTAATTCTAAATTTATATGCATGAAATGTACTTCTAAATTCTTAATAAACTTTAGTGTACAGTATCCTAGGTTCTAACCCTGATCATGGAATAATGAGATGTTACAATTCTCCTTTCCTTAAGAAATTTTATCCTCGAAATTCTTACCTGATTGATGAAATAGGTGGGGATATTGCTTTCTCATGTGCTCCTCTGTTTCTCAAGTTGCTTCCTCACTCGAGTGATTTTTTCACAGGACTTTTACTAATGAAATTACCCGATTCCTCAACTATTTTGTCTGATATCCCACTATCTTGACCAGTTCCTCAATATAACTTAAATTGCTAGCAACTTCAATCTCTTAAGCCAACAATACATGCATTAGATCCGACCTATATCTCCCTGAGCATACTCACGTGGAATACATTATGTATCTGAGACATCTCAGTTGGTAAGGCTAATCTATACGTCAATGGTCCTACCCTCTTAAGAATTTAATAAGGACCAATATACCCAGGGCTTAAGTTGCCCTTCTTTTTAAATCTTAACACTCCTCGCTAAGGCAAGACTTTCAGAAATACTTTGTCTCCTACACTATATTCCATATCCTTTCTTTGCTGATCTACATAACTCTTCTGTCTATCTTGTGTTGCTTTTATTTGGCTTCGAATCAGTTTCACCTTATCCACAGTATCTTGTATCAATTCTGGATCTTCTATCATTCTCAAACCTTCCTCATCCCAATATAGAAGTGATCAACATTTTGTGCCATACAATGTCTCATAAGGTGCCATACCGATCTATTGTGGTAGTGGTTATTATAAGCAAATTCAATCAAGGCTATGTACTGATCCCAAGCTCCTTGAAACTCTAATACCCATACTCTAAGCATATCCTCAATAGTCCTGATTGTCCTCTCACTCTGCCCATCTATTTAAGGATGAAATCAGTACTGAGGTTCAACTTTATACCCATAACTGACTGTGAGCTCTTCCAAAATCTCGAAGTAAATCTGGGATCTCTGTCCAATATTATAGACACTAGAACCCCTTATAGTCTCAGCAACTCATTCACATACCTCTGTGCCAACTAGTCTAGTGAGCTATTCTCTCTTACTGGTAAGAAATGGGCCGACTTAGTCAATTGGTCCACTACAACCCACACAGCATCATTTTGTCTTGAAGTTTTAGGCAATCCCATAATGAAATCCATTGTGATTCGTTCCCATTTTCACTCCAGAATAGGTAATGAATGAAGCTTCCCAACTGGAGCCTGATGTTTAGTCTTAATCTGTTAACAAATCAAACACTTAGCGAAATAATCTAGTACTTGTTTGTTTATCCTTGGCCACCAGAAATGTTGCTTAAGTGTATTAATACATCTTGGTAGTACCAGGATGTATAACATAAGCTGCTATATCCGCTTCCTCTAGGATTTCCTTTCTCAATTCATCCACATTAGTCACACACAACCTTTGTTTTAACCACAATGTTTCATCTCTCAATTCAAATTCAAAATCTGGATTCATCTTAATTTTCTCAATCAGTTTCACCATTTCAAGATCTTTACTTTAAACTCTTCTAATCCTGTCATACAACATTGGTCTCAACTTTAGTGTGACTATCAATATTTCATTTTGCTCTAGATTCAACTCCATATTCAAAGCTGTCAATTGAATGAAGTTTAGTAACCTCGATAACTGAATTTGAGCTACACTGCTATTCGACTTCCTAGTCAATGCATCTGCCACTATATTAGCTTTCCTCGGATGATACTCAATCGTACATTCATAATCCTTTAATAACCCAATCCATCTTCTCTGTCTCATGCTCAACTCCTTCTAACTCAGCAGATACCTCAAGCTCTTATGATCAGTGTATATTTGGAATGTCTCTATATAAATAATGTCTCTATATCTTTAAAGCAAAGACTACTGTTGTAAGCTCTAAATCATGTACCAGATAGTTCATCTCCTGAGACCTTAATTGTCTCGATGCATTGGCTATTACCTTATCATACTATGTCAACATACATCTTAATCCTTGATGCGAAGCATCACTGTATACTATATAACCACCAGTTCCCGATGGAATAGTCAGCATTGGTGCTATAGTTAACCGATGTTTTAGTTCTTCAAAACTTCTCTGACACTCATCATTCCATCCAAAGACCATATTCTTCCTCAAAAGTTTAGTCGAAGGGGCTGAGATCAAAGAAAACCCCTCAACAAACCTTCAATAATATTTGGCTAATCCCAAGAAACTCTAGCTTTCAGACACATTCTTCGGAGCCTCTCATTTAATTACTGCCTCTATCTTCATTAGATCCACTTGAATACCTTGCCCATTTATTATATGACCTAAAAACAATACTTATATTGGGCTCAGGTCTCGGTCCTTATTTCATGGCGACAAGGTGCCAAAGTTGGGGGACTTTTAAAATAAAATAAATAAAACTACGATAAAGATAAAAAGAACTCATGGTGGGAGTAAAAACAATTACACAATAATAAAAATAAAATAGACATGAAAATAAATCGGATTGGGAGTCGAACAAATAAACAAACCAATAATAAATAAAATAAAAAAAGAGAAGTGAAAAAGTCACAGGAGTGACTTTAAAAATGTCACAGGCATGAGAGGGGGCACGATCGCGACTTTTGGTGAATAGTGGGGTTCATCGCGATCGTACATTCACGACTGCACACTCTTACTTCAATTTATCATAACTTTCAATCATAAAGTCCAAAAATTATAAACTTTATGTTGTTAGAAAGCTAAGAGAAAGAGCTACAACTTTGATGAAGACAATTTTATCTACTTGCCTAGATCAATACATTTTATTCATTAAAAATTCAGAACATATTTTCATTCCGTTATTCTGTTATTTTCCTCATCTGTCAATATATACTTTTATGCAATTTCCAAAAGACTCGAAACCAACAGCACAATCCATACATACAAAACTCCTAGTTTAACCATTTGCTTAAGAAGATCAATCCAAAAGCCATCAAACGTCTCACACTGTATTTCTAACTGAAGTTAACAACTTAACAAAGAAAAGGATTTCATTCATTTCTCCACAAGACAGAATTTCATCTCTCAAATGTTCCAAAGTTTATACATAACCTCCGTTACATATTCAGAGTTAGCACATTTGCATAATACAAAAAAATATATAATCATGAATGCTCATGTTTGATATGTCTCTAAAATACCAAAAGTTTTTGAACTAACTTAGTTACACAAATAGAAATTCTTAGAGTCAGTCGAAGTTATTGCAAGGTTCAACGTTTATCTGCTATTTCTGCACCTGAGCAGTGGAAAGATAATGGGGTGAGCTGGGAAGCTCAGTGGCTAATATGTTTATAGCCAGTGATAACGTACCACAAACACAATCAAACATATAGACACACACACACACACACACACACATGTGTATATATATATATGTATGTATGTATATATTCATTTTATATTAGTCTTAGCAAATCACATAAATCAGATCATATAATCATTTAATAATCAAATCATAACACTCAATTATGCTTTATGTTTAACAATTCAAGATGCAATGCACAAATATAATGGCTTGAAAGAATCCCATAAAACAGAATGGCGAAATTGAAGTTTAAATTATGAACAGAATGAGTCCATTTTTTGGAGCTCATGTGCCATAAGTGGGTAGTTGTGAGAAGGCTTTAGGTCAACGTGCACGTGACAAACAAAATGGTAGCTCTCTTACCCACACAAGCAAATTTCTGATGCTTACATATTTCATATCATATTCATATTTTCTTACTTTTTGAAATTTTACTGTTTTTCATTAACATCAAAGCAGTAGAATTCTTGCAAAGAAAACATGATATTAACTTCACAGAACATTTTTCCCACATTTACAATGATTCAAGACAAACATTTATATGCACAAAATCAAATAATACAACCCATTATCATAAAATCTATAAACATATTACCCACCTCCTAACTTATAAATCCAAGCTCAAGTTTGTTATTCCTCTTGCTCTTGATTTCGAAGTTCTTGGTTCCTTTCAAACAAACATATTTTCATTCAATCAACATACACGAATATAATTTCCATAAAGCCATATTATCCAAAAATAAGCTTTATCTAGGCTAAAAGAACTAAGATATAGTTAGAAATCCATAAAGATATAAGAAAACAAAATTCTTGGTTCTCTTCTTTCTCTCTTCATTTTCAATATAAAACCTACTTTCACTAGTTTCTTCTTTTACTAAAGCAAGAAGAAAAGATATGAAATACCTGAAAGTTTTCAATTGAACCCTTTTTTTCTTCTTCTTTCTCCTTTTTCTTACTTTCCTTCTCCTTTCTATGCTTCAGTTTCTCCTTCTCTTCTTCTAGGTCCTTCTATGACTTTCTCTATTTTCTTATCTTCTTGAACTTGAGAGGTACTAGGTATGATTTCTAGTTCTATTCCTCGTCTGC
>JAOTAY010000007.1:22659377-22675334 GCA_025629805.1 Erythroxylum baracoense
CCAACAATTTTAAACAATTTCAATTCAAAATTTCAAACATCACAAAACATATATAAACAATTTCTATTTCCAAATTTCCAACAACTAACAATTTCATTTCAAACAACCAACAATTTCAACCATCACAAATTCATTTCCAACAATTACAAAAATATACATAAACAATTTTCATTTCCAATAATTTTCATCACAAAATATACCAATAATTTCCAACGATTTCCATCACAAAACATGCACAAATAACCAAATATAATGAATTTGTTTTTCAACATATGTAAACAATTTTCATTTCTAATGATTTCCAACAATTTTTACCCCAATAATTTCCAACAATTTTTATCACAAAACATACCAATAATTTTCAACAATTTCCATCACAAAACATACACAAATAACCAAATAAAATGAATTTGTTTTTCAAACTTAAGAGCAAAAGACACACGCAAAAAATCAAAAATCTATTTCAGTTTTCATATCTGGCATCGGGAAGGTGATGGTGGGCTGGTGGGTGGCATCGGGCAGTTGCTGAGGTTGCGATGGTGGTCGCCGGACTGCTGGAGAGGGAGTGGTGGCAGCTAGCGGTGACGATATAGAAGAAAGAGAGTGCAAGTGTGAGAGAGAAACTAATGAGAGGAAGAAGAAGGAGAACGTCGGGTGTGGTGCGGGAGGAAGGGGGCGAGTGAGAGAGTGTGATTTTTTGAATAAAAGAGAGAGTGAAAGTGTGAGTTTGTGAGAGAGAAAATGAAAGAGAAAAAAAGAACAAGATGCAACAGTGGTAGGTAACATTGGGGGGTGAAGGTTTTAATAATTTTTTTTGCAAAATTACCCTTGAATTTTTAAAATTTTGGATACCAACTGGTAGCAACTAAACCAAGTCGGTACTGGAATAGTAATTTTTGTACCGTTTACCAATACCAACTGAACCAGGTCGGTACTGGAACAGTAATTTTTGTACCGTTTATCGGTCGGTACGAAACAAAAATACAAACCTTGTTTCTAAATCTTCTATATTTGATTCCTTAAAAATTATCTTTAATTTATATATTGTCCATATTATTGATAACTTTATATGTTCAAAGTATAGGCAATATTCAAACACCTATGTTTTTTCACTTGATGCTTTTGTTGTTCTTAATATCTCCTTAAATCTCATCTTTGTTAGTAAATCATGTGAAATCGGTATTAACCTAGTACTTATACTATACAGGATCCATATATGTGTGAGATCCTTGGGACAGGGCACAAGATTAGATGTTGTTTGAGCTTACCTTTCTCTACCTTCTATCCAAACTTGTTATCGGTTCTATTACATCTCATTTATGGAACTCTTAACTTGATCATCTTTCCAATCTTAGATCATTAATTTTTAGTGGTACTTAAGGTTAGGTCAAGTATAAAAATTTTGATCATATTTTATGTTAAATTTTCAAAAGTCATAACTTACTTTATATTAGTAGTCATTTTATCTCTTAAGCTCCCTTTGGTTTAATTCATGTTGATATATGGGACCTACTACTAATATTACCATGGTTAGTTTATGATACTTTGTCATCTTAGTTGATAATTTAGACTCAATTTTCTTGTAATTAAAATTTTGTGCACTAATATTGATATAGAATATAAATATAGATTTTTACATATATTATTAAATAGCAAAGCAATATTATTAAAAGATCTTGTTAAGGTACTTCTCAATAGAATTGTAGAGCAAAACAAAAACAAAACACATTCTTGATATTATTTGAGCTCTTCTCCTCTCTTCTCTTTCCTACAAATCTTTTAGGGAGAAGTTATCCTTCTTGTTATCTATAATATCTATATCCCTACTCTACTCATAAGTAACATCTCTCCTTATGAACACTTATATAATCATACTCCTAACTACCAAAATTTTAAAGTCTTTGGTAGTACTTGCTTTAATATTCTTCAACTATAACAATACACCAAATTAAAACCATATGATTATACTTCTTTTAAGGTACGAGATAAATCATTAAGGTTATAGGTATTGGGATCCTTTTTCTTAAAGACTTGGTATATCATGACATGTAAGCTTATAAAAATATAAGATGTTTTGAGGTATTTCAAATTTTTGAGATAATGAAACTTCTCATTATTTCTTTTCCAATTCTACCATGTCCTTATTTCCTGATATTTCTCTTACAGGATCACTTTCCAAAAATAGCAATTCAATATAACTTACACCTGATCCTATCAATTCTCCATCAATTGTGGACCCATTACCTCCTCTAAATGATTCTTATCCATCTAATCAAACATTAAAACTTCCTATTGCTCAACTTATTCCTCAATATATCAATCGAGTAAATCACCCCTCTGTCTGACTTTTAATATTTTCATGTTTAATCCACTATTATCTCTCTATATTAACCTTGCTCCCATCGCAAGGCAAGCTTTGATACTTTACAACAAAAAGCAATGATAGTAGAATTATAGGCACTCACTAGCACCAATACTTGGAAAATGGTTAACATACCTCCAAATAAATCTATTATTAGTTGCAAATAGGTTATAAAATCAAGATTCAAGTTAATGAATTAGTTAAATGATACAAAGTCTAACTGGTTGTTAAAGGATTTACCTAAGAGTATGGTATTAACTATAAGAAGACATTTGATCCTATAGCTCGTAGACTTATTGTAGTTTCTACTAGCAATTATTGATCATTATTTTAGATGGACCTCAAAAATGTCTTTTTTAATGTAGATCTTCTAAAAGAACTGTACAAGCAACCTCCATTTGGTAATAATCAGCGGTTACATATAGTTTATCACCTTCATAAAGTCCTACATAGATTAGAATAAGTTCTCCAAGCCTAATTGGCCAAATTTAGCTCTACTATTGGTCTTCTTAGTTTTTATTTCGACTCATATGATCATACCTTGTATATTCGTAAAACAACTTAAGGTCACACTTTTCTTCTCCTTTATGTTGATGAAATGATAATTATTAGTGATGACATTTATGATATCGTCACTCTTAAATCCTTTCTATATCAATATTTTCGGATGAAAGATATTTTCATTTGATGAGTGTGGGTATTATATGTCATAAGTAAAATATGTCATTGATCCTATCTCTCGTTTTGGTAACACTAACTCTAACAATACTAACGCTCCATTTAAATCTAATGTTTATTTTTCTGCTATTGATGAAACTCTCCTTAATAATAATACTCTGCTAATTAATTAACAATCTTATGTATCTCACTATCTTCCATCCTAATTGTAACACCCCACTCCCATCTGACACATGCATATACGCCCTTCAGATACACGTGCACATGCCCGATAGAAATGATGTGTTAACTATTTCACCTTCACTTTAAAACATGGCATCGTAAGCTAAGTGATACATTACACATTGTTCTAAAAGCCAAAATTTCCTCATTTTATATCATATACCATAAGTTATATTATAGCTTTACGTTCAACATCCATGTTTACATAACATCATCCTATAAACATCAACAGCTCAGTCTACATAGTATGCTACATTAATAAGGAATAACAAAAGATAACACAAACTATTCCTTCAGTCTCAGCTGACCGACCTTTGAGCCATATCTGATCTCCATAAGTTATACAAAATCACTTCTATGCAGTCTTAGAAACTAAATCGTCGCTCTCTCGAACCTAAAATTGTCAACATTGCAATTTTGGTGAGTTTTGCGAATTCAGCAGAGTAACCATCCTTGATGGTTCACTCTTGTTATACAACACACAAAAAATCATGTTATCATGTAATTCTAATCAACTTCATTTTTGTCAAGTAATATCACATAACACTTGATCACATTTGTTATATTTCAAAAACAAAATCCAAACATTTCATCATTTTAAAACAATTTTGCAAAACATACACATTGACAAATTATCACATATTTCATACACAAGGGTCTCAAAATGTTGCAATCATTCAATTTATTTAGATCATAAGTGTATGCAATGTTATGAGACTCGATTTCATTTATTTCATTGTTGTGACTGTATGGCTTTTTCACTGTCCCATATCCGTTATGGATACCAGGCTCTTTTATACTATCCCTTATCTGTTGGGGATACAAGGCTCTTTGTACATATTGAGCTTTAGGCTCTAATCACAAATGTCTGAGCTTTAAGCTCTTTTTCACTAGCAACATCAGTCACAACTGCCTTTATATTTCATGCATTGGAATGAAATGCATTCCTCAATTTCAGTCATCACATTTGATTAATTACATTTGCATTCATGTTCTTGTTCACAATAATCATTGGAATAGGTCCGGCATGAACATTCAAGTTGAGAAACCAAGTAGTCAATCTCATTCACGTACAAGTAGCACTTCCAATGTTTTAATCATGCATCAAAACTCCTCAGAAATTTCATGTCCAGAATTCAGAACACAATTCAGTACACATTCATCAATATTAAATTTAATTCAGAAATAAATAAAACAAGTCAAGGTAAGACCATCTTAGGTTACTCACAATTGCTCCCTTTTTGCTTATTGCCTTGAAGTTTCGGCAATATCTAGAAGCGGTCGTTCTACTTGCTCTTTTATATGCAATCAAATACAATTTCATATTACCATATTGTTCACGTAACTGAATATGCGTTTTTATAAATGTATCATGTAACATGCACATTCAATGACATAGTCCCAGGTATACTTCAGTAATAAACCGATGCATAGATTAATTGTACTCCAAATGTGTCAAAATTCATACACCCATTAACTATTCCAGCTTTCATGTCAACACAACTTTCGGGCCTACTTTACATGATCATTATGACAAGAAAAATGGTGTATTTCTATAACACTTTCTTCTAGACAATTGTTCCCCTGTGCCTTAAGTTTCTAATGACTCTAAGATCAGACAATTTGGTTCATTATTCTATGAATTATTCTCAAAATACTACAGACTGAGTCCATTTGAAATTTTGGCTAGGGCATAATCATGCATTCAAGTTACACAACTCATATCTCTCAAGTCCAATATCCAAAAATTATAAAATTTATACCAAGTGAAAGATAAGATAATAATCTACAAATTTTGTGAAGACACCTTTATCTGATTCGACCTAAATCAATACAATTTATTCGATAACAATAGGACATGATTTCTGTCTCGGGTAGTACTACAGCCTAAGTCAAGACTCAATTTCATGCCAAATTTTGAAATTCTTAGAGACATAATTAAAAGTCGACTTCTTCAAGAAAGTTGTAGCAATATGTCTCTAATTTAATCTGAATTAAGAATAAACTCATTTGAAAATCTACATATCAAGAAATAATCAAAATACCGAAACATGTTCAATGAAAATAGTCTAGTTCATAATATTCCAGCAGACTCCCTAACTTTCATCCAATCTATCTTTTTCAAATCAGTTCAGATAGCTCTAAATTTTTGTGGAGAGGAAAAAAATGTCTTAGAAATGTATTGGTTCAATTTTCAAGCCATTTGGATGTCGGGAGACAAATTTATAGTCAAACGAATCCAAGCTGTGCAGTTTGAGAAGCACTGTTGGCCATGCAACCATAGTGCACAACCATGCACTCCAATTCCAGAAACTGCATATTCTCTTCCTTCTTCTTCTTTTCTTCCACTTACCCCATCATCTCTAATTTATACTCTCCCATTTACATCTTCATTTTAACTCCCATTTCAATTCAACTTACTCTAAATTAGCTCATAACTCAAGATTAAATTCAAATATCTAGAAACCGATGCATACACTTATTTCAACATTTTCAACTTTCTCTCACTACTGTAATTTTGTTTCCAACAATAACAATCCACAAACCAAAATAGAACCTATAGCCATACGGTTCTACACCACATTTTCTGCTATGGTCTACTTCACTAAGTTTCTCATTAAACCCCATACAATCGGTAATACACTTACTGCACATTCTACTACACTATATTATCAACTCATCATTAACACCGAAACTACTCAACTTCCACAATTCATGCATGAACTCATTTTCAACCATTTAAAACATCATCAGAATCAATTATAGTATCCAAAAAACTAAAACCACCACTTACTTAATTCTTCAACGAATTCCAGTGGTGAAAATGAAAGACAAGGCTTCGGTGGTTGGATAGAAAACAAGAAGATTAAGCAGAAACAAACATTAGCTGGATGGAAATGTTTGTTTTGTACAGGGTAATACTCATGCAAAGATTAAAACTATAGTTCGGTAAAGATTGATACAAAGGGGATAATTTAATGATGAACACTTTCGGTGAATAACAGAAAGCTTCATCTTTTGTTTTGTTTTTTTTTCTCCAGTAAGACACACGTGACTACGTGTGTCCCTTGCATGTGGTTCATGTGTCAACATACAAAGTTGCCACATATTACACTGTGATTAGTCCATTATTTCGCTATTTTTCCTAGTCCCAAAATACCCCAAAATTTTCAAAATATCCAAAATTTCACCAAAAATTTCGAAATAATATTAATAGTCTCCAAATCAATTTTCAACACATTAAAACTACAATTCGCATTTTAATCACATTTATAACTCAATTATACTCGGAAAATGTCAATGAATGCATGTATAATTATTTCATGAATATCAATACAATTCACATATTTAAATATATCATATGATGCGTGAAATGCACTTCTAATTTCTTAGTATACACTATTTCGGGATCCTAGTCCCTAACATGGGATATTGGGACGTTACACTAATATTGCCCATACTATTCACATTATCAACCAATTCATGTTAGCACTTCATATCCCTCAATTCTCTATTATCCTTTATATCATTTAATATATCAGAGGTACTCCTTTTGACAATCTTTAGTTTTTTCATTCATCTCTATTAGAGTTACAAGCATACTTTGATGCTGACTAGGCTAAATATCTAACTATTCAATGCTCTACTACTAATTATTATTTCTTCCTTAGTACGCCGCTCATTTTATAGCACAACAAGAAACAAACATTTATCCCTCAATCTAGCACAAAAGTAGAATATCGAGTTCTTACAAACACAATATCTAAGCTCCTTAACTATATTTGCTTCAAGATATGAGTTATTCCTCCTCTTATGCAACTTCTCTCCTTTGTAATAATCACGTTCTCCTAAAATGTTCATGTCTTCTATGAGTGTACTAAATATATTGAGATTGATTAGCACCTTATGCAACACCATATTAATTACTCAAGACACTATTCAATTTGTCCTTATCATATTCTCAAATTGCAGATATTTTCATCAAATTTCATTCGGCTTGATAATTTTAAGCAATTGTTTTCAAACTCAGGACATCTATCTCCTTGCTACTGTGAGTTTGAGGAAGGATGTTAACTTATGTAACCATAACATATTATTAAGGATATATCTTATGTAATAGTAAAATATTATTAAGATATATCTTTCATAACAACAGCATATAATTAAGCGCATGTGAAACTAAAGTTATGTATAAATAATTTCATCATATAATAATTTAAACATACACAAATATATAACTTCTTTTTCTCAACTTCGTTTCTCTTCTTAAGACCAAAAGTCATGTTATACATCATCAGTCACATATTTCTCATCTTTCATTCGAATGGTTTTATACACTGGTTTAGTATATTTTTCTTTTCGACTGTTTGATTGATTTTATGATAACTGAATAATTGTCAGGGCCAATTAGTTGATGACTGGACTACAAGAATGTCTTAACAGTCCCAAAACGAGAATTATAGTTCATTAGCTTTGAGATTTCTATGTTATTTTCATATGAAGAAACAGAAGGCGTATTGATCATCGTCAGGATTTCAGAGTGAAAAGGTTTGAAGACGGGAATCATATATCATGCTCATTTGGTGGGTTCTTCATCAGATTAGTTGGATATTAACTTTAAAATAGTTGCTCTTATCAAACTTGTGATCATTAGAAACTATATAACAAGTCATTTCCTTTTTACACAAGCAACTAATTATTCTTTGTCAATCAGCATTTTATGTTATTTTACTTAGATTAACACTACACTGAACCAGAAAATTCACCCGATTCGAACCTGACACAATGCTCTTGGAGCCAAGCATACAAGTATGGTGACTCCAGATAGAGAGAGAGAAAGACAGAGTGGTCACTCTGTGTGTTTACACCAGAAGAGGTTTACATCATGCAAAATAGTTAATTCCAGGAGCTTCATGCTTTTCTTGCCTCCAGACTTGTCATACGTTTAACTCATTCTTGTATTGCATCTCTCCATCTCTCAAAGAGCATTTGCTAAAGAAACTTCGAAGTTGCATCTCTCATCATCACCTTCCTTTTATATCTTCTTCCTAGCTTGCATACTTCTCTTCCTTATCAGATAAAATGGTAAGAACTCCATGCTGTGACAAGCTCAACGTGAGAAAGGGTCCTTGGACCGTCGAGGAAGATGCAAAGATACTCGCTTATGTTTCCAAGCATGGGACAGGAAACTGGACTGCTGTACCAAAGAAAGCAGGTAATTTAGGGTCATGAAATGATAATTTTAGTTGGATTCAAGTTTCACGGTTTTTGCAGCAATTATACTAACCATTTTGGATCTCCTGTGACTTGTAAACTGTATGTGAGCATATTCTGCAGGACTCAGGAGATGTGGAAAAAGTTGCAGGCTTAGGTGGACTAATTACTTGAGGCCTGATCTCAAACATGACAGCTTCACACCCCAAGAAGAGGAATTGATAATTAAGCTTCACGCAGCCATAGGTAGCAGGTGCGTGGGTTGTAACTTGAGATAAGTTGCATTTAAGCTAATTTCACCATTTAGTTATGAGTATAGTTAAATTAGATTTGAGTTAAAATATTTTCTGAATATTTCAGCAAATTCGTACTAGTAAAGTGATCATACTACTCCAAAGAAAACTTTGCATTCACAGTTACAGGCTTTTTATTCATTGTGATTTAGAGTCATCTCACTCAAATTTCTAACCTGCTTCCTAGGTCTCTCATGGAGATTATGCTTTTTCTGTAAGTCATTTACTTGGGAAGAGGTCCTGCTAGTTTGGTTCCTTAAGCTTACTGTTACAAAAAACAACTTTCACTTTCAAACTTGAGATCCTCTCGAAGACAACAAGAAAATTTTGCCAACCTTAAAAACGATGCATGAAGTGATTCCAACTGTTCCAATAGACTGTAGCTTTATCAGTTCAAAAATTAATGACTCTCTCCCTCTTTACTGTAATGTGTTGTGTTTCTAGATGGTCTATCATAGCCCAGCAACTTCCCGGAAGAACAGACAATGATGTCAAGAACTATTGGAACACCAAGCTAAGAAAGAAGCTCACTGACATGGGAATAGACCCAGTTACTCACAAGCCCTTCTCTCAAATTCTAGCGGACTATGGAAACATCAGTTGCTTCCCAAAATCTGGAAACCGAATCGGATTGCTCAACCGTGATGTGAAGAACGCTACTGCCTCCAATCCAGACCGAGTTCCAAATATCAACTACCGTTTGATCACATCAATGAGACCACCCAAGATGGAACCCATCCAAGAGTGTTTCTTGAGCAACAATTTCAACAACGAGCCTGACAAGAATCATGCATTCGATCTTCTTGATCAGCTACAAGCTATAAAACTGGTGACGGAAGCCTCAAGTTGCTCCAAGTTTGAGAGTTTTTCGCAACCTTTCCTGCAGGAAGGCTCATTATCATCGACATCATCATCTTGTTCCTCCACTTGCTCTACAGCTGCTCAAGAAAAAGCCCCACTTAATTTTAGTTGGCATGACTTCCTTCTTGAAGATGCATTTTTCCAAGCTGATCAGCAAGGACAAGACATCCCAGAGGAGCTCGCATCCAGGAATACATTAAACCTGGAGCAAGATTGTTATCAGAATCTATGTCCACAAGTTCAAGTCCCCTGCGGGAATAGTCAGAAAAACAACAGTCCTGAAGCAAAAGGAACCAACCCTTCAGCCACAAGCAATAGTTTTCAAGTTCCATCTGCCATGGCCTCTCATGCTTCGTTTGTTGAATCCATATTGGATAGGGAAGCAGAGATGTTCTTGGATTTCCCCGACCTACTTGAAGAGCCATTTTACCCTTAAGTTTTGACAAGTACACAACTTCCATACTTGTAATAAGGCTGTATGCATGGGCCCAGTAGGACTTACAACTTTCTGTTTCTCTTATGTCATTTCAAGGTTGAGATTTTGTTTGTTAAGTAGTTTTGTCATTTTACTGCATTTTCACATGACAAAAGCTAACTGGACAGATAAAGAGGATACAAAAATGATGATTTTTCGTCTGGGAGGTTTTGTATTCAAATCTCACGTTTATATAATCTTGTTTAAACGTTGCCTCAAGGGATTTCAACGATCATTTAGGAGGCGCAGCCATTAAAAATGGGAGTAAGAACAAGAATAAGAAGGAATATAGCGAAGAATAAAAATGAATATAATTATTATAATTATGATGGTCAGTTAAGATGAATGAATGATTACTATTACCAGTTGATTTATTAAAAATGTTAGAGAAATAAAATTTTGTTAAAATTTTGTTTTATATCAAATTTTAAATATATTTTAATTGATTATATTTAATTTATGTACCCCATTTATAATGACAAAATGTTTAAAATCAAGTATATTTCAGTATTTCATTTCCAATAGCTCTTGAAGAAAAAATACTACAGTATTTTCTTGTATCAAGATATCATTAATTACATAATATTCTTAAAATATAGTTTAATCATCTAAAATATTGTACAATTCATCGACATAACCATAATATCCACCATTCAATTGCTATAGTAAAATCAAGTGACATAGTTTAATACAATTTACATTCTTCTGGTAATGGAAATTTTGTTATATTTTAAGTAATTCATGAATAATATCTTAATTAATTACATTGTAATTAACTAACTAATTAATTAATTAATTAATTATATTTAAATATTTTAATTAATTACACCTTAATTATATTTTAATTAATTAATTAGATTTTAAATTTTAATTAAATATATTTTAATTATATTTAATTAAAAATTAAAAAATTAGTGTTTGCAAGAATCAAAACCATTCCTCGCACACATGGAGTGTATGGATTATTACCTAAAACTGGGGTATGAAAAAACTATTCAATCAATCATAATAAATAACCAACTATTACTATTCATTCGTTTCCCATTGATTTTTCTCATACCCTTTAACCAAGCACTCCCTTAGTTAAGTTTGTCACTTATTTTTTGTTGTGTCGATGACAAAAATTAAAATTAGAGCAAATAGATTGAGAGATGAAAAGTAATTTTACCAATAAAAACAATATCACCATGTGCATATTTTATTATTGACTTGGCATGATTATAGCTTACCAAATTAATAGGAAACAAACAAATTGAAAAAAGCATAACACATAAACGAAAATTAACACTAATGTTCCCTTTTAATCAGGGTAACATACAAAATGAGATGTTTTAGTACCAAATCCAAATATCGAACTGTACCAGCCTGTATCGCCTGACCTAACTTTGCTACCTTCTTCTTCCTCTCTTTATTTTTTCTCTTACACTCTCACTCTCTCTCTTTTTCACCATCATTATCTCTTTTTATTATTAATAATATAATATTTAAATTCATATAGTAAATAATAGTTATATTTTTTCTACAAAGAATAATTAAAAATATGTTAAAATAAAAATTAAGAGGCCTCAAATTTTTGTCTTTTTTATAAAATTATTAATATAAATATAACAATATTTTATTATTAATAACAATTATATATTAAGATAAAAATATATTTTTTATTATTGAAAATTAAATATTAAGATAGAAATTATATTTTATTAATAATAATAATAATTTTTATTTGATATTTTGATGTAATTATTATTTATTATATGATAAAATTGTAATATTTTAAATATATTGTATTGTTCTTAATTTTATATTTTTATGTTGATAAAATAATCTTTTTCATATTAATTGTGGTTATTATTTACATGTGGAATATGTGAAAATAATATTAAGAAAAATAAATAAATTGTTATTATTTTAAATTTCTATTAATATGACTTTTTAAGACAAAGTTAGTTTAAATTATACAGTACAATATTGAAAGATTATTTTGTAATTTTTTAAAAAATTAGGGACTATTTTATAAATTACTTGAAACGGTACTCGATATTGACCGGTGCTGGTACAATACCGTATTAGAATCTAGTCCGGTACCAAGTTTGATACGGTATTCATAATGTGACCGTCACACGATATTTTACTTTTTGTGACGAAAACTTTTGTCATTAAGAAGTCAATTAGTTAGTGTCTATTTAATATTGTCACAAAAACGGAACTATTACTGTGATTATTACTATTCGTAATTTTTGTGAAAAGAAATTTTGTTGTCATATCATTATATTAATTACAATATAGTTAAAAAATGGAAATTAATTATTAATAAATATTAAATAGAATATATAAATAGAGAATACATTTATAATATATAAATAGAATAGAATTACAATATATAATTATATATTTATTTTATTTTATATAATTTAATGTATTTATTAAATAAATTATTTATTAAATTTTATTAATTTTATTGTAATTAAATACAATATAACATTAATTAATTGCAATTAAATTACGAAACAATTAAAGTAATAAAGATTCCTTTTTATTTTCCAACTTTACGTGTTGTGTAATGTAACAATTTAATTACTTTTTTTGAATTGGGAGAGATGGCTAAGTGGACTAAAGCGTCGGATTGCTAATTTGTTGTGCGAGTTATTTGTGTCGAGGGTTCGAAGTATTTTTTTCCAAATTTATCGAACCTTTTTTGCTTTTTCTTTATTTAATATATTTACATTTATTTATTTATTTAATATATAAAGATGTAGAATAAATAAAATGCTCATAACATTGAAAAATCAAGCAAGGAAAATCCAAAGATAAAAATAAAATGCTCATAACATTTTATTCTTCACGTCCCGGATTGTGCCATGGATCATTAGATAAAAATCCAAAGATGAAGAGAGAAACAAAAAATATTACTACTGTATAAACAAAGAGTTTTAAAGTAAGCATTACACAATCTCCAAAATCTTTTTGGGTTTGGAAAAAAAGAAAATAGATTCTCTCTTTTTAGTTGAGTTTTATACCATATAAAATATTTTAAAAACAAGAGATACAATGGGTTCTAGAGATACAAAATAATTTTCTAAATTCATTTTTAATATTAATAAAAGTCGAGTTGTTCAGTGCCAACATTTTTTCATACCTATAATCCGATATTGCAGGGGACTTAAATCTCATACGATTACGATTTATTTCAATGGAATGGAAAAAAGTCTAAAATCTCGAAATGGTATAATCGAGATTTCTTGCATCTATAGAATAATTTCCATATTTGAATTGAGGGCTTATACCTTATACTAGAAGACTTATCTGATCTTATCAAGTGTTATAATTTTTTCTTAAATAAAAAATCGTGTATTATTTTTAGGTAGTAGTAAAGAAGGACAATATTCAAGATCTCATCTAAAACTTACAACAACATGCCAAGCAAAGGCTAATAAAAAAAAGAGCACATGGATTACTCGCATAACATCCACTATTGGATTCAAAAAAGTGTAGGCTTCAGGCAATTTTGTAAAGAAATATTTTCTTGAAGAAAGGATAGAATTAAGACAGATACAAATAAAACTAAAAAGATTAAGCATAATAAATATTTTGTTTTTGAAAATAATTGTATTTTGATTGAGTTGTAAATAATCTATTTATGATAGAGAGTATGGATATAAAATATTAGGAAGTTAGCATAAAAACCATTCTTTAAACTTAGAAATTCTCCCAATAAATAATCCTTCAATTCTTTGAACTCATAAAAGAATAGAAAAATCCGATTTTCATACAATATTTTAATTGAATTCGATATTAAAATCAATAAATTCTATTTAATTTTATATCTACATCGACCCTATCTACACCTATATAAATCCAAACAACAAGCTAATCAGAATCTATTTCATAGATATTTGACGAGAATTGACGAAGAACAAAAACTATTATTAGTTTTGAGTAGGGTTGAATAAAAAGATAAATGGGGAGTGGCCAAACGGTAAGGCAACGAGTTTTGGTCTCAGTATTCGGAGATTCGAATCCTTCCATCCCAGAGTATAGTTTTTTTATTCTTATTATTCTGTATATATCCAAATCAAGATTAATATGTAAAAAAAAGATTATGAAAAATTAAACTAAAGATTTCCTCTTTGAAGAAATTTCTATTTGGGAGTTTATCAACTGCAATTTTTTTTTATATTTTTAATGACTTTTTTCATAATCCTATTTTTTAACAAATTTGATCATATTAAAAAATACGCAATTGTGATTGAATCTTTTTTTTATCATAGACTGCCATATTCTATAACGATGAAAATATTTTTATCTTTTTTATCTTATTGATAGTTTTATCTTATTAATAGAAATGGATTTGATAGAAATTGATATAAGATGGATAGAAAAAATCAAGTGAGTAAATGACAGAAGTATGTCTCAAAATATAAAAATGAGGTATTTCCCTCAATTTCAATAAGCTTTTTAAATTTATCGTATATATTTTTATATTTTTATTTATTTATTTATTTATTATTATTATATACACATTATTTTTTGTTTTATTATTATATACTTATATATATATATTCTTTTTTGATTATATTTTATTATTATTATTGTTTATAATATAGTTAGAGTGTTAGTGATGGCGAATTTTTTATTTAAATTGAACGAATTCTTTTCTTTATTTTTGTCATTGCATATATTCTTAACACATTCATATTGACAACAATGTATCAAAGAAATATAATCTGATATGGAATAACTATATCTTATCGGTGGATCTATTTATCTCGGTTTTGGTTCTATGGATTTGATTTTTTTCTTCAGTGAAATCTTTGGTTTATTGGATTTGATATGATATAATTTTTTTTGATTTTGATTGTACCTATATAACCTAATTTTTTTTGTTATTTAGGTTGCCAACTCAAAGGTAGAGTGCTCAGCTTTTAAGTGCAACAACATCTTTTACGCATTTTTTTGAAGAAAGGTATTCGTCCATACTATCGGTATAGTTTGCACGGTCACGACTGATCCTGAAAGGAATGAATGGAAAAACAGCATGTCGTATCAATCGAGATTTCTGAGAATATTTCATTCTTAGTGGATCCGCCCCCAACCTTGGTTAAATTCTTAGTACATAACATTAAAAAATAAATTTAAGCTTCGATCGAGTAGAATAAATGGATAGAGCCTTATAGCTCCAGTTATAGGGAAACAAACAAGCTACGAGCTTCCGTTCTTAATTTGAATTTGAATGATTTTCCAATCTAATTAGGTGTTCAAAACATATTAGTGCGTGATGCTGAAAATCCTTTTCCATGAGCGGATTCTCTGTTTTTTTAATGAATCCTAACTTTTAGTTATTTTCCACTATACAGACTGTGTGGGGGAGATGAATGTGTATAAGAAAGAGTATAGTGATAAAGAGCTTTTTTCCAAAATCAAAAGAGCTTTTTTCGAATGATCTTATTATCCCTAATAATAGAATGAGTGTATTCGCTTTTAAGATATCTAGTCGTTTTGTGTTCTATTCCTTTGTTTGTATTCTATCGCACTGTGTATCATTTAATTATGGATTATTTAACTATATATCATTTTTTACTATTTTTTAATATTAATAAATCCAACAAGATAACCCCTAATCAGAATCTATTTCATAGATATTTGACGAGAATTAATGAAGAACAAAAACTATTATTAGTTTTGAGTAGGGTTGAATACAAAGATAAATGGGACGTGGCCAAGCGGTAAGGGAACGAGTTTTGGTCCTGGTATTCGGAGGTTTAAATCCTTCCATCCCAGAGTATAGTTTTTTTATTCTTATTATTCTGTATATATCCAAATCAAGATTAATATATAAAAAAAGATTATGAAAA
>JAOTAY010000007.1:22704900-22716288 GCA_025629805.1 Erythroxylum baracoense
ATTATTATTTATAAACTAATATTTATTATATATATTTTTAATTATTAAATCAAATTTTATTTGAAATTTATATATTTTAAAAAGATTTTTAAATTTAATTATATTTATTAACAATTATTAAATTAAAATTTCAAATTAAATTAAATTATAAATTAAATAATATATTATAATTTTAGTAATAATTAATTTTAATTAATTAAATATATAATATATTTAATTGATAGAAAATTAAACAAGATATGTTTTTGTTTCATGTCTCAATTCTACTTAGTTGTTTCCTTATCACGAACTCTTGTTATAAATTGTAATAATTTGAAAATTAAGGATATTTATTGTTCTTTTTATTTAATGTTTTGATGTAATTATTATTTATTATATAATGAAAATTAAAATTGTAATATTTTAAATACGTTGTATTGTTTTTTATTTTATATTTGTATAATGATGATTGTCTTTTGTTCATAAAAATTGTGATTATTATTTATATATGAAATATATGAAAATTATTGTTATGTCATATTAATTATGATTATTATTTATTATTATGATTTTTGGAGACAGTTAAAAATATACAGTACAATTGTACAATATGACAATAAACTATTTTGCAATTTTTTAAAAAATACAGGGACTATTTCATAAATTTTAAAAATTACCCGAAACGATACCCGATATTGACCGATACCAGTACAGTACCGTACCAAAACTCAATCTGGTACCAAGTCCGGTACGATTTTCGCAACGTTGTTTATAAGGCGTTCGAGAACTAGATTGTTAGTTGACGATCATATGGGAGAGACTGAGTCTTACTTAAATAGATCTATGTGCGATTGTTGTGCAAAGGAGTAGGTGCAACTTGCGAATCAGTTCGGTGCTTAATAAGACCTTTGTAATAGGTACCATATAAACAACTAAAGTCTATTGATAACTAATGTCTTTGTAACCACTCGGGTAATAAGTCACAAATATCTTGTGTGATATCAAAATTATTTTTCTTTAGATACTCATGTTAATCCATGAAGTCTTGGTTTCTTTCCTAATCATACTCCCCTAGATTGCATCATTCATGGCCCTTAGATAATATGCTAAAGTAACAACACCAATTCTCAACTTCATGACATAGGTCAAAGTTCCAAGGGGTATAAAGGTGGACTAGATGTCCACAAGGCTCATACAGTGATAAAAAAGGGACATATTCATCACTTCTTTATTCAGTCGTCTCAAGCGCATGCAATATGAAGTGTATGTTATGGTGGAGCTCCTACTAAGGGTTTGTCACGCTTTAAATAACACCATACGAAATATGGTCCAATCACTGCACAAAGTGCCGACTTGAGCCATCACAAACTCAAATCTAGCTTCATGTAGACTACATGGATACACTTTCCATGTTCGACTGAATAAGTCTCATCTTAGCACTCAGCTAAGGCGAGATACAAAATCCTTAATCACGTCATAATAATTAAGGAGATTGCCAATCATTTGGTACCTTGCAATTCTTTGTCTCATCCTACTCGCTATCATAGCACTAGGGCGATGTTCTCGTGTGAGAGAGCAACATCAAGCCTGGTGACAATTTTTAGATATGTGTCATTTTCAATTAACATTAATTTACTATACAAATTCACACAAGATTAAAATGAAAAACATATTTCATTAATGCACAAGTAAATATACAAATACATCAAATCCTTAACAAACATAAACCCCTAATGTGCTTTTGGAAAACATCTCTAGCAGTGGGGTTTAGTAAAAAGATTAGCTATCATATCTCTCGTAGAGACATGTTTAGGACCACATGTCCTTATGCAATGATATCACGGATGAAGTGGTAGCGAGTATCAATGTGCTTTGTCTTTCCATGATACTTCGGGTCCTTTGTATAAGCAATTGCAACTATGTTATCGCAATAAATAACTGTGGCCTCACGAAGATGACCGGTAATGTTGAAGCTTCTCAAAAATCTCCTCAACCATATCACCTCTTGCACTGCTGAGGTACATGCAACATACTCGGACTCCATCATGGAAAATGATACACACTGTTGTTTCTTGCTACACCAAGAAATGGCTCATCCTCTAAGAATGAAAGCATATCCTGATGTGGACTTTCACTCATCTCTATCAACAAATCCATCGGCATCACTATAACCAACCAATTTGAGGCTCCCACTTGATAGCACAAAGGCATATTAGTGGTTCCTTTTAGATATCTAAGTATCTTTTTGATTGCTGCCTAATGTGCAGGTCCAGGATTACTTTGATATATACCAGCCATCCTAATTGCAAAGCATTTGTACAGTCAAGTGCACACTATAGCGTACATTAGACTACCGATAATGCTGCATATGACACCTTAGCTATTTGCTGTTATTCTTCCTTTATTTTAGGACATAGATCTATACTTAGGTATAGCCCTTTCTCCATTGAAGTGTCAACAAGTTTGCAGTTATGCATATGGAAACGTTCCAAGACCCTATTAATATAGGTTTCTTGAGACAAACTCAAAAATCTTTTAGAACAATCCCTCAAAATCTTAACCCTGAGAACATAATATGTTTCACCCATGTCCTTCATCTCAAAAGTAAAGGATAACTACTTTTGAGTGGCAATGATCATCTCCATATCATTCTCAACTATCAAGTATCATCGACATACAAAGAGAGTATAAGAAGCACATTCTCTTGTCTCTTTTATGTACACACAATGGTCCTCTTCAACCATCATAAAGTATACCGATATAATGGCTTGATGAAATCTAAGATACCATTGCCTAAATGATTGTTTCAGGCTATAAATGGAACGTCTCAAGCGACACACTTTGTGCTCTTATCTCTTTACCTGAAACCTAACGGATTGATCCATATAAATCTCTTCATTTCTTTCTCTATTGAGAAATGTTGTTTTCACATTCATTTGGAACAAATTCAAATCTAAATATGCAATAATAGTTAGGATAAGGCGAATAGACACAAATCTCATCACAGTAGAAAATGTCTCATCATAGTCCACACCTTCCTGTTGGGTCTAACCTTTCGTCACTAATTGGGCCTTATTCTTTTCAATTGATCCATTTGCCTTGCCCTTAACCTTCAAGACCCACTTTTTTTCAATGGTTTGCGCCTAACTGGTAGATCAACTAAGTCGACATATGGTTCTTAGCCATGGATTCCATCTCGTCTTCCATTGCTGCAAGACTTACTCGAAAATGATGAGTTCATTGCTTCTTCAAAAGAAGAAGGCTCAACAACATCAACAAAAATACTCAAGAAGGACCCACCTTTTATTTCAAAGCGTCTACGTGAAACATTTCTGCGGTAGCTCCTACGCAATTATGAAGACTGAGACTCAAGCTCTATGTTCCCACTGACCTCAATAGTCATCGAAATGAATTGTGAATCCAAATCCATTTGGGGCACTTCGTCTTGATGTTTCTCTAACTTATAGAACTCAAGACTTTGTTTGATCTCACCAATACTAGGCAAATCATTGTCCGAAAAATCCACATCTCCAAACTCAACCTTAGTGAGCCCTCCATGATGTTCACTATACATCACATAACCCTTAGAATGCTCGAAATATCTAATAAACATACATTTATTAGCTTTAGCGCCTAACTTTCCGAACTTATGAGAAGAATGGTGAGCATAACTAGCAAATCCTCAAGGCCTTAAGCCTTCGAAATTAGGCTTATCTTCATTTCAAAACTCATATGGAGTAGTCAAGTCAAATTTAATGGGCACTCGGTTAAGGATGTATGCCACAATCATAAGGGCACTCCCCAAAACTTAATTAGGTGGTTGGCTTAAGCTATCATCTACCTAACCATGTCCAACACGGTTCAATTCCTTCTCTCTACAACCTCATTTTGTTGTGGAGTTCCAAAAATCGTTAACTATTGACGTATTTCTTTATTCTCACAAATTTCTCTAAATTGACCAGAGGGATACTCTTGGCCTTTATCAATATGAAGAGCCTTAATGCTCCTCTCTTTCTTATTCTCAACCTCATATACTAAGCGTTTGAAACAATACAAAGCTTTTGAGCGGTAAGACAACAGAAATACTAAACCATGTCGTGAGAAATCATCTATGAATGTGATAAAGTAAGTTGCGCCATTACACGCTCTCACATTCATAAGCCCACATATATCATATTGGACCAACTCTAGAGGATGCAAAGCTCTCTTAGCCTTACCAAAAGTCTTTTTACTAGCGTTCCCAACAAGACAAGGCTCATAAGTAGGAAGACTCATTTTGACGAGAGAGGCCAATAGCTCTTCTCTAGCCAATCTGGACATTTTATCTTGTCCAATATGTCTTAATCGAGCATGCCATTTAACAAACTCATATTCAATATCAACAAAAGAAGAAGAAGCAATGTGAGCAAAATATTTATGAGATTCAAATACATCTTTTAAATCCATCATAAATAAACTATTACAAAAACACCAATGTCTGTAAAGGATATCATCAAGATAAATGGACAAACTATTCTTTCTGACAAGAAAAGAAAACCCAAGTCTACTAATGTCGATATTGAAAGTAGATTATATCAAATAGTGAGTACATGAAACATATCATGTAAGAGCAATTTGCATCCACTGTGCCAAGTAAGTTGGTTTCCTACACCAAGGACCTTTCCTATGATCTATGCCCCATCGTTACAAAATGTTTATCCGTTCGTAATATATGCTAATCTACAAATCTTGCACAGCTACAGGTCATGTGTTTTGTAGCTTTCGTATCTAAAATTCAATCATGGAGAGAATGAGCAAAAAATGCATATGCAAACAAAGACACGTATAAAAGAAGGTAAGTAAGGACAAACCTCACAGGACTCAATACATTCCTGAGTAAAGTGTCCCTTTTTTCTATAGTTGAATGATAAGAAGTATAATATTGTATTTTTCTCCACTAGTCCTTAGTCTTTTATGTTTATTATTGGGCTAAAGTACTCATTATGTTTTTATTTTGATTTAGGCGTGTATATTTTGACTTAGGTATGTTATGGAAGAAAAAGGAGAAAAACGAGATAATTTCGCAAATTTGGAGAGTTTTGACAAATTATTATATTTGAGCCATAACTTTCACATACAAATTTCGATTGAGATGATTCAAGTGGCGTTGGAAAGCCCACAAAGAGGGTTACAACTTTCATGTTTTAAGTTTTGAGTGATTTTGACTAGAAGAGGTCAGAAATGAGCCTAAAAGTGAACGTTGCTGCACTTATCCAACACATATCTACGAGATTACTACACAATAATCAAGAAGATAATTAAGGAAGCTTCCTAAGCCAACTTGGACGTGAAATACCAGCTAAAAGGCCAATTCCCTTAGCCAAGAAGACTATTATTTGGATTATTATTATTTTCCTTAATTGGGTATTTTGTTGTGGAGAGAATATTCAGCATATCTTTAGGAGATTTTCTAGGTTTCTATCTACTAGTTTTATTACGTGAAAAAAGAAGGGAAGACATAAAAAAAAGACACATAACACATGCCTCTCTCTCCTCGCTTCACACCTTAGAGCTTCTTCTATGGCCCTATGTGGCTAATCTCATTCTTGGACGAAGGAATTAAAACCTCATAACATGAGTTCTATTGTTCTTTTATGCTTATTATCATAATTATTGTTCAAGATTAATAGGAGGCCTACTAGTAAATTGTGTTTGATAATCTATTGCTAATCAAGTAGCAACTAGGATTTAGTAATTTCGTTGGTGTTGTTATTAAATCTTAGGAAGAATAATAGGTTAAGTCTCTCTTAATTATTGGTGGTTAAAGGAACTTTGATTTATTGATCTTTCTATTGCAATGTTGTTGTTAGATTAGATCTTTCGTGTTGCGCTTAGATTGTCTAATAATTAGGGTTACTTAGTTCGCTTGTGTTCTTTGTTAGCCACACATGAGGAAAGATAGGAAATACTTGTTTCTCCGATAAATACTCAAAGTGGAATTAATTATGATTGTATCAAGGATTAGTCGTTAGTTCTTATAGTGGATATCTCCTTTGGCCAAGCTACTTATTATTGATTGTCTTTAAGCATAATCTTATTAGCTTTATTAGCATTTTATTTTATTCGCGACAAACAAAACCCCCCATCAATCTTAGTAGTAATTTACATACACTTTCAGTTGCCTTTCTCTGTAGATCGACCTTTATTCCCGCTACTATAAGTTTAATTTCTAGGAGTAAGGTTTATTTTTGATAGTCCTAAACAAGCTCATCATTGAAGCACATGAGTTTAGACTTATGCTTCTTGCCCCAATGCTTGACTCTACAGCATTTAGCAACTTGCCCTTCTCGAGGCCCTTAGTTCTTAGTTTTTCCCTTTTTGCGCGTAGGGGCATCACCCTTGCGCCCATTTTGTGCAACTAATGCAAAGACACTGTGGTTTGCAGTTCTGCACTCCGCCTCAAGCTCCAAATAGTGGGAAATGTCATCAAAGGTCTTACTGGCCTTATTATGAGTAAGGACCAACTTCACTTATCCCCACAAGGACTCGTGACCTAATGATAGCTAGAACATGCTGCTCATCTATGAGATCATAACCTGCTACCTTCATTGCTCGAATCATGGAAGACATCACCCTAAGATGTTCAATCATGCTATGCTTAGGGTCCATCATGTATTGATTGAACAACGTTAAGGCACGAAGCCTTATGGTTGTTGTCCCTCCATATTTTAGGCGTAATTGTTCCCACATCTCCATAGTAGTTGAGTAGTTCTCAAACTCCCCAATAAGGTCATCGTGCATGCAAGCTAACAACGTGAAGCATGCACTTCTATCCTTCTTTTGCCAAAGGGCATAAGCCTCTCGGTCACAGCAATGTTGGGCCAAATTCCCAATCTCTGATGGGTTTATGTTGGTGGTTAAATGGTCGAGCAACTCATGCTCATTGAGAAGGTACTAAACCTTCCTATACTGGATGTCATAGTTTTTACCATCAAGTTTCTCTTCCTTGGTTATCTCAATAATCGAACTCTTGGTTGCCATTTCACTACATCATTTGACAGGTTTAGTTAAGGCACATATCTATCTTTGTTAATCTCAATTAGTCAGCTCGACTCCCACTTACATTATTAGGTCGAAAATTTTGCAAACTTGCTAGTAATCATTACTAATAACATAAGCGATATTAAGCTCCTAATTATATTTAGCCCAATGATTAATTTTAATTTAATTATAGGTAACACATCCAGTAAATATACCATGAACCAATCATGCATGCATTAGTAAGTCTTACTCTAAGACTCCATTGATATTTTGGTGCCTCATGTCCAAAATAAATCTATATAATTAGAATTAGTATGAAAATTCATCCGTTTTAATAATTACAATTCAAATCCTATTACATCATTCTAATAACAAATATTAAATAGGGATGGTCACATTTTCTTCCTGGTATATAGGAAATCATTTTGGAAAACATATATCACGCAACATAGACACTAATTCAAAATATCAATGCATCTTTATTCCTTAAACTAAAAAGGATATTGAATGAAGATGGACCAACATACCACCTAGGTATGAGGCCTTTAGCTCTAGGGCTCACTTAATTTATGCCCATTGGCATTAGTTAACGATTAGTCACATGGACAAATAATTAATCAATTTATTACTAACATAAATAATAATCATTTAACACATAAATGAAATAAATAATAAAATGCAACTCATAACATATATGAAATGCAGAATAAATTCATGAACATAATACACAATTATCAAGCATGAAAAAGTTAATAGCCCAAAAATTATTTCAGTTATGTAAATAAGTAAAATTTCAAATTAGGCTAACAAATAGCTTAAATGTTGAAAAATTTTAACAAATCACATAGGGGTAAAATGGTAAATTTAACCACACAGATCAAAAGACCACAAGAAAAGGAGTCTCTGGCCAAGATGCGTGTGTGACGCAGCTATGTGGCTGTAGTAGCTGCTGTGCCACACGCCCACTATGCGCCACCTTAGACAACCATTCAGGCCTTATTCGATATAGTTCTAGATTCACCAGTATATGTGGATGACGTTGGTAGGGTCAAATATGAGATTTATGTCGTTAGTGAAGCGTATCTCCCACTGAGGTGCATGAAACTGTGGATGAACACATTTATACTAAACTCATATTATTCAGAAATTTCAGCCTTTCATGGCCACGATGGCCGCTTTAGGCTATCGTTTTTCACTCGTCTTAACTCCAATTTCGGCATATAATATACTGTTTGAAAGATAATGTGACAAGAAACATACCTATATGTATATCTCATGCAGAACAGTACTATAATAGGTCAGAAAATGGGCCTAAACTTTTGGAAAACATATGCATGAACCGAAAATTCATCATGCAATATCTCCCTCAATTCAAATTCATTTTTTACCAAATTTTAAACACAAGTTTTTGACATTATAAAGAACACATCCATGCTAAAATTTCAAGCTAAAATGAAGCACACAAAAATTTGCCATTGATGGCCATGTTATACATGCATGAACAAATTTCAACATATATGACATATTATTCTCATTTGGCACAATTTCAAGGACGAAAGCAAGTTATACATGCTTTGATACCAATGAGAGAAGGTGTGGTGTGACCTTACCTCTCAAATATGACAAGTCCCTTATAACTTGTGCTTGCTTTACAAGTCTACCTTGCACTCCAATGTAGCTCGAATTTGTCCTTTCTCTATGTTGTGAGTAACTACCAGAGTTATTCACACTAATTCACGCTCCAAATCCTAAGCCTAATGGATGGTGGCTCACTCTAAGAGATAAAAATATGAGGAAAAATTCAATGTTTGAAAGTATGAAATGTGTGAGAGAGAAGTGGCGGAAATTCATGTTCTTCAGCAACATATACTGATAAAAAGAGAGTTAGATACTGCCACAAGTAACTAATTACTTGTTGACATTGTTTTTCTTGTAAGATCAAGCTTATTTGTCCACTTTGGTTTAGTTGTACCAATGTGAACATACTATTTGCACTATTTTGCTACAATAGTGAATAACTTGGAAGCAAAAGCATTTCCAGTATGGATAGTTAGGGGAAACTAAAATGTTGAAAGTCTTTTGATATTATACATTTGGTTGGGAAAGGAGCGCACAAATTAGAGATATTATTTAAATTCAGGTTCAAGAGTTGCATGGATCAAGATAAAAAAAAAAAAAGGCCTACTACTATAATTTAAGTGAATATGTTAAGGAATGTAATTTTGTATTAATGTTTTTATAAATATGTAATTATATGAAATGATATAAAATATTAAAATACTTTATCATATTAATATTCAAATGATATTCACAATTTTGTTAAAAATACGTATTTATCTTATTATCATGCCTTGATTTCTTTGCATTCTAGTTTGGGGATGCTACGATCCAAGCCACTATCATTGCAGAAGAGCATTTGCAAATTTCACATTTGTACTGCAAGTCCGCCACTGCTTTTAATGTTTGATGGGTCAAAACGTTGCAGTCAACCAACTTGAAAAACAGGTGAGATCTTTCCCATCCCACTTCTTTTCTACAAAATTTATGATGGCTCGTCAAAAGGACTGTGATCAGACACTTTTATGAGAGTTTGAGGTCCCCCATTCAATTACTTGCCCACTGTGTTTGTTGCAGTCGACCAAATGAGCGGTGGGATTTGTGTGACCGCTCGACAGTCGACACTTGAGAGCAGTCATACATACTTGCAATAGTTTTTCTTTTTTAATTATAGATATATAGACTACTTTTTAATATGCATTTGATTAATCTTTGGATTTTCATATTAGCATATATTAGTCTACGGAAAAACGGTAAGAATTAGTGATTAAAGCATTTAACTGATTCAACCAGTTTAACCATTAAAACTTTGAATTGTCTAATTTTTCAGTTTGATTTTTAATTTTTTAATTTAATTTATTTTAATAATTATTATTGTTAAAAATCGATTAATTTTTTTAAATTAATAAGTTCTTATAAACTGAAATTAATTAATTAATTTTCATTTAATAGTCTATTTTTTAATTAAACTTCAAATTATTTAATATATAAAGATAATCTCTTTCAGTCATATTTCAAATTCTTTAATTTTTTTCAATTTTCATTTATTTTGAAGTCAGTCCAATACTATTAAACACTTTAGACTTTAAATATTTTATCTTACTAGTTTAACTTTCAGTCTAATTTTTAAAATATTGTTCAAAATAACTCATTTGAAAACTAGTAATTCACAATCAAATAACTCATTTAAAGAATAGTAATTTATAGTCAAATAATGAATTCCAGAGAAATAATTTGTGGAGATTCTAACTTAATCTTTACATCTATCTAATAATCCCTTTAAAGACTGAGATGAATTAAAATCAATGTTTTAATAAGTGGATTGAACCGACCATTTCGAAAAAAAAAAGCTTGATTTTCAGTCCCATTTATATTTATAACTCTTATAAATAAAAAGCGGTCAATTAAGATTTAAGACATAAACCGGCCAATTATGACATAAGACGGTTGCTTTTCATAAATCTGGACGATTTTTTTTTTAACAAACCGATCGAGTAATAACTCCAACCAATTTTTTGAGTCATATGGGGTGCACATCCTTTAAACATGTGGGACCACCACAAATGTTCTTCCTTTCTCTTCTTCACTTCTTTGACAAATCAGTATGGCATGTGGGACCCCTTTCCCTAGATTTTGAGTCTTGATCTTTTTTTTTCTTTTAATTTTTCACGAATTTTAATTAATAAATTATATTTTTGAAATTTATATTCTTTATTTTTCTTTTTACATTTTAATTTAAAATTTTATTTTAAATTATTAATACTAAAAAAAGTAAATTGTTATTTTTTGCCTTAGATTTTAAAAACTGGTTTCATCTTCTCTTAGGGCTGTTTAATTGAAAGGTTAGTAATGAAACGGAATTGAATGTAACACACTTCTATCGTTTGGTTGAGGTTTTTATAATAGAATGGAACGGAATGAGATGGAAGCGGAAGATTTCATGTTACGTTTCATTCCATCCTAAATAGTAAAAATAAGAAACCTCCGATTCAGAGGGTTTAGAATGGAACTTAAACTAATAAATACATACTATCTAATATACCCCCAATAATTTTCTTAATAGCAATTATTTCTTCTAACTCTAATATCTTTATATATAATTAATAATATTTTTATATTATTTATCTTTATCTTAATAATAATATTTTTATATTATTAATAAAAAAATGTATATAATTAATAATAAAATAAAAATTAATAAACTTTTTATTAATGAAAATAAAAAATATATAAAAATTATTCTTTAATTGTTTGCATATATTTTTATATAAATAAAAATATAAATAAATAATTTTTAAATATAAATCACATATAATAGAATAAAATTTATTA
>JAOTAY010000007.1:22728309-22743926 GCA_025629805.1 Erythroxylum baracoense
TCCTAATATCTCCTTCACCTTATTCTCTTCATCTTCTTTTAATTCACACCACCTTACTCACGACTCCTTCCTATTTTTGTCTTATTCATTTAAGATAACTTTCTTGTGTTTTTACCAATTTATCCTTTCTTTATTAGGAAATTCTTATTAACTCCTTCTCTTAATTTTAATTCTTTCTTTTAATTCCTACCACCATATAAAATTCAAAATATACCTTATTAGACTCCTCTAATTCCTAATTCATAAATTCTTAATTTCATCCTAATTAAATAAAGAACATAACTATAAAAATAAAAATTCAAAAAAACGGGATCCAACAAATAGCCGCACAAACTATTCCAATTTTGTTCATACATTTGTTCGAGAACATGGCTTTGTGCCTCCCGCATCAGAAGGAAAAGATTTATAATACTTATGAAACTTGAAACAATGATCCTTAGTACTTTGTTTCAATAATGAAGTAATGCATTTTAAAATATTTGGTTCTCAACATTGATAATATTCAATTTCAACTGTGAATATAAGTAGAAGTGTAATTAATCTCAAAATTATTGAAACAATATTGCACAAAGTTAAAGATTTTGTATAATAACAGTAACTTTTTCCAAAGCATTTTAGGGCTGCATTTGGATCTGCAGTGTGGTGGGGATAAGTACTTATCTATCGCAGTTTCCAAATGCAGTTACATGTTTGGATATTTGGACAAACAATCGGAGGTTAGAGGAAAGTGCGGTGCCATCATAGAAATCGATAAGTAAAAAGAGGGTTGCGGTTAGAAAGTGTTTATGCGGTAGAAATTTTACTTTCTATTAATAACCTTATGATAACTATTATTTTCTATTATACCCTCAACTAACAGAAAGCAAGTCCATTATATCACCGACCAATAGTATCAAAGTAAGGTGAAATATTTTATTTACTAAATTTATTTTATTTATATTTTCTTATTTTAATTTAATATTTTAATATCTATAATTTGAATTTATATGACTAATAATATATTTTTTATGAAATATTTAATTTACTAAATTTATTTAATGTATATTTTCTTATTTTAATTTAATATTTTGTTATTTATAATTTGAATTTATATGACTAATAATATAATTTTATGAAATATTTTATTTACTAAATTTATTTTATTTATATTTTTCTTATTTTAATTTAATATTTTATTATTTATAATCTTAAATTTATATGAATAATAATATATTTTTAAATTATTTATACAACAATTAATAGTTTATTAAATCAATGAATTTTTTAGTCATTTTATCTTTTTTCAGCAACCGCAAGCGCACTTATCAAATACTATTTTCACGTTTTATCAGTTATCAAAACAACAATCCCAAATACAAAAATACTTATTGAGAATAAGTACTTATCATTTCAGCACTATCACTCCTCTAAATTAAGCCTTCATGTGAGATCTACAAAAATTTGATAGTTTGCATTCTTATTTATACCTGATAGAAAAACTGTTTTTGAATAAACCCACATATAATAATTATGTTAAAATTATATAAGATAAAAATCATATTTAAATAAAGAAAATCATTGCTCAACATATTATATAGTAAAACCCTAGTTATATTTCATAATTTTTTAATTTTTATCATTCTTGAATTTTATTAAATAAAAAGGAGTGAGAAAAAAAGTCAAAGGAAAAAAAAACATATGTGATTTGTGGGAGATAAAATGCACAGGGAGGCGTAGCGCGCACCCTCCGTCACCACCCCAAGAAAAAATTTCTCTCTCCAACTCAAGCCTCCCTCTCTGCGAAATTTCAGTCCTTTAAATAATCCCAACTGCATTACAAAAACTTAAAAGATTCGAAAGCTCACTCCTTGAGCACTAAGCTCACGCATGTGTTCACTTCCAATCCCAATCTCGGCGGGTCACACTGAATGATTTTGACCCGAACCCGAATGGATCCTCCACTGATAAATGAGACATCTTTTTCTGCGGCAAACCCTTCCTCGTACACTTTGTCGGGGATTTGGCCCTTCGGAGCTCTTAATGGTGACGCCGGTGGTGGGTTGGGTCTCCGAATGGGGAATTTGGGAAGTGGATTTGGCGGGGAGAGAGACGGGTCCGTGGAGGAATCGACGGTGACGGAGCAGAGTGGCGGTGGAAATGGGAGGAAGCGGAGAGGTTTGAGTTCGGAGGATGAGTCTTCTAAGATGGTGTCCTCAACTAGCAGTGGCAATGAACTGGTTGGCTTTTATTTTTTTAATTCAATTTGTCGTTTTTGCTTCTTTGTTTTGATTAAAATGATGACATGAGTTGATAAGGATGTAAAAGGAATAGAGAAGATGAGTGTAAGCTTTGTTGAGAAATGCAAATCGAGACAAGAGAAAGTTGAGAATTTTGGCCGTTAGTTTTTATCGTTTGTTGGATTTTCTTCTTTTTTTTGTTTACCTTAGGAAATGAGAAACTGCAAAATATTTGAACCTTCGTCTCCAATTCTCTTAATTGAGAGCTTAATGTCTTAGAAGTTGAGAACTTCTTATATTTTCCTAGTAACAGAATTGTGTAATTGATAATTTTGTGCTATTCAGACGTTTCTTCCACTTTTGATCTTTGATCTGTAGGCATGGAAGTGGATCTTTTTATTGTTACCTCCTGATATGGAGTTGTTAGCTTGTTTAGAATTAATATGTCAGAGGCTACAATTAACTCAGTTGGCCTAATGATCTTCTTTTTGTTCACAGAATGATTCTAATGGCAAGCGAATGAAGACGTCAGCTTTCAGAAATGAGAAGAATAAAACTGAAGTAGAAGCAAGTTCTGCTGCAAACGGTAAGTCTGCTGAGAAAAGCACTAAACCAGCTGAGCCGCCTAAGCTAGACTACATTCATGTAAGAGCGAGAAGGGGTCAAGCAACTGATAGCCACAGTCTAGCAGAGAGAGTAATTCTATTCAGCCTTCTCAAGCTTTTCTTTCTTTACTTAACCTGTTGATTCATGTAACAACAAAAGCGATTCAGTTGTGTAGGTTCAAGTTGTATAGGCTTTATATTCACATACTCTTATTGTTCCTGTTTCTTTTATTTATTTCAAATGTTATCTTGAAAGGAGTGCGTCTTGATTTGTTCAAAACCTTCTCCCCCCACCTTTTGCCCATTTTGGCAGGCTAGGAGAGAAAAGATAAGTGAGAGGATGAAGATACTCCAAGATCTGGTTCCCGGGTGTCATAAGGTACCTGTTGTCTTCAGCGTCTATAATAATTTCTAGATTCATGAATCTGCGTTTTTGAATTTAATTTTGAAAGGGATACCAGTACATTGCCTTTTCTTTGTTATCGTATGTCTTTTATCTGTCATTATTGGTTCAGTCCACCAAGTCATTATTTGCGTAAACCAGGTGGCACATCCTTGAATAGATTTTGGACTCATAATGGCTTTCTGGATAAATTATGTATAATACCTTCAAACAGGTCATAGGTAAAGCACTCGTCCTTGATGAAATAATCAATTACATCCAGTCACTGCAACGACAAGTTGAGGTATTGCCCCTATCATACTGTGTTTGATTGTCACTTTTGACAAGCTACTCTGTTGAAGCTGTAACTGAGATCTGTGCCTTTTCAAATTGGATCTTTCAGTTTCTGTCCATTAAATTAGAAGCAATTAACTCAAGGATGAATAAGAACCCCACAGTTGGAGGCTTTCATCCAAAAAGCGTAAGTCTTCATATTTTACCAACTTAAAATTTTAGCTTATCTCATATATTAGTTATCCCATATTTTAGAAGTGCATTATGATTGCTGGTTCCTTAGGGTTGTGTAAACTGTGAAGAAAAACAAGGTCTTTTTTGGTGCTGCAATGGGTTTTTTGAGCGGCTAAACCTTTGTGTGATTGCTTGATAACTTAAATTGTAACCTTAGATAATTTTTGTACGATAACTGTGTTTCTTCTACTAGGACTGTGTATATAGAAGCAACAGTGAGCATGTATAGATATGAGAAAATGGAATCAAAAACTTTTTTAGTTTGCACCTATTCTATATTTGGAAATCTTGGGTTTGTTGCTTCCTTCTGAGGTAGTTTCTACAGCTGCCTGAAGGCTGTTAGGTTTTACTGCCTGTAACAACACTCGAACTTGGATGAGGTTGTACATATTAAAGCCAAAGCATATCACTACTTTGTATGTTGCACGTTGAACCTATAAAGAATGTTATAGAATGTGAACTTTTTTGTGAGGTTTTGAATTTGATACTTCAACAATGTATTGAAAATGAAGTGTGGAACTTCTTGTTCTATGATCTTTTAGGATGGTTGAATTAACGTTGCGGAAGTTTTTCACTTCTATACCTTAGCATTCTAGCAGTGGAAGGGCAGGCACATGTTGACTGGTCATCTAATTTGTTTGCAATTGGGCTAGTTTCAAAAAGCAATCTTTCTCACGTTTATTATGTTAATATTAAATTGATTGGAAGTATCTATGTTCCCTTAATCGCAATAGTAAATCAGGTGTTATTATGTGTTAGGTCCCACAATAGAACAGTAGAATAAGAACAAGATGCAGGATTTAAGTGAAAGAAACAGAGGAAAAGAAGAAAAGGAATAGGAACTGTCTGCTGCTAGTAGAGCAGATCTTTCATTGGAGATGAAAATTGATAAGAAGGGTAATCACAGGCAACATTCGAAAGGTGCCACTCCCCTCATACACATTCTACTTGGTACATTATGCCTGCCTTATCCACTCCCCTCTGCCAGCCAAATATATCCTGACCTAACATCCCACCCTAGCAATCATGCCACCTCAGCCTTCTAGAATCTTACCTGCAACAAAACTGACAACTAATGAAGCATAAATAACAAACCGTGGACAGCAGCCCTTCAATATCAATCCTAGGAATGATGGGCTTTTCCTTTAATTTCCAGTCTTCTTGCTTTCATCTAAATTGTTTAGCCCCTTTTTCTTCCTTCTTGAGTAGAAAAGCTTAACTAGGGGCCTGTCATTATGTTCATGGAGCACTGTGTTAATTTTCAGTCTTAACCTTAACGAAGTAATTGAAGATACACTATACAAGTTGGGCAACTTTGTTTAAATATAAATCATTGAGAAGCATCTGGTTTTCCTTCTTTTAGTGGGTTGGGTCGGGGTGTCGGTAGTCCTCAATCAATTACTTTGAAGTTTTAGATAATCCCTTGCTAGGCGTGCTGCCACGGGTTTATATCATATCTGAGAATGTCACTAAATTGCTCAGTTTTGCGACCTCGTGGTTTGTGAACAAGCATTCATCTTAGCTCCTTCCAGGCAGTAGTATCTCTAGTGATTCTTACAACGGAAGGGTAGTCTATTAGAAGCAATTCATGTTTGAAAAGATAACCTGTACATAGGAAACATCAACTTTTCAAATTTCTTGTTTCACAAAGCATACATTCATGAACTTGTTCAAGATTACAACATTATTGGTTTGTATTCGATGTGTAATCTTTCCAACAGTTACGTCTTTTTCTAATTTTATAGCTTGGTGTACAACCATTTGATGTAGCCGGAATGTTGCTTGCCCCACAAACAACGAGAAATCACGCTCAAGGATCACAACATGAATGGTTACACATGCAGGTTGGTGGAAGTCTTGAACGAGAGCATCCTGATGAAGGAGCTAGGTCTTTATTTTATCAGAAAGGAAGTACTTGTTCTTAGCTTCCCATATACCGGAGAAATGTGTTTAGTACGTATACTATTGGTGTTGCTGTTATAATCTCATGTCAATCGTAGCTGTTGCTTCTAATCCTTCATGTGTTGTACGACTGAATCCACTGCACTCATTTAGATTAGTTCCTAGGCATAAACTTCTAGAGTGAATTCATTTACCAGTGTACTGGAAGTTGTGATTTGGACAATTGTGATAAATGGTTCCATTGACCGAAGTGATTCTAATACATCTGACTGATTCTGTTTGGTGTGTTCCTGACATATAAAGCCATTGCGATTCTAGTCATCTGGAAGATATGGCATTGAAACAAACTACGTGAAATTCAAGAGACAGCTCCTAATAATAAGTGACAACTCGAGAGCCATTGTGGTTCCAATTCAACGTAGATGATTTTCCTGAATTAAAACAATACATGTTTCTAAGATTTGAAATAACTCGAAGAATGTCTAACACATCGTTTAAGAAGAAGCACAGACAGAACGGAAAAAAAAAAAGGGTCGGAAATCGTGCAGGAGACCGATTAGAAGCTGGAGACAATCAGAAGTAGAGTAGCACGAGTTTATGCCATGTTTGAGAACGATTAAGAGCCAAATTTGGAATTTATGCAATTAATGATATCATCGCCTACTTGAAAAGCCTGGGTTAACACTTCAATTCGAATCGAAGGTTTTGAAGAGGAGAATTATGAGAAGCAAATGACTATTGAAGGCAGTGAAAAGCAGGGCTTTCCCTTCTCCAATTCTGTTGGAAGTGAACAAGACCCCTGGGACTGGGAACAACAAACATCTGTCCCTCGGTCAAAGTCTTGGAGTTGTAACAATTCCTACAAACAACTTCCCTTGATGACTAATTACGTCGCAGTGGCTCAAGTATGCGAATGTACAGTGTTCAATCAACCGGGAGCAAAGTGCCAAAGTCCACTCGGTTCATAGAGTATTCAAACCAGGAAATATGCAAGAACATTAGCAGCAGAGATAGACAAACCAAACAAACATATTAGTTGTTTTCCCCTCTTTACTCATCCCATCAAAGAAAAATATCATCAACTTACTTTCTCCACACGTTTACAATTGAATCCATCAACTGATATAGGAGCAGTCAGGCCTGCAACACAGAAATCTTACAAGGAATCAGGATCAGCTGAATTGACGAGCAAAAGGAAAATCAATAACCCTGTGATCAGGTAACTCAACAAGCAAAAGCGCTTCCAAGAATTCATGGCAGACATGGATTCAGTAACCAAATACAAATAGGCATCTTTCCACATTAATTAGAGGAGCTCAAAACCCTTTTTTATCTTGGTCTGTCAAGATTCATAGTAACCCCCGAACTCTCCTTGCAGATATACGGATTACTTATAAGGGGCAAGCAACTTGGCAAGGTTGCTGACTTCAGACAGCAGTTAAATAACATTAAAGTTGACAGAGGACACGAAAGAGTTAATTGGTCTCCGTACTCAGTGGACAGGACCGTAGTCTGGGACAATAATTGTGGATTCCTGACGATCTCCTTCTCGTCCACCTAGTTGAAATGGTCGTACAGGACCTTCTTCTTTATGGTTTGATGTGGTCCATGAAAACAACTCAATAGCTTTTATTGATTTTGGTGACTTCACACCTAATCTGAACTATGAACTTGGCTTGGCCAGTTTTTTTCTCCGAGGAAAGGGTCGAACAAAGCCAGAATTTTCAAGGGTCCTTTCAGTTTAACGTGAATGAGAGTCGACCATATTCTAGTGTACATAGCATTTTCTTGGAATATCAGTAACATTTTTAATCATTCAGTAGAAGTAAACTATGTTCATGCGTCATATTTTGAAAATGGAAGTCCAGTGAACCGATTCTTCTTTTCCTTCTCTTTTCTCCAAATGGTAATATCTGTCGGGACCTGCCAAAACAACAAACCTGTGACGCGTAGCAACACGCAGCACAACAGAGATGCAAAATGCAGAAATTTTTGTACAGCCTGCATAAAGGACAGTTAGTTACGATTCTTTTTCTGTTTTTTATCCTTCCTCACTTGTATAAAGCCATATACAGTGTTCTCATTTTACTAAGGGAAAAAATATCGAGGGTTTCCTCTTTTTTCCTTGTCTCTGTCGTTCCATGGTTTTGACATGGTATCAGAGCAGGATATACCCTTAACCCATTAACCCATTAACGCTACTCACATCATGTCTCTGAACGACGAAAATGACAGTGAGATCAACATACACGAAAATGACGCTGAACTTGACTCCTATTCCATCGCAGCGTCCGAAAATCATGGGTGCATAATGAGATTGATGAAATAACAAATTATTAGGATCAAATCATCACAGAATCCGTGGGTGTAATTGTCATCCCGCATTATTAGCCTACGATCTTGTATCCTCAATTTGTGTAGTTTAGACGTAATCTTAGGAGCTTTCTTAGGAGAACCAATCTGTATAGCTTTATCTTAGGAGGTTTTGTTGTAACTCTCGGTTATATATTTGTACAGTGGCAAAGCATGAAGGAGATAGAATTGTTCTGTCATAGAATCCTTTAGTGCATCTTGGTGACTTCACTACTTGACGGAAACAACTACTTATTGTGGAGTCAATCAATGAGCATTGCACTGGGAGCTAAAGACAAGATGGGGTTTGTAAACGGTGATATAAGTAAACCAGAGAATAACCCAGCTCTCCTCCGAAAATGGCGCACTGCAGACAAAATGGTAACCTCTTGGATCCTAAACTCCATTAACAAAGAAATCGCTGACTCTTTTCTGGTAGTTACGTCCGCTAGAGACTTGTGGGAGGAACTGAAATCTAGATACGGAGAGAGTGATGGGCCACATATTTACCAGTTAATGCAAGAGATTGGAAACTTAAGATAAAGAAATGGGTCTGTGACTGCATATTTTACGAAGTTAAAAAAACTGTGGGATGATTTGAATTGTTTAATGCCTTTTGAACGCTGTGCCTACGAAGCAAACGATAAAAATAAATCTGTAGAGAACAATATAAGACTTGTTCAGTTCTTGATGGGGTTGAGAGAAGAATATAGCCATGTGGTAGGACAGATTATGTTGAATGATCCGCTGCCACCGGTAAGTAGAGCCTACTCCATGATTCTGACAATAGAGAGGCAGAAAAACATATCCCAGAACTATGGAGAAGGAAGCCAACTGAATGTAGCATTGATGGCTAAGCAGGGAAGTTACAAAAGAGCTGAGGGTAGAGACAGTGGTAACCCGAGTAACCACAATAGGAGAAAATTCAATGCAAGGAAAGAGGACAAGTATTGTGAACACTGTCACGAAAAGGGACATACCATTGACACATGCTTCAAACTACACGGTATACCAGATTGGTTCAAGGAGCTAAAAGAAAAAAGGGCCAGAGAAAGAGGCCACCATGCTGCTGTTGTGATGGAGACACCAATTGAAAATAGACCAGTGAACACAGAGTCAACTAAGAAAGAGGTGGATATCAATATGCTTGCCCAACAAGTAAGCGAACAAATGAGGTGCATGAAAGGTAAAGGTAACGCAGAAACCAACCATGTTGCTTTTAGCAATTTCGCAGGTAAGAATTCATTTCTGTATGGCTCAAATAGTGATTCGTATGACAAAGGTTCATGGATAGTAGACTCAGGAGCATCTGCTCATATGTGTTCAGACCAAAAATATTACTCTCACATAAAACCTTCAAAATTGTTTGGTTCTGTAACCCTGCCTGATGGAAACACAAAACCTGTAACTATCATGGGTAGTGTAAACTTGAACCCAGAAATAACCATCAACAACGTCCTACATGTGCCGACATTCCATCATAATCTATTATCTGTGCACAAGTTAGCATCTCAAAACAACCTCGCTGCTATCTTTGTTTCTAATAAATTGTATTTGCAGGACCCATGGACTGATTATGTGGTGGCAATTTGCGAGGAGGAGGCAGGAATTTACAAACTCACACCACAACATTTTCTATCGGTAAAAACATTAAAAGGTCCATCGTTGCGTTTTTATTTGAACAATTCTGTTGCTTGTAATGTAACCAATGATGTTGATGTTTGGCATCTGCGTTTAGGGCACGTATCCAAGAAAAAGATTATGCATATTTCTAGCATAACACATTCTAAGTCCAAAACTCTTTGTGATATCTGCCCCATTGCTAAACAAACCAGAAAACCTTTCACAGAACACCCCATAACCACCTACAGACCTTTCGAATTACTACATGTTGATCTATGAGGCCCATATCACATACCAAATCTAGATGGGTCTGAATACTTTGTTACATTAGTAGACGACTTCACCCGGGCCATATGGACCATCTTAATCATAACAAAAGACCAAACTCTAAGTGCCTTAATTAATTTTATAACCATGATCGAAAAACAATTTTCTACCCCAATCCTTGCGATAAAAACCGATAATGGTAGTGAATTCGTAAACACTTCATGTAGTGAGTACCTTGCGTTAAAAGGAATAAATCACCAAAAAACATGCGCTTACACGCCTCAATAGAATGGGGTCATGGAACGAAAACACAAACATTTACTACAAGTGACTCGGGCCTTTTTATACCAATCCAACTTACCTAAAAACTATTGGGGGGAAGCCTTATTAACCTCAACCTATATTATAAATAGACTATCCACCAAAACTCTATCTTGGGTCTCCCCATATGAAAAATTATATAATAAACTCCCAACAAACGACTACATGAGAGCTTTTGGGTGCATATGTTATGCCACAAATACAAAACCCCACAAAGAAAAATTAGAACCCAGAGCCATCAAGTGTCTTTTTCTTGGATACGCGTCGGATAAACGAGGTTATAAGTTACAGGATTTGCAATCGAAATGCCTCATAATTAACCGAGATGTTGTCTTTCATAAGACCAAATTTTTACCACCATAACCCATACCCGAAATACATCCACACCACAAATACATGTCTACTTTGACTAGCAGGCCCACTTCCCACCTGACACAAATAAGCCAATAGACCCCCTTACAACTAATCCCACCACACCACATCTACTTGACTCAACATTAGATTCGGGTCCCAATCCTCAACCACTACCTACCTCCATAACACCTGCATCCTTATCTCCCCAAACCAGTACCACCAGCCGTCCAACCCCTACAAATGCTAATGCTGAACCACAACCAATCCCTCTCCGCGTCAGTACCCGATCAAAATTTCGCCCCCATTACCTTGATGACTACGTCTCCCACATCACACCTACTCCTCCTCTCACGACTACTACCACCACATCCTCAGTTCAGGTACCCTCTCTCTTCCACACAAATCTCAATCTTTCCCACACTTACACCTCTTTCATCGCACATGTTTCTGCTGAATATGAACCCTTGTCATACGAAAGTGCTAGGAGAGACCCATTATGGTTCGAACCAATGGAAGTAGAAATCGACGCTTTGGAACTCAATCATACCTGGACCCCTATAGTGCTACCACCTGGGAAGAAAGCTTTATCCACCAAATGGGTTTTTAAGATCAAGCGCCACTCCGATGGCTCTGTGGAGAGAAGAAGAGCCAGATTAGTGGTCAAAGGCTTCAATCAAACTGTTGGGGTTGACTATTTTGATGTTTTCTCTCCTGTCGCCAACATCACGTCGGTCAGAATCTTGCTCGCGGCCGTAACATCATTTAACTGGCCGGTGCATCATTGTGACATCAACAATGCCTACCTACATGGCCACATCGAAGAAGAGATTTACTTGAATCCACCTCCCGGCTACAACGAAGTTTTATTTGGCCAAGTTCTGCAACTTCATAAAGCTTTGTATGGCCTTAAACAGGCTGGATGACAATGGAACCGAGAAATTACAACCCAATTAACCCAGTTTGGCTTCACCCAGTTGACATCTGATGCTTGCCTGTTTACCAAAGGTACTAGTCCCAACTTTCTCGCTTTAATAATTTACATGGATGATGTGTTCATTGCTGGCCCCTCTGAACTGTTGATTACTGAGGTCAAACGTTTCCTACATCGTGAATTTACTATTAAAGATATGGGGACTGTGAAGTATTTTATTGGAGTTGAGGTACTGAGTCTCCCCGAAGGCATGCTACTTTTGCAGCAAAAATACATATCCGACATTCTTCTGGATGCCAACCTCACTGATCTTAAACCAGCCACAGTACCAATACCGCAAGGCACCAATTTACAAATAGATGAGGGCGCTCTGTTACCTGATCTAGAACGCTATAGAAGGCTCATCGGACAACTTCTGTATCTCAATTTCACGAGACCAGACATCACATTCCCTGTGCAACAATTAAGCCAATTTACTCATGAACCACGACAGCCGAATTGGCATGCTTTGGTTCATGTTTTGAGGTATCTTAAGGATCCATATCTAAGGGGTTATTCTGACTCCCAACTCCACTCATATTCTGATGCGGACTGGGCCGGATGCACATTCTCTCGCAGATCATTGACTGGTTACTGTATCTTCCTTGGCAACTCTTTAATATCGTGGAAGACAAAAAAGCAGAGCATCGCTAGCCACTCATCTGCTGAAGCAGAATACCGTAGTATGGCAAGTACACTTTGTGAGCTCCGATGGATCACATACATCTGTCGTGATCTGCAACTACCAGTCCAACTACCTATTATGTTGAAATGTGACAACACCGCAGCCATCCATATTTCGAAGAATCCAGTCTTTCACGAGCGAACAAAACACCTTGACATCGATTGCCACCTCGTTCGTGATGTTGTTAAGGAAGGTTTTCTCAACACAACTCACACCCCATCCAAGTTGCAGCTCGCTGATCCCTTCACCAAGCCTTGGGTTGTCCCGATTTTTTATAACGTTCTTTGCAAGTTATGCCTCCTTAACACAGCCTAACTTGTGGAGGGGGTGACGGGACCTACCAAAACAACAAACCCGTGACGCGCAGCAACACGCAGTACAACAGAGATGCAAAATGCAGAAGTTTTTGTACAGCCTGCATAAAGGACAGTTAGTTACGATTCTTTTTCTGTTTTTTATCCTTCCTCACTTGTATAAAGCCATATACAGTGTTCTCATTTTACTAAGGGAAAAAATATCGAGGGTTTCCTCTTTTTTCCTTGTCTCTGTCGTTCCATGGTTTTGACATGGTATCAGAGCAGGATATACCCTTAACCCATTAACCCATTAACGCTACTCACATCATGTCTCTGAACGACGAAAATGACAGTGAGATCAACATACACGAAAATGACGCTGAACTTGACTCCTATTCCATCGCAGCGTCCGAAAATCATGGGTGCATAATGAGATTGATGAAATAACAAATTATTAGGATCAAATCATCACAGAATCCGTGGGTGTAATTGTCATCCCGCATTATTAGCCTACGATCTTGTATCCTCAATTTGTGTAGTTTAGACGTAATCTTAGGAGCTTTCTTAGGAGAACCAATCTGTATAGCTTTATCTTAGGAGGTTTTGTTGTAACTCTCGGTTATATATTTGTACAGTGGCAAAGCATGAAGGAGATAGAATTGTTCTGTCATAGAATCCTTTAGTGCATCTTGGTGACTTCACTACTTGACGGAAACAACTACTTATTGTGGAGTCAATCAATGAGCATTGCACTGGGAGCTAAAGACAAGATGGGGTTTGTAAACGGTGATATAAGTAAACCAGAGAATAACCCAGCTCTCCTCCGAAAATGGCGCACTGCAGACAAAATGGTAACCTCTTGGATCCTAAACTCCATTAACAAAGAAATCGCTGACTCTTTTCTGGTAGTTACGTCCGCTAGAGACTTGTGGGAGGAACTGAAATCTAGATACGGAGAGAGTGATGGGCCACATATTTACCAGTTAATGCAAGAGATTGGAAACTTAAGATAAAGAAATGGGTCTGTGACTGCATATTTTACGAAGTTAAAAAAACTGTGGGATGATTTGAATTGTTTAATGCCTTTTGAACGCTGTGCCTACGAAGCAAACGATAAAAATAAATCTGTAGAGAACAATATAAGACTTGTTCAGTTCTTGATGGGGTTGAGAGAAGAATATAGCCATGTGGTAGGACAGATTATGTTGAATGATCCGCTGCCACCGGTAAGTAGAGCCTACTCCATGATTCTGACAATAGAGAGGCAGAAAAACATATCCCAGAACTATGGAGAAGGAAGCCAACTGAATGTAGCATTGATGGCTAAGCAGGGAAGTTACAAAAGAGCTGAGGGTAGAGACAGTGGTAACCCGAGTAACCACAATAGGAGAAAATTCAATGCAAGGAAAGAGGACAAGTATTGTGAACACTGTCACGAAAAGGGACATACCATTGACACATGCTTCAAACTACACGGTATACCAGATTGGTTCAAGGAGCTAAAAGAAAAAAGGGCCAGAGAAAGAGGCCACCATGCTGCTGTTGTGATGGAGACACCAATTGAAAATAGACCAGTGAACACAGAGTCAACTAAGAAAGAGGTGGATATCAATATGCTTGCCCAACAAGTAAGCGAACAAATGAGGTGCATGAAAGGTAAAGGTAACGCAGAAACCAACCATGTTGCTTTTAGCAATTTCGCAGGTAAGAATTCATTTCTGTATGGCTCAAATAGTGATTCGTATGACAAAGGTTCATGGATAGTAGACTCAGGAGCATCTGCTCATATGTGTTCAGACCAAAAATATTACTCTCACATAAAACCTTCAAAATTGTTTGGTTCTGTAACCCTGCCTGATGGAAACACAAAACCTGTAACTATCATGGGTAGTGTAAACTTGAACCCAGAAATAACCATCAACAACGTCCTACATGTGCCGACATTCCATCATAATCTATTATCTGTGCACAAGTTAGCATCTCAAAACAACCTCGCTGCTATCTTTGTTTCTAATAAATTGTATTTGCAGGACCCATGGACTGATTATGTGGTGGCAATTTGCGAGGAGGAGGCAGGAATTTACAAACTCACACCACAACATTTTCTATCGGTAAAAACATTAAAAGGTCCATCGTTGCGTTTTTATTTGAACAATTCTGTTGCTTGTAATGTAACCAATGATGTTGATGTTTGGCATCTGCGTTTAGGGCACGTATCCAAGAAAAAGATTATGCATATTTCTAGCATAACACATTCTAAGTCCAAAACTCTTTGTGATATCTGCCCCTTTGCTAAACAAACTAGAAAACCTTTCACAGCACACCTCATAACCACCCACAGACCTTTTGAATTACTACATGTTGATCTATGGGGCCCATATCACATACCAGCTCTAGATGGGTCCGAATACTTTGTTACATTAGTAGACGACTTCACCCGGGCCACATGGACCATCTTAATCAAAACAAAAGACCAAACTCTAAGTACCTTAATTAATTTTATAACCATAATCGAAAACAATTTTCTACCCCAATCCTTGCGATAAAAACCAATAACGGTAGTGAATTTGTAAACACTTCATGTCGAGAGTACCTTGCGTCAAAAGGAATAAATCACCAAAAAAAACATGCGTTTATACGCCTCAACAAAATGGGGTCGTAGAACGAAAACACAAACATTTGCTACAAGTGACCCGGGCCCTTTTATACCAATCCAACTTACCCAAAAACTATTGGGGGGAAGCCTTATTAACCTCAACCTATATTATAAATAGACTACCAACCAAAATTCTATCTTGGGTCTCCCCATATGAAAAATTATACAATAAACCCCCAACTTACGACCACATGAGAGCTTTTGGGTGCATATGTTATGCCCACAAATACAAAACCCCACAAAGAAAAATTAGAACTCAGAGCCATCAAATGTCTTTTTCTTGGATACGCGTTGGATAAACGAGGTTATAAGTTACAGGATTTGCAATCGAAACGCCTCATAATTAACCGAGACGTTGTCTTTCATGAGACCAAATTTTTACCACCAATAACCCATGCCCGAAACACATCCACACCACAAATACATGTCTACTTTGACTAGCAGGCCCACTTCCCACCTG
>JAOTAY010000007.1:22744026-22756729 GCA_025629805.1 Erythroxylum baracoense
TAATAACAATAATATATTTAATATTACTAATAATAATAAACATCATTGATAAATATAATAAATTTAATATTAATAAATTTAATAATAAGTTGAAGATTAATAATAATAATAAATTAAATATGAATAACAAATTTAACAATAATAAGAATAATAATAATAATACATCATATAAAAATCATTATTAAATTAATTATAACAAAAATATTAATAATAACTTGATTAAGAATAATAAATTTAATAATAATAATCATAACAATAATCATAATAATCATAATATAAAAATATATTATTAAATCACTAATAATAATACTAATAATATATATTATTATGATATTTGCACACTCCTCAAGGGTAGGAATGGTAAAAAACTCTTAGGTCGACGGATGTCAATAGGATAGGTATTGCGTGACGTTGTCCATAATCTGAAAAGTTATTAGCGAGTTAAATCAACTCGATCCTTTATAAAATTCATACTTAAATGTTAAATTCACACTTCAAATTAAGCATTACAACTAATTTTTATTACAACAATTACAACAAAACATTCCAACAATCATAAGGGGTATTTTATCGAACACCTCATAGGCATTATGTATAATCTCTAACTAATCACAAAACAAATGCATTTTCCATTATTTACCAACAATAACACATATAAACAAAAAATCAACCAACAATGACACAAAAAATAACATACAACAATAATAATTATAGAAAAATCAATCACCCAAACACTCACGATTCGTATATAAAACTTGCATTTTTTGGAGAAAAAATACACTCAATAGAGAGCTTACCGAAAAACGATGCACGATGGGCCAGAAAACTCTCAAAAAATGACTGTGGAAGGTCAGAAAATTGCCAAAAACTAGATGACGCCGACAGAGGAGAGAAGAAGAAGAAAATAGGGGGGTTCTGTCGGGTTAAAGAAGAAGATTGAAACGACGTCGTTTGGTTTTAAACCAAACGACGTCGTTTTATTTATTAACCAGTCAACATTTACCGATGAATTTAAATTATGTCTGTATTTAAATTTATCAAATATTTAACCGGGACGTCTTGTCGCTTAATTTTGCGACGGAAAACATTGTCCATCGGTAAACTTGATATCAATTTAACGATGGACGCTATTCTGTCGGTGAATAACAGACGCTGATCCAAACTCACCGACAGAACAGTTTCCGTTGGTAAATATCCAAAGCTATTTAATTGCGGGAAGCATTCCTATAATTTTACCGACGGTTACGTCGTCGCTATATGTTGTCAAAAATTTTGTGCGAAATTCCTTCCCTCCAGTTTTACCGCCGACAATTGTTTTCGTCGCTATATCTAAACTTTGACAACATATTTACCGACCGTAACTTGTAATCCATCGGTAAATAGCTACGGTTTTTACTCCGTCGGTAAAGTTTCAACGCTAATTTATGATTTTCTTGTAGTGTAAATTTTCAAGTGGCATATGTTAGAGATGAGTTAGATCAATAAATTAACCATTAAGTAGCTGTTAAATTTCCTTGTTTAACTATGCACTTATTCAAGATAACCCTTAGTTCTAACATAGCTAAGAGTAGATGGTAGCAAGATAGAAGTTGTTTGAGAAGTAGAGAGAATTGAATTCAGTTAAGAAATATGAAAAATAAGATGGATAATGGAACAGGAAAATAAATCTTTCAATATTTTATAGGGAGAACATTTAGCTTCTAATTTTGTAACCTCTATAATAACTACAGAACTTTGGTGATAAGGTAAATCATATCTCCAATATTAAAGGAACATTATGTTATGTTTCTTAGCTTGTGAGATCATTCGTTGTTGAGCTTTAGAGAGGTGATGTTTAAGTAGTTGGATTGCTGCTTCTCTATCTTCTAGTAATGAATCAATATTTTCAAACGAAGAATCTTTTGAGAAATAAGGTAAATGTAAAGGTGGAAGAATACTATATAAAGCTTGGAATGGAATGGTATTGTTGGCAATATGATATGAAGTGTTGTACCAAAATTTGCTAATGAAATCTAGGAACACCAACTCCTTGGCAAATCCCTTGCCATACATCGAAGATAGGATTACAAACAATGATTCACCACCTCAGATTGTTCATCAATTTAAAGGTAATAAGTAAGGGAATGCTTAGGATCAACTACTTGTAATTTGAAAATTTATTGCCAAAAATTACTTATGAAAGTAGAGATATCACTGACAATAATAGCTAAAAATTCATAAAGTTTATAGAGATTATCTAAAAAGATTTAGGCTACAATAGCAACAATATAAAGGTGAGATAAGGGAATAAAGTGGAAATATTTGGCAAGTTTGTTAACCATTACTAGAATAATGATTTTCTTTAAGAATTTAAAAGGCCTTCAATAAAATCCATTGTTATATATGTGAAAATTGGCTAAATAAGTAATGATTGAAGCAGTCCTAATGATGCCACTTACTCTGGTTTGTAGTATTGTTAGATTTTACACTACCTAATGAACTCTCTTACTCACTTCCATATACCTTTCCAATATAAGATTGTAGATAAGTTGTTGTCAGGGTGTGAATTTTTGAATGTCCTCCAATAACATTGCTATGAATATGTTGTATCAATTGATTTCAAAGGACAATGTGCTGACCCACTATTAACTTCCCTTTCTATAATAATTGATTATAAGACCAAGATTAATGAGAGAAGGTTTCTCGTTGTTGTAAGAGCTGAGTTATAGATTATAGGTATTGATCCTTCTGCCAAAAAGCATTGATATTGCTCAAAAGGTCCATAGAAATAATAGATAGAGCATGTAGGCTATATCAAAAGATTGAATTCTTGAGAGTGCATCTACAGCTACGTTAGATTTTCCTTGTTTGTATTGGATTTCATAATCATATGCTATCAACTTTACTAATCATGTATTGAGTTAGAGTTGTTAATTTTTGATCAAAGAGAAACTTGAAAGGCTGGTCATCAACCTTGATGATGAAATGTCCACGCATTAGATATTGTTGCCATTTTTTAATTATAAAAAGGATGATAATTATCTTTTTTATAAGTAGGAAGAGGTTGAAGGTATAGGGATAACTTTTGATGATATATTATATGGTGTCTATTTTGAATTAAGACTATAAACCAATACCATTACCAAATGCATATGTTTCTATGATAAAATCTTAATGGAAGTTAGCCAATGCTAAGACTATAGTTGAAGTAAGAGCTTGCTATAGTGATTCGAATGCCTCATGTGATGAAGCATTCTAAGAGAAAGTAACATTATTTTTTAGCAGAAGATCAGAGGATCACTAAGTTGAGAATAGTCTTTAATGAATATGTGATAATAACAATTTAATTCTAGAAACCCTTTGAGTTGTTTCATTTATGAACATACTGGTCATTCCTGAATGGTTTTAATTTTTTTGGGATCCGTTACTACTCCTTTGTGAAATATAAAATGGCCCAAGTGTTGTATAGACTCAACAACAAAATTGTATTTACTAAACTTGAAAAATAGAGAATGTTGCATTAACAGCTGAAACATTTTAGTGAGATGAATAGTATACTCATTCATATAAATGTTATAAATTAAGATATCATCAAAGAATGCCAACAAAATTTTCTTTAAATAAGATTTGAAAACCTTATTTATAAGGCTCTAAAATGTAAGGACAAAGGACATCATAAGAAATTCATAGTGGCCTACATATGTTCTAAATGTAGTTTGTAAAAATCATTAATGTGCATTTTGATATGGTAGTAACTAGATCTTAAATCCAACTTAGAAAATTTTAAAGCTAAAGTTTCATGCAATTCCTGTAATAACTCTTTAATAACAAGAATAGAAAATTTATCTTTTATGGTTAAATTGTTTAAGCTTCTATAGTCAATGCATATTCTCTATATATTGTCTTTTTTTAACTATAACAACATAAGAAGAGAAGGGAGAAGTACTGGCCTATATAACACTTAAATCCAACAATTCTTGTCATTTTTCTCAATGATATCATTCTATAATGCTTCATATATGTATGGTCTATGACTAGTTGAGATCCTTATTTTAAAGTAATCTAATGATCATGCTATCTTTGAGGAGGTAAGCCTTTAGGTTCCCTAAAAATTGTTGCAAACTTTATTGACACATCAACTATTACACCAGGTAAGGTACTGGTCACTATTAACAAGTCTACTTGCACTAAATTGATGAAAATTGTAGGAGAATTTGATTATAAAGTTTTTAGAAAACATCAGGCTAATGATAATTATGATTTTTTAATCAATAGCTTCTGCATATTATCATATCAAATACCTTTTATAACATATAATTCTAATTGCCCAACTAGAACTTTATTTGCAGTTGGCTGAAATTCCAAAAAATATCACCTAATTTAAATAGTTATTGTATACCTAACACTATGTCATAATTGTCTACAAGTAAGATTAAAAAGTCTACCTTAAAGTAATAAACTTGCATTCCCTCTTGAAATGTCTTACAAATCTCCTTCCAAGTTGATCTCACTCCTATTTACTACAGTGACTTTATGATCATCAATAGGTTCTAATGTACAACCTAGTTGCATTGTTATTTTTCTATCTATGAAATTATAAGTACTTCTTAAATCTACTAGAAGAAATAGTGTTCTAGTTCTCATATAATTATTGATCTTTATGGTTTGGTAGTCGTACATTCAATTGACAGCATGGAAGAACAATTATGAAGAGCAATTAGGTTTTCTATCACTTGGAAATTATGTTTCTTCAAAATCATCACTCTCAATTGTTAATATATATAGTTGCCTTACATCTGTATCTATTGGAGAATTTTTCATCATACTAGAAACAAATCCCTTTTTGTCTCCTTTAATCTTCTCTTTACTAGTTAAGCTTCTTGCTTGCTTTAAATTCACATTATTAGTAGTGTTACTAGGGTTAGGGAGTGCTAACACATTTGATTTAGGAATGTTTATGTTCACATTAAGGCTAATAATTACCCTTGCCATTGTACCTTGTTGTTTTTAATTCCCTCCCCTTTAAAATCTGCCATTATTATCTATAAATACCTTCTTTAACCATAATGCCTCTTGGACTTTAGCTAAAGCATAAGCAAATTTCGAAGTTGTTGGATTCAATAACATCATAATTATTGTTATTTATCAAATTCAATAAGATATTATTGGAGATAATCATTCTATTTTAATTTCTTGATTTCAAAGATCAGATCCATAAATACCTATTCCCTAAACTTTGTTAACAATGCCTCCACAAATTCTCCCTATGAAACTATCATTCCCTTCTCCTTAGTTAAGGTGAACGGAAGCTAATTTCACTTTATCTGCTTCGATCATGTGATCAATCTCAAAAAGTTGGCCTACCTTATATATTAATTCATTCAAACACTTACCACTAAACTTTGGGAATTTCAGTTTGGTGTAGTGGCTGTTGTTATTATAGCCTAATCTTGGACCTAAAATTCTATTGTTGACGCTAGTGCTTTATTGTCAAGATTAAGATGCTACCTTTGTATCCTGTAAGACAATTTCTACAATCATCAACTTGATTTCCTCCATAGTTTTATCAATATGCTCTCTGATTTATTTAGTTGCTTTGTCTTGTCCTTCATTTATTTCCTTAATGAGATTCTCAAGATCCTTGAGATCTTACTTCTTTTTATTATTCGCCATTACTAGGAACATTTTGTCATACTAGCGTAGCATCATATTCTCAAAAACATAGTTTATAAAGTTAAATAAGAAGATTAGAGAAGGAAGAGGGAAGAAGAAGAGAGAGAGAGAGAGAGAGAGAGAGAGAGAGTAATCTTGAGTTTAATGTGTATTATTCCATCAAATGTCCTTGGACATACAACTTTGTATTTATACAATGAATTAATGGTTAAGATTTCATCTTATTCTAACTCCTCTAACAAATTATGTTATTATTAACAATCATTATCTAATTTTGGAGAAAAGCCAATATTAGTAACCATATAGCTAACAAACTCGACTAATGGTTGTAAAAGTTACTTAACTATATTTAAAACTAATAGCTTTAGAACTATTATTATATATAAACAATCCTTAATAGATCCATCATTCATAGAGCATTTTGCTTAGAAAAAGAACTTATTACCCTTTATTTCCTTAAAAGTTCAATTATTCTTAGGTTTTTCTATATCATTTCAGAAATAGTTTCTTTAAAGGTTTTATTGAGCTAATCTAGTTTTTTTTCTTAACAAACATATTTAGTTGGAACATTTACAACTTCGTCTCTAACATTTGTTCGCCGAGTTTCAGAAATTATCTCATAACACTTCCTAGATAAATCATTGACACTTTTACTCATCTAATGGTAAATTAGCCTATTTAGAAGTTAAAAAACATATTTTTTCTTCAACAACTTTCCAAAGATAAATTAAACAGGTGGCTAAGGAAGAAATTGTATAAAATCCAAGATTCTAGATTTTCTAGTCTTGCAAGGTTATACCTTTTATTTTTCTTAACAATATATTTAAATATATTTTTATAGGATGAAAACCTTATTCAATGATGTTTGGGTACAAATCAGTTAAAAGAATACTATACCATTATGGTTGGTACGGGCTTGTAATAGCCGTTTTCCATACTAAGGATTAGAGCCTTAGATTATTGCATATGAGTCATATTATTTTAGCATTCATGAAATGTATTTCATTCACAAGCATATCATTAGCATATACACATGAATTATGATTTCGTACACATTGCAAAGATAGTATATGTACTTAATTGACATATTTCGAGGTATGAAGGTTTAATGTAATCATGATGTGAATTGTGTATTGTTTATGTCTTGAATTTTGGTTTGATTGGTTACAAGTAGTAAATTTGGAATTAATTGTTACGATTGGAAAAAATGATGTATGAATCGGATACTTTTATGCCTTGTTCTTGATGTATAAAAAATGTAGGTTATAGGTTGTTTTGTGGTTGAATGAGATTGAATTTTGAAATACAATGAAGGTGAATTAATGCTGAAGAAAGGTGTTAGTATAATGTTCTTGAAGTGAGAAAGAACTAGGATTACATGAATGATAGTGAATGAAAGTTTCTGTTTTGGCTTTTGATACATGAAAAATTAGGATGACTAACCCTATAAATTAAGTGACATTTGGCATAGATAAATGAATGATATTTGGCATAAGAAATTAATTGACAAATGGCCACAATGAATAAGTGACAAATGGACTAGTATCTAGGTGACATTTGGTAGCTTATATAGGGGATAAGTGACTTACATGCTTAGTGACATATGCCATTATAACTTAGAGACACCTAGCATTTGATGAGTCAAGCTACTGCAGCAGTAGTTTTTGTTGTGTTCATTCTTCTCCTTTCCATTACTTTCACCATCGAAACACTCACACACTCTCACAACTTCTAAATTTTGCTTCAGTTTCATTCATTGTCATCTTAATATCCACACAAAAATATGCTCAAAGATAGCTATAATATGCTATCATCATTTTGCCTTTGTTGAAATCATTTTACTTCCACCTTGAATTTGTGATGATTTTGCATGCTTGGAGGGCTAGGTTAACTTGATGAATTGAGGTAGAACTTGAGCTAAACAAGTAAGTAAAATATTGATCTTTATGGCATGTTATAATAGAAAGATTATGATGACTGAATTTGTAATAGCTCAGACTATCCGCCCACAGATATTATCTGCTTTGGGTTGTCCATCGGGCCAAGACCCTTACGGTTTTGCTCTTTTCACATCCAAAAAAATGAATCTATGGGAAAGAGGTATCCATACCCTTATAAGGCGTACTTCTTTCTCTTCTCCAACCGATGTGGGATCCCACAATCCACCCCCTTAGGGCCCAGTGTCTTGACTGACACAACAGGTCGGGAACTATTTTTGATACTATTTGTAACAACCCAAACCACTCGCCAACAGATATTGTCCACTTTGGGTTACCCATCAGGCTAAGACCCTTACGATTTTGCTCTTCCCATATCCGAGAAAATGCGTTTATGGGGAAGAGGTATCTATACCCTAATAAGGCGTACTTCATTCTCCTCTCCAACTGATGTGGGATCTCACATAATTGGGATAGATTGTATATAATGTTGATGTTGAAGATGTGCTGAAAATTGGAGAATGAATGTGTAATTTTCTGTTTTGTTTTTGCATATACAAAAACAGTAGTTTATGGGATGTTGTATGGATGATTTAAGTTGGGATTTGAAGTATAATTGATCAGGAATTCATGCTAAAGATAGGTGTTATTAAGGTGTTTTCAAATTGGGAAAATTAGAGCTATAGGTATGTTTGAAAAAAAAAGACTGCTAATGACATAAGTGAGCAAAATTTTGGCCTTAGTGTAACCAATATGGAAGTTAAATTAACCTGAAATGAAGCAACCTTAAAACACATGAAATTTGGAAAATTTCAGGTGTTGGTTGTCATGACTTAGAAACACATCGGGTATATGACGACTGTCTCATACCCAGGCTAAAGATACTCACGACACCCTTAACTCGACTATGCAAGGCTAACTAGTTATCTTTAAAAACATTTCGGTAACACAACGATTGTAATATGAAAATCCCAAAATAAAAAATACCTTTAAATCAGTTTCAAACGCACTTTTATATTCACATTAAAACTTTACCACAACTTTTGGACCTTGAAGTCCACTCAAGGGCAATCTCAACAATAGTACTAAATGTTCATACATGAAGTCACTTACAAACCACAAGACAGATAAGAGTTAATTTATAAAATTATAAAGCATTTTAACATAATCATGAGTTGCTACACAACAAAAGTACAAAATAGAGACTGTCCACGTGCGGTAATGCCTCGAATATGTCAAAAGAGTGTAAACCACTCAGAGCTTCAAACTCACCAAATTAACTTGCATGGTTGGAAAGTGGAGGGGATGAGTACACTATGTACTCAGTGAGCAGAAAGAAACATGTATTGCAAATAGAACCCGATACACACCAAAGTGGTCTAAATAACCTAAGGACCATTTTACACATCTAACTTGCATATGACCACCTATAAAGTAAATATACATAACATAGAAACACATAGACCTCGTCTATGACTCATCCCATATTGATTAGGAATCATATAGGCCTAGCTTATTAATCATTTTTTCAGTGAACATAGGTTCTAATTCCAGTACATAAGAGCAGACAAGCATCACTTGTAAAATCAAAATTTGTCAAGAAGTCAAATCTTAGAATAGGCCAAAATAGTTACCTGTGTCGCCACTATTCGACCAAACTAGTGTGCACACCCACCGAATCCTGGTGTTGGCTCAACTTTCATCTGTGATGAGTCCAGACTACGGTCGACAAGAGCATCATAACCCTAGGTGATGACTTCATCGGTGACCAGACTTCTAGGTGTGTAATCACCCGCAAGTCCTGTAGAATGGTGTCGTTACAAGGATTAGACTTTTATGTACTATCATCAAGGGTACGGGGGTCGCTTAATCTGTTGTGCCTAGCACACGATTGACCAATCATTACCTCACCAATTACAAACAAAAATCATATACAAATATTTAGTACTAAAATCAAGTAAGGTACTATGCCTTTATTTATCGGTCTTACCGATAAAATGGAACCTTATCATAGCTCTAAGCCAAAAGAGAATACATACGTGTGGCATACATGACTTGGTTATGCATATGTAAGTTCCAAAACATTATTTCATGCAGTCAAAGTCATCTTTTGCACTTCAAGTGCAAAGTTATTCAAAAAAATGTCGTTTATTAAATATATAAGTATACTAGCATCTATTTGAGATTTAATTCTATTATGCATTACCTAGGTTTAAAATTCACATACAAGTCATTATGCCTGTCTTGGATTGTCGTAGTCCCATTTGAGAGACATTTTTTTCCCAACTCACCTCAAAAGAAGGTGTACACTCCTTTGACTTCAACAATCCTCTGTACGAGCTCCTTAATCCATAGCTCCCGAGCCTTTATTATAGCATCCCATCTCTCAAATGATTGAGAGATTTAAAGAGTTAGATTAATGAGTCATATAAGTGTCAGCATGTAGAACAAAATTGGTACATCCATGACATGATTTTATAATTGTGTTCAAATCCATAATATGAGCATACAAACATTAATTGTGAGTTAGACAAACGACACTCAATTGACATATTCCGGGGTATGAAATTAAATGTAATATGAGATATGAATATGCTTTTCCAATGCCTTGTACTTTGGTTTATCAATGACAAGAATTGATGGATTATAATTAGCGACTTGGAATTAATTGTCATAATTAGGAGATTGATAAATTAATATGTACATTTAGTCTTGGAAAAATGCTAAGTGGCAAGATTAATTGAGACATGGAAAATTAGGATGACTAAGCCTAAAATTGTGTAACATTTGGAATAGTTAACTGAGTGACAGTTGGACTAATAATTAATTTAAAAATGGACCAATTATAAAGTGACAAGTGGAACAATTAATGTTTGACATGTGGACCAATAGCTAAGAGACAAATAGTAGGATATCTAGTGGACAAATGTAAGACATGCCAAATAACATGTGTCAATGAAGGATGAAGACATCTTGCATTGTATGAAGTTTAGGTGGCAAACTTTCTGCTGGATCTTTCCATACCTCCTTCCTTGCTCTCCACCGAAACTCACTCCAAGCTTCCTTCTCTGCATTTTGATCTAATTCTTGATTAATTGCTAGATCAAAGCTAGACATCTATCCTTCGTAAAATAGCTAAGAACTAGCTGAATGTGGTCTTCATATTACTGTCCAAAAACAGTCTATTTTCACCTAAAGTTTGTGGTTGATCTTACATGATTAGAGACTTAGTTTAATCTAAAGTTTTGTGTTCAATTGGAAGTCTAATAGGTAAGTAACAATTTGAGCTTTAAGGCATGTTAAATGGTATCAAAATGATGCTTGAATTGTAATGAATTACATGTCAGGTTGACAATGAAGTGTGCTGGAATATGTTAGATGGAGTGTCTCTACTGAACAAGCATCTGTATTTTAGCCATATCTTGATCTGTAGATATCCAAATGTACTTATTTTTATATTAGATTAAACTAGAGACATATAGCTACAATTTTTATGAAGGAACTGAATTTGAATTCTGTCTTTAAAGGTTTTGAAATTTGGCTTGAAGTTGAGTTTTGGATTCTGTCATTGTGAGAGAATAATCTGTAGTATTTTGGGTATAACTCAAGGAATAATGAACCAAATTGTATAAACTTTAGTTCATTAGAAACTTAAGATATATAGGAACATTTTTTAAGAAGAACATATTGACAAAAACCTCAGTTTCTATGTCAAAATGGCCATAAAAAACTGACCCAAAACTTGTCCTAAGCAATCTGGAAAAAGTGCAAGAAAAGGATTGGACAAATGCAACAACTTCTGTGACGATCGTGGGAAGGTACCCCACGATCGTGTCAGTGATTTTACATGGCAATCTTCGAGTTGTGCAATGGTTTAACCAAATTAAGGATGAGGTACTTAACTATGATGCATTTGGACTTGATTGGGACTTGAAATGAACCTAGATTGATGCTTGGTAAGTTGATTAAAGTATTGGATAAGTTGAAGATGTTAATTGATGTTGTACTTTAAGGAAAGGAATGTTTGGTAATAATGTATCTAAGTTTGGAATGAAGGAGTGTTAAAGGAATGAAATGTTCATATGAAAGCAAATGTATTCCAAAGGTTGTGAATATTGTATTATGAATGAATGAATGAGAATTGGGAATTTTGTGATTACTTGTAATGCTAGAAAAGAGTTAGTAAATGTATGGTTATTGAATTGAGCATGATCAAGTGTACTTAAGGTATTAACCTAATTACAACTAGCTATGTACAAGCTACGATGTTTGAATGCTCAAGAATCTTGAGTAAGGATACATACCATGAAATAGTCAAATTGAGCATGCATTGAAACATGATGTATATATATACATGTGAATGAGTGAATAAGTATATGATTGAAAAATTAATCATGTGCGAAATATGTGTGTATTGCATGAAGATTGATACAAGCATCTAGATGCTTCCGAATTATGAAGGAAAATGTTAATCTTTGGAGTGTACCGTGAGTAACCTAGATGTGTATCCTTGATTAGAAACGTGTTCTGTTCATATTGTTTTGATTAAACTTGATTTCTCTATATTGAATCGATATTGATATAATTGTGACATTGATGATTCCAAATAATTGATTGTCCAAGGAGTTTGATATTTAGGACTATATTGGGAGTGTTTGTGATTTGAATGTGAATAAAGAAAATAAATACTCAACTATATGTTGAATGCCGGACATAGATCTGATGAATTGTGATGATTCAATGTGTTTCTTGACTGAAAGTGATTGATGATATATTATGTTAAATGTTGTTGTTAGACCCCGTTTTCAGAGCCCAACATTCAGAGTCGTACATGAGTTCATTACCTTGTAAGGTCCTTTTGATGGAACTTCATTAGCCAATTAGGCTCGTCTTCCTTCTCATAACATCCCAAAATTTCTATAATTTGAATACTTGATATACAACAATCTATTCATAGGTTCATATCCTCAATCATCACCCTAAACATATCACTCCATTTATCTCTTATTTCCACAACAAACTAAGTACTTTTCAAGCTCCATTCAAGCCTAAATGAATCATAGATAAGCAATGATAAGCCCACAACTTATAAAATGTACATGATTTGGGACAAA
>JAOTAY010000007.1:22756829-22770038 GCA_025629805.1 Erythroxylum baracoense
TTGCTGACTCTCTCTCTCATTTCTCTTTCTTTCTTATGTTTTTCTCTCCTTTCTCTCCCTCAATTTCATTTTTGTTCCTCTAAAATAACAAGACAACAATTCCTCTTCCAATTTTGCCCTTAATGAGTGGTAAAAGTCATTCTTACCCTTCCTTATATGCATCGTATTTTTTATCCTTAAGTGATCTCCCAAAAATGCCCTTCATGCAATCTTACTACCTTAACACTTTAATTCCATTAATCTATGTCATAAAATCTTACTAACATTAACATAATAATTAACTCCACAACATAAATCCATAAATAACTCATAATTAATTTAAATCATGCTTATTCATTAAGAAAAAAGTTCGGGGGCCAATAGTTGCACTTCATTACATGAATATGCATGTTCACATAAAGGAGTTGTGACCGGAGCAGCCAACTTGAAAAGAGCTTTAAGCTCATATATGCGCACACAGAGCCTTAGGCTCAATGTTTAATGAACCTGGTATCCACAACGTGTACTAGAGAATACTGAAATGAGCTTAGTATTCACAACAGATACGGGATTGATAACTGATAAATAGGCGCTCGGTCACAACAAAGTAAAAATAGAAGTGAGTCTAATTTGCATTTGCATTTGTATCTTTACATATGTTTAAGAAATTGTTTGCAAATGAAGTTGAGTTATGTTGAGATAACATTGTGAAATGCCTATGAACTTAGTGGTGATATGAAGAATTGTGATAAATGAGTAAAATGTTCTGAGATGATTATATGAAGTTTTTGCATTCAGAAGGAACTTCTGAAATGATTAAGTAAAGTGATTGTATTGTTAAGGTGCTCATTGAAGAATGATGAATAATGTGATATATGAGACATAAATCTGTATAATGTGTTATGTTGATTGAGCTGGGATTTATTCATGTGATATATATGATCTGTTTTGAGTGAACACATCGATGATGGTTCACTCACTGAGTTCACAAAACTCATCAAAATTACAACGTGGCTTTTCGAGATCAGTTTGTACCTGCATTTGTTTTCAATCATTTTGTATTAAACATTGTATTCTGCAACAATTGAACAATGTATCTGTGAATTGTATAGTGTAATGACATTTATGATTGAATGTGTTTGATAATGAAATGAGCCTAATCATTACTAACTACTAAAAATATGTAGGTGTTTGATAAGAATTTTGCAATGATTCAATTTGTCTGTCTTAACGTGCCATCCTCGTAGAGTACGTTCTCGAACTATCATCGATACATTCGAGTATATGCTCTATGAGAATGGTGTGCTGCATTTTAGTATCAGAGCCCAGATTTAATATCTTACATGGGCATTTTTCAAAATATGTGTCAAGGTATATGCATTTTGAACATGTCATAGCATGTAGTGGCAACTGATCGCCAGTCTGAGTCGCATTTACATAAGTCACACACATAAATATTTGTTAAGATTATGAGCCATTAAGAATAATGAGAAGAATGATGATCTGTCATAATATGAGAAAATGAAAGTTTGTGGATATTTTGAAATAAGAGATGCTACATGGTTTGATTGTTAGACAAAGACTAAATGCCTTTGTATTTGTGATTATATACTTTGAATTGATATATATGTGAAAATATTTTTGTGGATTTCCTAAGGAAAAAATAGAGATACAAATAGAAATGACAAGATTGAAAGTGAATAGGTAAAGTTGGAAGAAATCAAAATTTATTATAACCACGAGAGGTTGAACATAGAACTTAAATGGTTGTTTGATTATTGAATTAAGAGTTTATGATTTAGTATAAAGTTAAATCAGTGGATTAAGATCAAAATTTCATATTGATTACATAATTTAGAGTGCTGAATTAATGAAGAACATACTTATGGATAGTGAAATAAATGATAGCGATATATGTGTAGAAGTCCTCAAGATTAAGTTGATTAGTTATTGTGAATGCATATATAATAATGTGATTACCCTGGCAAATGATGTTACTGAGTACATCTGTATTATATACTTAGATATGGTATAAGGAATGATTTATGATAGATTGAATGCTCTTAAGTCATAGTTTCCATAGTTAAAATTCTAAGATGACTCAGAGTAGCACAGTGGAAGCATGGAATTATGTGAATGCATTGTAATGATAACTATTATAAGAAGTAACTTTGTATGGTCATAGAATACTTGAATGCTATCCAGAATCAACTGAGATCGAAGTATCATTAGCTTAAGATAATAATTGGTGATTTCTCGAAAATAAATCTTTGGATAAGATGTAATAATCTTGATGGTACGTACTAAAGAATAAAAGTAAATGAACATGCCTACTCCTTCATTGAGTTTTTAATATATAGAACATCCTAGTCATGCGAGATATGATAATAATTGATTTTGTTGTGGTAATATGGTTGAAAAACAAAGATGAAAATAGTTGATTGATAAGGATTATGTGAACAATATAGATGATTGCAGAGAGAAATCTTCCTTTGATGAAGACTTTCACCGAATTGTATCAAGTAGACCAAAAGTTCCATAGCTAGGAATGAATGAATATTGAACGAATCAGAAATGAATATTGGAGTCAGATATATATGAAACTCAGGCATGAGAAAAATGAACATATTACTGAGAGTACATATGTCTTATCTGTTGTAAAGTATCCAACTACGTTATTGGATTCTTGAATTTGAGATAATGTTATTGCTATTAAGAGAAGAACTTAGGTCCACACTATAATCTATGCTATTATGTTCTAAAGATACAAGTTAGATTTGATGAATGTGTTACCAAATCAGGAAGTTAAGATTGCAAATGATTTGAAATGTGTGGAGAAACCAGTAATAATGGTTAAACATTTGGATAAGTCGATAAGAAATCTAAGGAAATCGAATGATTGGAGAAGATCATTCGAGAAAAAAAGTTAATTGGGAGATTGAGAAAAATATGAGACAACATTACCCCATCTATTAAATCAGTTAGTTAAGCATTTCGAGGACTAAATGTCTTAAAGAGGGGGAGAATTGTATCATCCTGTCTCTCAAATGATTGAGAGATTTAACGAGTTAGACTAATGAGTCATATGAGTATCAACATGTAGAACAAAATTGGTACATCTATGACATGATTTTATAATTGTGTTCAAATGCATAATATGAGCATACACACATTAATTGTGAGTTACACAAATAACACTCGATTGACATATTCCGGGGTATGAAATTGAATGTAATATAAGATATGAATATGCTTTTCTAATGCCTTGTACTTTAGGTTACTAATGACAAGAATTGATGGATTATAATTAGTGACTTGGAATTAATTGTCATAATTGTGAGATTGATAAATTAATATGTACATTTAGTATTGGAAAAATGCCAAGTGGCAAGATAAATTGAGACATGAAAAATTAGGATGACTAAGCCTAAAATTATGTAACATTTGGAGTAGTTAAATTGATGACAGTTGGACTAATAATTAATTGAAAATGGACCAATTATAAAGTAACAAGTGGACCAATTAATGTGTAACATGTGGAACAATAGTTAAGAGACAAATGGTAGGATATCTAGTGGACAAATGTTAGACATGCCAAATGACATTTGTCAATGAAGGATGAAGACATCTTGCATTCCATAAAGTTTAGGAGGCAAACTTTCTGTTGGATCTTTCTACACCTCTTTCCTTGCTCTCCACCTAAACTCACTCCAATCTTCCTTCTCTACATTTTGATCTAATTCTTGCTTAATTGCTATATCAAAGCTAGACATCTATCCTTCACAAAATAGCTAAGAACCAGCTGAAAGTAGTCTTTATATTGCTGTCCAAAAATAATATGTTTTCACCTAGAGTTTGTGATTGATCTTGCGTGATTGGAGACTTGGTTTAATCTAAAGTTTTGTGTTCAATTGGAAGTCTAATAGGTAAGTAACAATTTGAGCTTTAAGGAATGTTAAATGGTATCAGAATGATGCTTGAATTGGAATGAACTGCATGTAAGGTTGATAATGATGTGTGCTAGAATATGTTAGATGGAGTATTTCCACTGAACAGACATCTGTATTTTAGCTATATCTTGATCTGTAGATATCCAAATGGGATTATTTTTGTTTACATTAAACTAGAGACATATTTTTACAATTTTCATGAAGGAATCAATTTTTTATTCTGTCTCGAAGGGTTTTGAAATTTGGCTTGAAATTGAGTTTTGAATTATGTCATTGTATGAGAATAATTTGTAGTATTTTGGGCATAAATCGAGGAATAATGAACCAAATTGTATGAACTTTAGTTCATTAAAAACTTAAGACATATAGGAACATTTGTTAAGGATAACATATTGCCCAAAAATCTCAGTTTCTATGTCAAAATGGCCATAAAAACTGACCTGAAACCTGTCCTAAGAAAATCTGGAAAAAGTGCAGGAAAAGGATTGGACAAATGCAACAACTTCTATCACGATCGTGGGAAGGTACCCTACAATCGTGATCAGTGCTTTTACATGAAAATCTTTGATTTGTGCAATGGATGAACCAAATTAAGGATGAGGTACTTAACTATGATGCATTTGGACTTGATTGGGAATTAAACTGAACCTAGATTGATGCTTGTTAAGTTGATTAAAGTATTGGATAAGTTGAAGATGTTAATTGATGCTATACTTTAAGGAAAGGAATGCTTGGTAATAATGTACATAAGTTTAGAATGAAGGAGTGTTAAAGGAATGAAATGTTCACATGAAAGCAAATGTATTCCAAAGGTTATGAATATTGTATTATGAATGAATGAATAAGAATTGGAAATTATGTGATTTCTTGTAATGCTAGAAAAGAGTTAGTAAATGTATGGTTATTGAATTGAGCATGATCAAGTGTACTTAAGGTATTAACCTAATTACAACTAGCTATGTACAAGCTATGATGTTTGAATGATCAAGAATTGTGAATAAGGATACATACCCTGAAATAGTCAAATTGAGCATGCATTGAAACATGATGTATATATATATACATGTGAATGATTGAATAAGCATATGATTGACTAATTAATGATGTGTGAAATATGTGTGTATCGCATGAAGATTGATACAAGCATCTAGATGCTTCTGGATCATGAAGGCAAATGCTAATCTCTTGAGTGTACTGTGAATAACCTAGATGTGTGACTTCAATTAGAAATGTGTTCTGTTCATATTGTTTTGATTAAACTTGATTTCTTTATATTGAATCGATATTGATATAATTGTGACATTGATGATTCCGGACAATCGATTGTTCGACGAGTTTGATATTCAGGACTGTATTGGGAGTGTTTGCGATTTGAATGTGAATAAGGAAAATGAATTCTCAACTATATATTGAATGCTAGACATAGATCCGATGAATTATGATAATTTAACGTGTTTCTTGACTTAAAGTGATTGATGATATATTATGTTAAATGTTGCACTTCTTTACATAAATATGCATGTTCACATAAAGGAGTTATAACCGGAGCAACCAACGTGAAAAGAGCTTTAAGCTCAGATATGTGCACACAGAGCCTCAGGCTCAACGTTTAATGAACTGGTATCCACGAGGGTACGGGACAATACTGAAATGAGTCCGGTATTTACAACGTTCCAATGCACATTCAATTATTTGATGTGTTGAGTTATGTTGAGATAACATTGTGAAATGCCTACGAACTTGATGGTGATATGAAGAATTGTAATAAATGAGTGAAATGTTCTGAGATGATGATATGAAGTTTTTACATTTAGAAGGTACTTCTGAAATGATTAAGTAAAGTGATTGTATTGTTAAAGTGCTCGTTGAAGCACGATGAATAATGTGATATATGAGTCATAAATCTGTATGATGTGTTATATTGATTGAGCTGGGTTTTATTCGTATGATATATATGATCTGTTTTAAGTGAACACTTCGATGATGGTTCACTTACTGAGTTCACAAAACTCATCAAAATTGCAACGTGACTTTTCAGGTTCAGAGAAGATATGCAATTATACCAATTAGAATATAGTCACTGCATTGAATATGAGCTAGTGGTTAGGATCAATTTGTACCTGCATTTGCTTTCAGTCATTTGTATTAAACATTGTATTCTGCAATAATTGAATAATGTATCTGTGAATTATATAGTGTAATGACATTTATGATTGAATATGTTTGATAATGAAATGGGCCTAATGATTACTAACTACTAAAAATATGTTAATGTTTGAGAAGAATTTTCCAATGATTCGATTTATCTGTCTTAATGTGCCATCCTCATAGATTTTGTTCTCAAAATATCATCGATACATTCGGGTATATGCTCTATGAGAATGGTGTGTTACATTTATACATACAAATGTAATGTATTTACTACTCAAACATATAAGTCATATTTATACACCATCCATAGGTGTATAAAACACAATATGACTATTTTTTTACGCTATATGATTCGACCATTAAGCTTCTCACATGGTTACTTCCCTCATTAGTCACATAGGCTTTCTTTTGCATTTTCCAAGGCATTTAGTGCCTTGATCCAATACTTACACATTTCAAAGCATAATTGAACACATTTTTATCCAAGCTCATTAGGACACTACTCATCAATCTAAGCAACAATTCAAGTTTACTATAAGTAAATATGAAAGTCTCTTTCCAATGCACACCATTAAAATCCTTAAATCCTAAGCCAAGTTCACTTAGGCATTTTATCAAACACCTAAAGGAATAAACTTGAAAGTCTCCTTCCAATGTATATCTTCCTCATTTTTTATCATCAATTCACATTATACATACATAATTAACATCATAGAGTTCATTTAAACCATCAATTTCAAAAGATATTCAAAAGTTTACAAACTTTCACCAAAGATTAGGCATTTTAGTTTTGGCTTAAGGAAGCTTCTCCATGACTCATTTAATTCATCTAAACTGTGTTTCATGCATATTCAAGCATGGAGAATAACATATCTTAACACCAAACTCAAAATCATAATGTAGAGAGAGATGAGACAAAATTTGCCTAAATTTTCCTTTGGTGGCATCTTAAAATCCTTTGAGAATTTCTCCAATCTAAGGATAGATTTGAGTTCTTTGATCCGAAATTAACTTAGAACACCTTGGTTTAGGTTGGAGAATCAAAAACTTGGTGAAGATTAAGTGATGGCCGAAACTTCCTCTTCTCCTCCTCTCTTCTTCTTTCTTCTCCTTTCTTTTAATTAAAACAAATTATTTTAATGCCAAATAATGGGGTGCACGGCCACATACAAGAAGAAGGGTCTATAATTTTGACCCTTCTTTGACCAAATATGGTGAATTTACCTTTTTGCCCTTAGTTTATGTGAAATTGCCATTATACCTTTAAAACTTTTCCTAAATTTACAATTAAGCCCAAAATTTGAGAATGACTAAAACTTTTATTTTCATTTTGGTCCTCAAACTTTTTCAAATTATAATTAAGCTCCTTAGCCTTATAAAATTATATATTGGTCTTCCAAGAATTGAAAAATTACATTTAAGTCCCTTAACTTTTAACAGGTTGTAAATATGCCCTTATGTACATCAACTTTTCAAATTAAGCTTTCTAAGTGTCCAATAAGTCTGTAAATCATGTCCAATCGCTCTAAGGCATTAGAACACATTTAACTCAGCCACTATGACCATATGCATCCATAAGAATCGATTTTACACACTTAGACGCTTATATGTCAGAAATATCTAAGATTTCACATACCGATGAACTCTAAGTTCATGTAAGGGCATATAACATTATATATCACTAACATATATGCCGAAAGGATTCAAATACATTTTTTGAACTCATATACAACCATATATATATAAATATATAGTAGTATCTCCAAGTACAAACTAATACAAAAGGGCTCAAAGAATCCAGCTTTACATTAGTGATGTCTCTAAGCTTGTAAAATTTGTGAAGTATTGAAGGTTAGTTACACACACTAGTGATGTTGATGAAAAATTTTGGAATTTTAATTTTGGCCTTATGTACATGTTGAACCAGCTAAGAAATTTCACTCTAAATTGGTATATTTGGACTTGATTTAGCCTAGGAATGAGCCTATATTGTTGCTTGATTAATTGCTTCAATGCTCATAATCTAAAGAATGGACTATTTTGATGTGGTTGAGTTCAACTCTAGAAATTATGAGTTGTTAAAGGAATAAATGAGTTCTTTTAATGCAAAGATGATCTTAACATGAGTAATGTGTATAAGGTATGGATGAATAAGCATTGAAGAACATGGGGTATTTATGAATGAGAATTGGGTAAATGTATAAATATACATTGCTGGAAAAAGTTTGGTGAATGTATAGGTCTAGCTTGCTGAAATTTCATATTTAAAGTAACAATTGTGTGTGTGTTATAAGAGGCTTTTGATCATGAAAATGTTCAAGGATAAGTGTAAAGTATGGCTGATGAATTTGGAGTAAATCAAGCTAACTTAAAGGTGCAAACCTGATTGCAAAGTGGTAGTATGCAAAATATGATGTTTGAATGGTCAATATTTATGAATAGTTACATACCCGGAAAGGTCAATTGAGCATGCATTAAACATGAAACATGTATGTGCATGATTAAATATTCATATGATTGATCAACTTAATAATGTGTGAATTATATGTATGTATTGCATGACTAAAGAAGCACAAATTGATCTTCAGCATCCAGACATTGCTGGGTCATCAAGGCATTAACTTATCTGGAGCGTACTGTGAGTTAACCTAGATGTTTTCTCACTATGACTGAATTGTTTTCGATTAACTTTTAGATATTGAACTGTTATTGATATGATTGTGATAATTCTGGACATTGATGGTCCGAGGTGTTTAATATTCAGGATTGTATTAGAAGTACTTTCTAATTGTATGTGAATATGAAAAATGTGTACTCAACTGAATGTTGAATGCCGGACTCAGATATGATGAATGTTATAAATGAATATGCACATTGAATGGAAGTTATTGACAGCATATTATGTGAATTGATGCATTCCATCACATTGTTATACATGATCAGATAAAGGAGTTGTGACTAGAGTGACCAGTGTGAAAAAGAGCTTAAGGTTTAGAAATGTGCAGAAAGAGCCACAGGCTCAGTTATTAATAAGCCCGGTATCCACAATAAGTACGGGATAGAATATGAAATGATCTTGGTATCCATAACAGATACGGGTCACTTGGTCACAACAGAGTAAAAATGAAAGGGGAGTCATATATGCATTTGCATTTATATATATATCTTTATGTATCATATGAATGATTGCGAAAAATTATTGAATTGTGTTGATATAGTGATATGCAATGTTTGTGTACATGTTAATGATATGAATGATTGAGATAAATGATTGGATTATTCTGAAATGATTATATGAAATCTTTGTAGTTCATGATGTATTGTTGAGATATGATGTATATTATGATCTGGTATTCAATATTGAATGATGTGATACATCTGTTGAATTGGGAAATACACTTGTGAATTTGGTTTATACTTGTGATATTTATGTTCTGACTTGAGTGAGCACATCGATGGTGGTTCACTCACTGAGTTCGTAAACTCATCAAAATTGCACGTTAATTTTCATGTACAAAGGAGACCTAGCTTCTAGGGTGATATAATAAAGTCTAGTAATGTCAATTTTGGAAACAATAATGGCTTAAAGGTTTGGTCAGCTGATACCTGCGGAGTCTAGATAGAATACTTTTGTTTAGCTTCTCCTTTCATGTTGAACTTTTTGTATAGGACTTTAAACTCCCAAATGTTATGTTATTTATATACATGGATTATGAAATGTAATGACAATGTAAGTTTCATTTTGTGAATGAAATGAGGACTTTTGAACTTTAGAAGTACTTATATTCTGTATGATGCCACAATAAATTGATGTGATTACTGTAACATGCCATTTGCATAGGTTATGTTCTTGAATGTCCTCTAGATGTTCGGGCATATGCTCTATGGTAATAGAATGTTACAAGGCTATTGTCATGCTAACCAAAAAATTTTATCTCATACCATCCAAGTTACCAACCAACATTAACCTTTTCAACTAGTATTAATCAATATCTAAAATATTGATCAATACCTATTTTAGAATGTAATTTAAAAATATGACGACTAAATTGAAAAAATTCCTAATTTCTTGTAAATTCCAACCTTATATGTTGACCATATCATGATTTCATAAGCATTCCAATTTCCTTCCTCTCCTTGACTTTATTCTCTTACTCCCCTTCTCACCAAACCATAACTCTCCTCTTCGTCGCCTACTCCATGCATGACGATGACACAAAGTAAGGGGCTAGGGAAGAAGGAAGGCTAGTGGGGTTTGTTAGAAATGAAGTATTTGGTGGAAACTATGAAGCTACTAAGGAGTGACATTGAGAGGATGAAGTTTGAGCTTTTTCAAAGAAATGGAAACAAAAGACCAGAGAATTAATTGAATGTAAAGTCTCTGAAAAAAAGAGAAGTTATAAAGGAGAAAGGGTGAGGAAGAAGACATGACTTTGAAAATCTGTTGTGTGTAGTAAAGCAACATGATGTGGTGGCGATAGTTGAAACATAAGGGTATTTTTGGCAATTATGGGACCACCAAATGTATAACAAGACGTTATATTATTATTAAATTATGAATTTAGTGTAGAAGAGGAGGTTTTATATTATTCCTTAGTTTATTTGAGTTGACCAATTAATTCTAATGTGTGCTAATTAATCTTTGTATATGAACCACTCATCATTATTATGATTTTTTGATACAGGATTGGAACAAAGTTTAAAAAAAAATCATAATATGAGGGACTACTTTATAAATTTATAAAATTTAGGGATTAATTTGTAATTTAAAAAATACTCAAACAATAACTGATATTAATTGGTATCAGTACCATAGTGTACTAGAACCAACGTTCAGTATACTATTCATAAAATTGGTATGAATATGTAATAATTTACAAATAAAATATTTTAAATAAATTATTAACAAATCAATTGCTCAAAATTAAATAACAAATTAGATTCAACTAATGTTTTTAAGTTTAATTGTATCTTTATTGCTAAATAATCATCCAATAAATACATCTAAACTTTGTTAGATAAGGAATCAACTAAATATGTTTCCTTTAAGCTCTACTTTACATGACAAACATGAAAGGTAAGCCTCCTTAGTAAGCCATCATGGCCCCTTAACAACAATAAAGTAGGAAAATGCATGTAGCTAGTTGGCAAAGTTTTAAACCTATGCTTCTCCTTTTCTAAAATGCATCTTTACATTTTTTTCCAAATTATATGAATATTTAAAAATTTTGACAAATAAAAAATAGGAAATATCCAAAAAATGGTTCAAACTTATAATTGTAATTATTTTTATACTCAATCAAGGTCTCATGTTTATAAGTGTCGAATAATCAAGTTTTAATTATCTTATTATAATAATAAATAAAATTTAAATTATTAAAATTTAATAGTACATTAGAATATATTATTGATTATTTATATTTATAAAAATAAGTCAAACAGAAGAAAGAAGACATAACTACGATTTGATAAATATAATATAATCATGAACTATAAAATTTTTCGATGAAATATAAAAATTGATATTAATGAATAAAATTAGGATTAAAAAAGTACTATATCTAAAAAAATTGATGACATATATAGAATCTGGTGGTTAGATTTCTATAAAATAAAGTTTACAGCAAAAAAATTTCAATATAATTGTATTTTTTTAGCTAAAAGTACAAATTGAACACTAATATTTTTAGTAAAATATAGTTTAAACCTTAACATTTCAGGGCGTTTAATTTCAACCCTGAGTAAATAGAAAATTTAATGAAGTTAAAACTTTTGTTAATGTGTTGACATAGTACTTACTACTGACATATGTACGTCACGTGGCATAACGAGGCCCATATACCTTTTTTTAAAACTTAAAATTATTAATAATTTGTGTGAATTTAATTATGTTATGTTATTTTTTAGTTAACTTATTAAGTAAAATAACTAAAATCCCAAACTAGAAGCCCTAATTAAGAAATTCAATTATAAATCCCTAATTGAATTCATGTCACTCCCTCTTTATAGCACCAACTTCCTTTTATTTTTGTCTGGTATGAACTTTCTCTTATTTCTATCCCGCATCAACTTCCAGCTTCCTCTTGTTTCTATCTCATATCAACTTTTTTATTAGTCTCTTTCACATCTTGCATCAGCTAAGACAACCACTTGTCATTGTTTTTGTCTGGTTCATATGATAATAACATAAACAAATGGAGAGGAGACATTACATCATGGTAGGTGGTGTTTTTTTTAATTATGTCTTTATCTTTTTCTATTTGATATGGTCTCTTTATGTCTTTATGTCTATTGTATGTGGTCCATACTACCTTATAAAAATCCTTTGTAACTCCCTCTTCTTTATGGGGTCCTTTTTATGTCTTTATGTGCTTTACAAGTGTGTTACATGTGCATTTTCTTATTGTTTAGAAATCACTCTACATTTTTTGCTGGATTGGACTTACTCCTTGAACATATTTGAGCTAGTATTGTTCCTCTCATTCACTCCAACACTTTCTTTTAATTTCTTAGATTATGTTCAAAAAAATTCAATTAGGTGTTTGAACTTGGAAGAGAACTTAAAAATTGAATATAGATATTAAAAGTAACTAATGAGATGATATAGTAGTCATGACAATCTCATATTGATGGATTAGAGCATCAAATTTGATATGGTGAGATAGGAAAAATCCAAATCAAAGATACAATAAAAAGCTCTAAATTCATTTTACCTAATTTAGTATATGACTATTTATTTGACTTTATAACCTATTTAGCTTGATATTTTTTCCTTTTCCACCAATGTTTGGAACATGCCCCATTATGAAACAAAATTGAGGGCATTATTTATTAGGGTATGGTTGGCCTTTTGTCAGCTTTGGGAATAATTTAAAGTCTTCTCTGTCCAATCTTTATTCCTTATTAGAGATGTCAAAAAGTGCTCGGCCCAGGTTGACTGGGCCATAGGTCGGCCCGACTGTTACTTCCAAAATGACATCATTTTGTAAAAAACGATGTTGTCAACCAGGCCACGGGCCCTCCCATCCTGACATGCCAAGTGGTCCATAGCCTGGTGTAACAGCCCAGACCACCCGCTTGCAGATATTGTCCGCTTTGAGCCTCGGCCTCTCGGGCCTCGCGCTCTCAC
>JAOTAY010000007.1:22782405-22792618 GCA_025629805.1 Erythroxylum baracoense
TGGATAACATTAAACTCTTACGTAATTATCTAACTTCTTTGGAATCTTCCTTTCCCGAGTGCTACGTCGAGGTTCCTACATAACATCCTGATTTTGGTGAGAGTTATCCATTACGCCCGTATCATGTGTCGCCTAATTATAAGGGGTATGATGACTTGACGTCATCCTCTCCTTCCACTGGCTTATCACTAGCTGTTTGCTTAAGGTTCTAAACTCAATAATGCTAACTAACCACTAGGGCTAAGCTCGTTGTAGGAGTTAACCCAACATCTAATGGCACAGGTTGATGACAGCCATAAACCACCTGTGTCCACATTTCTAAAGCACCCCTCTCTTTCAAAAGGATTCATAACATGTCAAGCCTTGGTGCTTGTATTGAATTAAATTATATGCTCCACTATTTGTGATGTCCTCTGTTAATTTCTTTAAGTTTCATTCCTACGAACGTACTCCCCAAATAGGATATTTAACGTGTCAGCTACATCACTACATGGGACCATACACACAACACCCACTATCCATCATTTACGACTAGGAATATTGGGATATCTAATCTCATTCGCTCCCTTATCTTTCGTCTCTCAGTGGCAGTGTCGGCCTAGTAAAGTGTTTTCATCATTAGTATTCTTTCCAATCTTTATGCATTTCACCACTCTATTAAAATTTCATCTGCCCATAAACTACTTCAGCTTAGTAGTTTACACCGCCTGTCCAAGGTTGAGCTTTGGGATTTGATGGTAGACTTAAAAGCCACCTGTAGATGCTTTATCCCCATTCATTCTAGATAACATTTGCATCTTCTATATTACCACGACTGCTAGCATAAAGTCATCTGATGTTTATTCCCTAGATACTGTCATTGCTTCTTCTTTAAAAAAGAAGTTCACAACCTCTAGGCCTTCTGCCTCCATATGACATTACTCCATTAGACTTTTTTTCATTAAAACAAATCCATACTGCTACCTCTCATAGGATTCTGGGCCATATTTTAGTCCTAATATAACGGATCGTCTTCTCGTACCAACTACTAATCATCACCTTGGTAAGTTGTTGCCCCACTAACTAGTTAATTAGACGTAAGCCCCTCCTTAGGTGAATTCCTCCTTTTATTCCTCAACTTATAGGGTATTAATAACCATTTTTAATTGTTCTCCCTCTCCCAAGGGCATATTTTTACGCGTGACTCACTCGTTCGCCACTAGAAACACCACTTCCCATCCAACTTGCATACGTTAAACACGTTGCCAGTGTTCATCCTAAGCCAAGATCAAATTGTCCATAAGATTCTTAGTTGCATTACTTATAACTTCCTTGTTCGTAGACAAAGTGGATTCAAAATTGTCTTTCATTTATAGGCATAACTTGTATCCATAGGCTTCAAATTCACTTAGAGTTTGCTTCAAAAAATATAACCCCTTTATGTCAACCACACGAGCCTTTTATTCATTCTCATTTGATCACAGGGGTCGGAAAGCAAGTTAAAATAGAAAAACTCATATTAGTTTTAGGGATAATCAAGCTCAAACTAATGACCTCCATATTAAGGTGACACTTTACTACTAAGTTATATCCTTCCCTTGTCCCTATTGAGAAATAGAACCAAGTAATCCTAGGGCTTAAGATCGAGAAACTCAATGAATACTAAAAGAATCATAAAGCTTAGAATTAAAGTGTTCAAACATTTGATTTCTTCAGGGGACATAATGAGATTTGGAAAAGATTTCAATAATTCTTCTAGTTACTTTGATATGAGCAATTACAATGGCCTGTCCATAATAAATCTTTAAAATTGTCAATTGTAATTCAAATTAAATTTTGTTCTATCTTATCCAATGTTATAAATATTGTACCATTACCAGTACTGAATTTGGTTATGGTATATTACTATACCAGTATCGGTATTAGAGAATACAGGGTATCGTTTTGGGTAATTTTTAATTTTATGTAATAGCCCCTAAATTTTTTAAAAATTACATAATAGTCCTTCAATATATTGTACTATATACTTTATAACTTTACATCAACCTTAACTCTAAAAATCATAATGATAGAAATTTAAAATAACAACAATTGTTTTGTCAATATTATTTTTCATATATTTCATATATAAATAATAACTACAATTAATATGAAAACGATCATTTAATCATTACACAAATATATAATTGAGAACAATACAAAATATTTAAAATATTACAATTTCATCATATAATAAATAATAATTACATCAAAATAGCAAATAAAAAGAATAATAAATATCCATTACTCTCTAACAATTACAATTTACAACAATAGTTCGTGTCAAAGAACCAACTAGAAGTGAAAAATGAAACAAATATATGTACAATTATATTGCATATATGTAATTTAACATATATATCAAATATAAGTGAAACTAAAAGAAAAAGAGAAACAAAAACCTAAAACTTCATTCAATTGAAAACTCGCTATAACTTCACTGACTCCAAGTCTCATTTAGTACAAAATCCTCATTATTGAGAGGAGCCTCATCATCACTATCATTCAAATTCATTGCACCAAATGACATGTCAATGCTTTCCTATCCAAGATTATCTTCTACTCACTCTCATCTATCAAACCTAATTCCTTAGAAACCCAATTCACTAAAAGATCAATATTATCAATGCAAATTTGATATATTGAACTACTTGTTTAATTAAAAGTCCTAGTAAATAATAAAATTAAATTATTAAAAATTATAAGAACTTATATATAACTTAATAATGATAATAACATACATTTTCCAAAGCTTTAATTATATTGAACAAAGACCAAGTTATTCAATCTTTTGTACTCCACGCTATTCCTTTTATTGAAATGAATGAATTTAAATGTGCTCTAATTCCTTTCATATTCTGTTATACTCACACATTACTTAGAATTCAAATTGCAAACCTTTTTAATTTTAGAACACTACTTCTAAATTGGTCCCACCAAGAAATTGTAAGTTATAAGACAACAAACGTAACGTTATAAACAAAAAACAAATGATGATTAATTGTCAATAGGTAATAAAATTGAAAAGATATATACCTAGATTAAGTTTTTCTCTTTGATAAATAGCAATTAGCATTCCAAAATTCCCAGAAGCCTCCTTATAAATCTCCATTTGTGAGAATAGGAGATCTTGCATCATTTGATGGGCAACAACTGTTGTAATAGTTAATGGCATTCATCTATTAACTTCAACTTTCTTTGTAAACTTGGTCTGAAATAGAAACTAGGATTCAAAAATACCCTAGCTACAAACAATGGAGAATAAATTGCCTTTACTATCTCTCATTAATGATTGCAAGATAAGGTGTGTACAAAGAAGGCCTATTTTTCATATTGGTCTTGATTGTTTCCTTCGCCCTCTCTATGGTATTATAAAAATAACCCATTATTACCTTTTTATCACTATTAGTTAGATGAAGTACCCTCATCAAAGGTTCACAAACTCGGATAATAAATTAACATTGGGACCAAAACTTAGTATCTTCAAGTATAATTCTGGAAACTTCCAATGTAGCATTAGACTTAGCATACTGAGATGCAACCCACTTATCACTTGTAAACATCTGGCTCAGTCTTTCTTCATTATAATAAAACACTGAAGTGATAAGAAATTTGTTGCAAATCTTATAACAATAGGACGACTTAAATTTCTACCATTGGTGAAATCTTTTCTCATTAAATTTAAGACTCATGTATGATTATTGATGAATTGATTAATTTTTTTACTTTTCGCACAATCTTATCAATAATCGAAAAACACTTAGTATCTCCTATATTTTCTAACATCAAATCAATGTAATTTACAACACAAAAAGTCTAATAAAAAGAATTATACTTACTTTGTAATCTTCTTCCGGTCGTTTTGTAAGTTGAATCATTGTTAATAATAAATTGAACAATATTTTCTAGCCCTATTTTATTTACAACTTCATAAAATATTTTAAATAAAGTATTAAAATTTCTAACAAGTCTAAATGCATCAATAAACTTAACATTGAGTCTTTTGTAAAATAAACGAAAAAATTAATAATAGGCTTATGTCTCTTATTTGTCCAGCCATCACATATGATTAAACACCCAAAAGTAGCCTAAGCCATTTTTCTTTCATCCAAATAACTTTTAATTTCATAAACAGAGCTATTTAAAATTTTACCTCTGTAGTCATCAGTTGAAGAAGCTTTTATCCCGAACTGTAAGAGGCAATACTATTTATCATAGGCTACTAATGAAAAGACTGGGAAGCATTGAATATTATACCTGAATCATATCACCATCTAGCCATTGCTATATTTACATTATGAGTCGCTTCTCTTGATTGTAGGGCACTACAAATTAAAGGCTAAGCTCCAAAAGTTGTTCTTAGTGCAAAAAAAATATACACATTGCTTCTTCTTTTCCTAAAATCAGGTATAAGTGCAACATTTACTTCTTGTTGGATAGGAATACTACCACCTTCAACATTCCCACTATCATCCTAAACACCAACAAACAAACTTCCACTACTCATAATTCAATCTATGCCTTCTACCTTTCTTGTGCTGATACTCTTCAAGCAAAGTCTCTATTTGTCATTTCACACTATGTCTTACTTTTTTACAAGGTTCCATATCACCTTTAATCACAGATAAATGCGTCTTTAATCTGGTGATTCCTCCACCTTTCAATTGCTTGTTACAAAACAAGCAAATGATATCATTCTTCATTCTGTTGACCAATACAACATAAGCCTAAGCTGGATCATTGTATCTTTCTAAAGTGGTTGAATTATCAGGAGTACTTAAACTTCCTTCAGTTCATATGTAAAAATAAGACATATATCAAAATTAACTTAATAACTTCATATCAAAATAAAGAACACATAATTTTATTACAACTACTATCATAAAATATGTATTGTTTAACTCAAAAGTCCAAACTAACATAATTACATGATAAACATGTACATCTTATACAATATAACCCATTTTCTATGATTACATGATACACAATTCACCAATAAGTCAAAAACCAATAATTCAAGTATTCAACATACATAATTACACAAAACACATATACATCTTATATAATATAACTCATTTTATATGATTATATCATACACAATTCAATTTCATCAAACACAATTTATCAATAAGTCAAAAACCGACAATTTAAGTATTCAACATACAAAATACACATATGCATCTTTTATAATATAACTCATTTTGTATGATTACATCATACACAATTCAATTTCATTCAACATAATTCACCAATAAGTCAAAAACCAATAATTCAAGTATGCAACATACACAATTATATAATACACATATACATCTTATATAACATAACTCATTTTATATGATTACATCATTTAACCATAAATTAAAGACATACACTCACGACTATAACATATTTAACTTCAACTATAACTCACAGCTATAAGTTTACACCTTCCATTATGTAATCTCATAATTCAACTATAAACTAATATAATTTGTTTACTTGTACAATTCAATTTATAATACTTATAATTATTTTGTTTTCTTAACTAATTTTAATCATTATTGTTACTAAAATCCTAATTTTCAACTTTAATGTAACAATCTTTCATTTACCAATTTTGGTCAACATTCTTAGTTTCTTACTTAAGTTAACTCCACAATGAAGAGTTAACATACACTACATAATTCAATTTCATCCAACACAGTTCACCAATAAACAATATAAAAATGCAAAAATTTAATTTTCTTAACTTAATTACATATATTAAATGATTTAATTATATATTAACCTTATATTTAAATGATTAATCATATGTTAAATACTTTTTATATACAAACAACAATTAGTAAATTATATGTTTCGTATAAATTAATTAACAAATTAACAACTTAATGCATTAATTTTGAAATTGATGATGTTTAAATTACATTAAAATTGAACCAACTCACAAAAACAATTCCGACTCCTAAACCCAAAATTTTCCAATAAATTAATTTTCTTCATAAATTGACAATGACTAAATTACATTGAAATTGAATCAACTCACATAAACATTTTCAACTTTCAACCTAAATTTCCTAACTCACATAAATAATTCTAACAATTCCAACCATCACAAAAAACATTTGATACAACCAAATACAGTGCAATTGCAATTCAAACAAAAAAATACACCAAAAAAATAGAAAATGCAATTAAGAGTCAGGTCAATTCTGTTTGATTCAGTTCGGGCTAGGCCGAGTTGGGTTTAGATCTGGATATGAAAATTGAAATTCCAAACCTACACTCTATAGACAATTGTAGGCACTAGGCAGTGGATGGTTAGAACTTAAAGAGTGATAGAGAGTGGTTAGGCAGTGGGTGGCTAGTGGTGTGTTGTGCGTGAGGAAAAGACGATAGCAGTGTGCTATGGTGAGCCATTAGGAAGAGACAATGACGGGGTAATGCTAAGTGCATGATGGCCAATGGCAACAACATGTGAGGGAGAGTCGCGCGAGAGGAAAGTCAGACATGAGGAGAGACCGAGAGAGAGAGAGAAATGGAAATGTAGGGGAGATAAAATCAAAAAATGACATAGGTGAATTGGGGTGTGCGTGTTAAATTTTGATTTTTTGCAAAATAATCCTTGGACTTCTTGAACTTTACATTATCGACCGGTACCACACAAATTTGACGGTACTGGCTGGTACCGTATAAAAAGGTTTCATACTATTTTTCGGTCGTTACGGTACCTTTCGGCCAGTATCAGCCAGTACGATACAAAATTTGAAACGTTGATCTTATCACATCCATTTTATTTCAAATTAAATTGAAGATTATTCATGTATACGATCTTTTATTTGATTTATTATCAATATATTTTTTTCGTTTGTCCTTGTGACATTCTTTTAAATAAAAAAATAAAAAGATTGATTCTTCTTCTCTAATTCCTTTCTTTATTTTTTCTAAGGATAAATCTAATCTGAATGTTTTATTTTCAAAAAAATATCAATCTATAGGATGAATACGGGATGCAATTTGGATTCAATTAAAGAATATGTTTTTTATTCTAAGGCCGAGATTTCTCGCAACTACCTTGCATTTTTTAAAAAGTAATCTTTCTCCATAAAGTCGGTTGATTAGGATAAAATTATATTTCCTAATAACCATACATGTACCTTTTGATACATACGGTTCAACAAAAATAACATTGGGAAAAAGGAATCAATATGCAAATTCTAGCCCTCATTTTCTTTTCTTTTTTTTCGATAGTGAGTACTTTCTAAAATCTCTTCTGACGCAAGGGCTTTTCTTTCAATTTTTAAGAAAGATGGGTTTTGATAACTATAAAAAGTTGTTTATCAAACTTGTCAAATTCATTTCTTATTGAAATAAAAATTCAACCACAATGTCATTTTCTTATTCCTAAATGAGTTTATATTTTTATTTCATTTTGAATTTTATTTCTTTCTTTTTAATAGATTTCTATGAAATGTAAAAAAGTTATATAAAATAAAGATATTTTTAACAGTTTGAATAAAATACATTTATACTTACGTTACTTATGTTATATTATACTCAATCTTTTAGTTATAGATTATATTATTTCATTTTTATATTTATAATTTTATTTAAGTATTGTGACTTAAGGATTATAAACTAGGCAGACATAACTAAAATTTTTTATAGGGCATGTGGCGATCAATACTTAGTTAGGTTACGAAATCATAACGATTAATAAAATAAAATATTTCCATAAATCCTTTGTTGTACTAAAATTAGAATTCATATATTTTTTATTTATAATTTATATTTATAGGAGTTTCTTTTTAGAATAGTTTAAATTATTAAAAAATCCTTATAAAATTAGCTAAAATTGCCACATTAAGGATTGTTATCTTAAGGATTTTTATAAGAAACATCCAAATATTTATTATTCAAATACTTATAAGAAAAGGAATTTTTTATTAATTTGTACATTTCTTAATAATTGTATATTTACTAAAAAATATTCCATTGAATTGATTTATTTAAGTTCGACAATTGAATAAAATTAGCTTATTTTACACATATCAAATGAGAAATTATGAGGAATCATTACATTTAATATGTAATTACAAATTGTATTTCAATAGATGTTCTAGTACACAATCATTACATTCATTAGAATTAAAGTTTAAAACAAAACATTGCAATTTAGTGTCATTTTTCCATAACATTTTTAAAAATGACATCCACCATAAGCAAAAATAAATCATATTACAATAATCACTAAAATAAATTTCAATTTTTTTTTGCCTTTTATTTGCAAATTAATGTCTTGCTTCATGAGCTTTATCTGCTCTTCAATATCTTTTGTTGTACTTGTTTCGACTATGGTTATTTGAAACTCTTTCTTTACATATATACTTAATTTATAAATCAATTTAATAGCCCTCTCGATAAATTTGTCATTGTACCACTAGAAAAAAAATTACATTTTCAACCTGAAACAAAAAGTAATTAACAAGATAAACATTACACATATCAACATTTTAACCTTATTAAAAATAAAAACTTATCAGATATTTGGAGTATCTATTAAATCTCCTCCTTAGGTTATGATCACTCCATAAAGTTCTTAACGGGATATTTAACCTATAATAACAAATCACATTATCATTATTTGAATTTAATATTGTATTAATAAAAGATATAGAGTTTGTAACTTTAGAAATTATCACTGCAATCTAACATTAATAAACTGTACACCTGATCAGAGCAAAAGCAATTCAGATAGTTACTATTTCAAGTAATAACCTTATGTATAATCTTTCCAAACATAATATTAAATACCTCAGTAAGTCAATGTAATATAGATAAATCAACATATGAGAATAATATGATAGGATATGCAACTTTGTTCTTGTTCTAATAGGCCTAATCTAACGAGCTTACCAGAGCTTAGTACAAAGGAAATATTACAAACCAAGTACAATTTCGTCTCAATTATCTTGTTATCCAATATATAAAGACCAAAGTCAGTACCGCTACATAACATTTCAGGCAATGGACATAATAATTCGCTAACCTTACTTGTTTTGTCCTTTATCTCTAGTTGCTTTTGCAATTTATAATCAATGAAAGGATCATCTGATTGGAGCTATAATAAAGGAAGCAATGCTTCTTTTCCTCCTAATTTAGTCCCAACCAATGCTATAAATACCGTATCAGCCCAGGTAACGGATTGGGTTCTGGTACGGTACTGTACCGGTACTCATTAATATCAGGTACCGTTTCGAGTAATTTTTTAAATTTATAAAATAATCCCTAAATTTTTTAAAAATTGCAAAATAGTTCATTAGTATATTGTACTGTATACTTTATAATTTTACATCAACCATGTCTCCAAAAATTATAATAATAAAAATTTAAAATGATAACAATTTATTTATTTTTATTAACATTAATTTTAAGATATTTCATATATAAATAATAACCACAATTAATATGAAAAAAGATAACTATCATACAAATATAAAATTAAGAACAATAAAAAGCATTTAAAATATTTTTGAAGTATTCAACATATACAATAACCCAATACACTTAATAGTCATCAACTTGAATATATTTGAAGACAAATATAAAAAATTACATACATGAAGTGAATTTAACTTAGTAAATAAAGGATTTTTTTTTTGCTTCATTATGTATGACTTAAATATGACATTAGTTTATATAGATGATATTTTGGTTTTTTCATCTTCGACGAAACAACATTATTAACATATTAAGGCATTCATTTACATTATCAAAAACAATGGTCTAATAGTATCAAAAATCAAACTATAACCTTTTTCCACAAAAGCAATGGATTTTAGGACGCTATATTCAACAAGTTATATTAACAATTATGAAAGGAACTTTCAAATTCAAGAGTAAATTTGTTGTTTATTTTATAGACAGAAAATGATTTCAAAAACTTTTAGGAAGCCTAACCTATATTATGAAATATATTATGTAAACTATTATATGATATGATAAAAAATAAACTTGTTCATTGGACATAAAAACAGATCAAATATTCAACAAATTAAAAGAAACATTATGTTGGATCCCGTATTTTTTTAGGATTTTATTTTTTTATTTTATTTTTTATTTTCCTTATTCTATTTAATTATCTAGCATGAAAATAAATTAGAATTTATGAATTAGGAATTTTTGGAGTCTAATAAGGTATATTTTGAATTTT
>JAOTAY010000007.1:22792718-22819311 GCA_025629805.1 Erythroxylum baracoense
AATTATGAAATATGTAACTCTTTGTTGTTGTGAATTGATACTTATATATGTATGCTAAATTTTCATCTTATGAAATTGGTTGTGTGCTGAATGTTGGGAGATATTGTGACGAATTGTTGTGGTAAATTGCGTAGCAAGGGAGTCAGGTATGTAAGGAAATTTATGTTGGTTCGGGTCCTTTGAAATTTGGGTGAGAATTGTTTGTCAATTGATGAGTGAAAACAAGGAATGGGGTAAAAATGCAAACTAAAACTTTAATGGATAAACTGCACTGATCTAGGTAGAATTGGGCTTAGTGGACTACATAAAAGTTGTAAATTATCCTTTTAGCTTTCTATCGCTATAAAGATCGAAATTTTTGGACGTCAGGTGTAGAAGTTATGACCATTTTAATGTAGCTGTGTTTAGGTGCAATTATGCATAATTGGTGTTTAATTTAGATTAAATGGTAACCTTCACTTAATTGATTAAATTGTAGCTATACATGCAAAATTAGACAAAGTTGTCCCCATAAAAGTTGTAGGTCTTGATCTTAGCTTTCTAACGACATATAGTTTGTAATTTTTGGGATTTCTGGATTGAAAGATATGTTGATTAGAAGTAAGGATGTTTGATTAGGGAAAAGTCGCGGTCGTGAGGCTGTGCCATCGCGACTGTGCGGTTTTTCACCAATTCGCGATCGCTACACTGGCACATAAATCGCGATCGCGACACTCTCTGTTGTTTAAAAGTTGCGATTGTCCTCTGTTTCACCCGTAACATGTTATTCATTATTTTATTTTTAATTTTATTTTATTCAGTTAACCCAATTGTTATTAATTCTTTTTGCACCCAAAATCATTATTCTTTGTGCATTTTGCTATGGATATTTTTATTAAATTGTTAAGTATTATTTTCACTCTTCCTATTAAAATATTTTATTTAGAAAATACAATTATAATCTATTTCTGTTATTTAATATGATCCTCTAATTATTTTTATTATTAGTTAATTGATTTTATAACATCATTTTATTTTTAAATAATCCAATCATATGACCAAAATTTTAATATGATCCCACCACCAAACTTCCGTACGGGGACCAGGGCCAACATATTAGGACGTTAACCTCAAGGTGTGATTTTGATGAATATTGATATAAGTAAGCTTTCACCTTTTAGTTTGATTCAATTGTAGTAATATAAATTGAATGAAATTTGTGTAGTATAGTCTAAATATATTACTTTAGGACATTGACTAACTTCTTCTAGTGCAAGTTCTACAAATCTTGGCATAGTGGAAAAGGCAGGTTATGAATTTTGAATAGATATAATATTTACAAGAAACAAATTGTTTTTCACCTCTAATTGCAGATCCAATAACTAATTTGGTTAAATATGTTTAGTTGTTCTTTACTAGTTTCATCACATTAATTGATTAACATTATTATATGAAGAAAATTTTTGCATTTTATTTTATTAGATTAAGAAATTACTTATATTGCAGTTGGATTTAACCATCATCAAATATTTTTCACCTTTAAAATTAAAACTCAAATTTCTCAAATCTCAACTCCAACAATTCTAATACAACACATTGAACACAATCATTCACAATTCCAACATAACACAACCATTTACAATTTCAATATTTTCCAACTTTCAAACCATTCACAAATTCAATATTACACAACACAAACAAAACACCATTCAAATGTAATTCAGGAGTATAAAAAAAGCAATTGAAAACACACAAAAAAATCACAATTTCAATTTGGTTCAGTGGGTTGGGTTGAGTGTGAAACTAAATTTGAAAATTCTGGTTTTACTTTCAGCTTGCGGAGGCAACAATGGTGGACTAGTGGAGGAGAGCAACTGAGCAAGGAATAAGTGTGGCGTGGAGGGAGAGCAGCAGGCAGAGGAGGCGTGGTGGAGAGGGAGAGATGAGGAGCGACGAGCAACAACGTTGAGAGGGAGAGAGAATTTTTTGGTGAGGAAACCGACAATGAGAGGTGTAGGGGAGGGGGTAGTTTTGTTAAAAAAATTTACAGTTTAGTCCCTCAAATAGTCAATATTCACAGTACCGATTAGTACTAAAATACTAGTCGGTATCGGCCAGTACTAGGCAAAACCTTTGGTATTGGCTAGTACCCAAGACTGGTACCGAAATAGAAGATTTTGTATCGTTTTTTCATCGGTAGGATACTTTTTCGCTGGTATAGTATGAAATTTATATCTTTAGTCCCACGTATAAGAGAATATTGATTCTTGAAGATTGAAATATATTTCTTAGAAACAGAAATGATAAGTACAACAATATCTTCTTCGATTTAATAAATAAGTGGTACATAATCATAAATGCTGCTAAAAATATGGACCTACTATAAATAATAACCAAAATTTTCCAGTCTAGATTATGAATTTCAACGCAGAGATATAATAGAAAGAATCAAGAAACTAAAGAACTCAAAGCAACTTTTTGTAATAAATAACTTTTACCTAATGATAAGTTGACCATCAAATGTGACAGCAGCTGTTGCGAGATGTGTGAAAGAGAAATAAGAGAGCCTATGCGAGAGAGAAACCAAAGGAAGTTGGTACGAGATAGAAATACGAGGGAGCTGGTGCGAGAGAGAAACCAAAGGAAGTCGACGTAAGGGAGAAACAAGAGGAAGCCAGTGGGAGAGATAAACAAGAGGAAATTGGAAGTTGGTGCGCTACAAAAAGAAGAGGAAGCTAGTACGATAGAGAGGGGAGGAGGAAGAATTAAATTTGGGGTTTTCGTTTCGTTTCACTGATAGGGTTTCCAAATTATGAATTTTAGTTATTTTACTTAATAACTTAACTCAAAAATTAAAATAACAAAACAATTAAATTAATTGTAAATTATTAATAATTTTTAAGTTTTTTTTAATTCACATGATATTTTAAAAATGTTGAAATTGAAATTAAACGCTCAAAACATTATTTAGAACTTAGAATTCAATTTACAATTTTAATCTTCGTTTTGAGTCTATTCTTATTTACTCATTCCCTATAAATCCGTCCGTACCGAATTGGGGCTACGTTGTAAGGAAATACAAAATAAGGGGTACAAAATATAAATAAAGCAAAAATCAGCGCTAAAAGTGAACATTTTCAAAATTATGCCAATCTTCTGCCCAAAAAATGACAATACATAACAAACACCACCACTCCCCTTTCTGTTCTATGTTTCTCCCTTTAAAAAAACCCTAATTTGGAATCTGTACCATGAGCTAGACTGCCCAACAATTGAATCAAACTTGTGAATTGGCAAGGGGAAGCGGAGAGAAGACATCGAACCATGCCGTCTCACGGCGATCTGGACCGTCAGATCGAGCATCTGATGCAGTGCAAGCCATTGCCGGAAGCGGAAGTGAAGACCTTGTGCGAGCAGGCGAGAGCGATCCTTGTGGAGGAATGGAATGTCCAGCCGGTGAAGTGTCCTGTCACCGTTTGCGGCGATATTCATGGCCAGTTTCACGATCTCGTCGAGCTTTTTCGTATCGGCGGCGGCATACCAGACACCAACTACCTCTTCATGGGCGATTACGTAGGTCGGTTGCCTGTGAATTTCTTGTTGTGAATTCGAAATGAGAAAAAAGCGATTTTTTATGTAACTCAGTTCTGAGCTTTATATAAGATTTCAGATTGCAAGCCTGAGAGCTTCAATTTTGAAGATCTGTGATTGGGAATTATTTTTATGGCATTTAAACGAGTTATTAAAACTGTGGAGATGGCTTGTTCTCTATATCCATTTGTGTGCACCCACAAGTGTACTGCGTTGCATGCACAAAATGATCTGCTTTGATCACAATTTTTCTCTATAAGGCGTTTGCAAAACACGGCGTTGCCACCTATGGTACTATGACTTGGGACTAGGTAATGATAGAATTTGGTGTTTCTATAGATGCAGAACATCAAGTTAATTTCAAAATTTTGAACCTTTGGCATGGTAGGAATGCGAGTGTTAAGTCTGAAATTGGTGCATATAACCTGAAGGCGGGTGGTTATATAGATATTGTATTGGAGCTACCAGCATTAAAATGGTAATCTGTCAGGGATGTTTTTAAATTGAAGTAGATTGGCTGAAAATAGATGTTTGAGACTTGGTAAACATTTGTAGATTTATAAACTTGCCATGTCACTGTAATTTTGTACATCTTTCTTTGAATATTCAGTTTGGATGATAATATTTGATCTGATTCAAACGTCCCTTTGTGGATCCTGCTTGTAAAGTAAAATTGTTTGCCTCTGTCTTCAATTCTATTTTATTCCTAGGCATCAGAGTACTGCTATATATATTTTTAACCTTATGGAGCATTTTGCAGATCGAGGATATTACTCAGTGGAAACGGTCACTCTTTTGGTGGCACTCAAAGTTCGATATAGAGATAGGATTACAATTCTAAGAGGAAATCATGAGAGTCGTCAGATAACTCAAGTGTAAGAACTCTCATTTCAATCATATGCAGAACTGAATATAAGTGTTGGAGGAAAGAGCAAACTGAACTTTCTTCTTCTGTTATAAATAATGAATAGATGCAATGATTCCAACTCTGGATCCTTCGAAAGAATATATTAGATCGGAAAAATGGGACATAAGATACAATCTTATGTTCTTGTAATTTGTTTTTGTGGTATCTGGTCATATTTCATTACTGTTGCTATTTTCAACTGCTTAATTTCCTTTCAGGTATGGATTTTATGATGAATGTTTGAGGAAATATGGAAATGCAAACATATGGAAATATTTCACCGACCTCTTTGATTATTTACCGCTCACAGCTTTGATTGAGAGTCAGGTTTTAATTCTTTAGCACTGCCTTAGCATGATTACCTACATGATATTACTTTCAATGATCTGCGAGGTCTCATCTAATCACCTTTAATTATTTCATTACAGATCTTCTGCTTGCATGGTGGTCTCTCTCCATCTTTGGACACATTAGATAATATTCGTGCCCTGGACCGTATACAGGAGGTATGCCTGCATTTATCCTGTTGTATTGCAGTTCCATTTGTAAGCAAGTTGCTTGAGCCAATGTTTTACTGTGTCCAAATAAATTATTTTGTATCTATGAGAATCTTTTAGTTTGATGTTACCTTTGAATGAATACGAGTATGCTAAAGAACATATTATACCATAAATGCTAGTATATTTGGGCAAGCATTTTGATATAGTTTCTTATTTTCTATATTTCTTTGAATGAGTTGGTTGACTAGCTGATGTAGTTGACATTGTGATGTAGATGACTTACTGGGTGTTTTAAGAAATAAACAGGCAATCTATATTTGTGTCTTTGTAAGTGGCAGCTATTTGTTATTCTGTGGTTATTAGGTTCCTCATGAAGGTCCAATGTGTGATCTCCTGTGGTCTGATCCGGATGACCGATGTGGGTGGGGAATTTCTCCTCGTGGAGCTGGATACACCTTTGGACAGGATATCTCTTCACAGTTCAACCACACAAACGGGCTTTCTCTTGTTTCTAGAGCACACCAGCTTGTCATGGAAGGATACAATTGGTCCCAGGTTTGTGGGTTCAAGTGAAGAAAATTTTGGTCTTGGATGGGAAGTTCCAGTGCTATTTCTAATATCCTACTAATCTTACAGGAGAAGAATGTTGTCACAGTGTTCAGTGCACCAAATTACTGCTATCGATGTGGGAATATGGCTGCAATACTTGAGGTTGGGGAGAATATGGAGCAGAACTTCATTCAATTTGACCCAGCACCTCGTCAGATAGAGCCTGATGCCACACGCAGAACTCCTGACTATTTTTTGTAATTTGTTTAGCTTCCTCTCAGCTGAAAATTTTTCTGTTTGCGTTTAGGGGTCTTGTAGATGCAATTATGCAACAGAAGAATTTTGGTGCTCGCCTGGAAAGGGGACAACGGGAAACATTTGTTGTTATCATTCTTTTGGTTTGATTGAAAATTCATCCAGCTGTTTCTGCATTGATGTGAAAGGTTTACTATTTAGGCGTACTTTTGTCTGTATCTTTGAAAGATAAAGAAGTAGCAATCACAGCAAATTCTTGACCACACAGGCTTAAGTTTCTGAGTGTACGGCATGTATTTTTCAAATGAATATTTAACTTTTGGCCTTTAATTTTTCAAATTGATCTAGGCTGCTATTATGATATCTCTTTGACATTTCTGTTTCTGCAAGAACTTTCTGCCGCACTGCGGTATCTGAACTCGTATGAAACTAACACTTCTATCATGGAAGGTAAGAATTATATTGAATGCTGCCTGTGTTGATATAAATAGATATCAAGCTTCGCCATAGGTTGCATGTGGAAAAAACAGGGCGCTGAAGAACACCATGAACTGGGGGTACGTTAGCAGCCTTCTGAACAGCAGAACAGCAATAGATTAGATGGCAAAATTGCATTTCCTATTCATTAAGCTTTATAAAGTTTTGTAATTGCTTCTGAAGGACACAGGATTTGCCTGTTTTCTTCTATCTGTAGAATTGTCCTTGACCACAACCACAAGCCTTGTGCTTTCTGTGCTCATTGCTGTTACATCATGGCTAAAGAAGAGTACTGTTTTAATTGGTCGTCCCATCCACCCCACTTTCTGTTAGTTTGGCACTAGATAACACAGCTCTAAATTCTAGTTCAATCATATTGCTGAAATTCTTCATCGCTGTTTTTTGGATGTACGTCAAATAATTCGTAGTTGAGTATTCCACTAAAAAGGTTACTGGTGCGTAAAGTGGGTATGTCTACTCTATACTCCCACCATTAGCAGCCATTTAGTTGTAAGAGTTCAAGGTTCTGATGGTGAAACCAATAAAGGGAGAGAGGTCCTACGTTAGTGTACCAGAGGTGAATTTATTAGAACAACTTCTCATCCTTTTTGGTTTGAACAGTAATCATATTACTAGTATTTTGAAATTCTTGCATTAGTACATTTTCTCAACTTTTTTTAAAAGAACCAACTTGGATAATTTCCACAGCAACAATATTGGTTGTCCATAGTCGTGCAAACCACCTCAGAAGCTACACTAGTTTGTCATTGAGACTGGATAACCGAGATGCTGTTGTAACTTCATATTTCGAGTTTTAAGTTCAAGAACTTGTGTATCTCGTAATCTCTAGTTCTTCTGCTGATGGTGTTAGAAAATAAAAAACTTTAAGGTGATACAGTTTGTAGGAGGAAAACAAATTGTGTTAATAGGTCCATCCTGCTATTAAAGACATGAAGCTTTCAAGGTTATACGTTCATACCGTATCATGTTACTACTTATAGTCAACAAATAACAGCACAAGTTTCCAAAAGAAAAGCTTGGAATTGGAAAGAGCAACCGTAGTGGAAGAATGTTGTTCATTATCTACTTATGATTGCTGATGAAACTTGAATGTTTATTATCAAGATTACAAACGCTTGCGTTACAGAATTCTGGCCATAGATAGAACAAGCTACCCAGTTTCTTGGAAAGGCAATATAGCCCACTTGGAAAGCCTTGCTTTATCATACATGAATGCTCGTCCCCATACCCTTCTCTTCATTCTTTATGATTATCCTAGATGGACGTTGCAAATCTTAGTTTATTAGAAGCTTCATCACACATTTCCTCCTGCTCTCTGAATTAATACCGACTTGCACTAAGCCCCATTAGCTTCAGTTGCTCATGTGTTGCCAAAAAATGAGTAAAAGAAGAATTTTAAGTGAATTGAGGTCGGGAAGAAAAAGAATTTCAGAAGTATACTAAGAGAAAAATGAAATAAAAGAGAGACGTTTTTTATTTCTAATTTGCTACACATAAGTTCGTTGCAACAGCTACAAAACACATCCTTTCTTTTTTAAACACATGAAACGTGTTCAAAATTTTGTTAGCCAGCCACACAAGTGAACTAGTGCATATAATTAAGGTAATTTTAGTGAAATTTAACAATCTCGTTTTTATTTAATTCTTCTTTGTTTCCTGTGTTCCTTCTTCCTCTTTTTTTTCTCATAACATTGTCTTCCTCTTCAGTGGCCATTTGAGTCAAATAATAAATCACTCATTCATCTTATCCAAATCCATGAAATCTCTATTCTTTGGACTTTATCAACTTAGCTTGGATATCATTAAAGTGTTTTGAGAGGGCCCAAGGAGAAATTGAATTGGATCCAAGTGAGCCCATATATAACTAGGACATCATATCTTAACCCAAAACTTTAAAGCAATTAGTTATAAATTTTGTCTTTGTATATAATTCATTTGATCCTCATGCCTCTTTTTGATGTGGGGTTACTTCACTCGTGAATTCCCAACACAAATAGTGTTTCTTAAGTTACTCTTTCTGCAGAACCATCTGACCATTGTACTAATATTTGTGTGATTCATTTATTATAACATCTAATCATTCTTCGTTCTGGTGTAATCATTGGAGCTTGATCTACAATTTTGAGTAGTGTTGACAATTCCATAAATAAAGGTTCAAGTTCGTAAACATACTTTTATGAGTTGTGAGACTTAAAATATGGGATGAATTAAGGATTATACCATCAATTGAAGCTTATATGTAGCCATTCTAATGTTTTCTATAATATGATAGGGTTTATAATATAATGAAAAAAGTTTGTGATGAACTCTCTTTTATACCAAGTGTTGGTTATAAGGTTGGAAATTAAAAACACTTATTGATTCGACTTGAATTTTCTATCTGATCACTTTCTATTTTGTTATTGTTCCATTTGATGTTGTGCCTTTTGATGATGGAATTTTGCAACCAAAAGAGCTACCTCCCTATCTTTCATTGATAGGTTCAACTTTAAGATCTTGCAGTTCAACAAAATAAAGAACATATATAGAAGGATGGTAGTTATAGAGAACCTCAATGGGAGTTGAATCAGTGGCTATATGATAGGTAGTGTTGTACCACTATTGTACTATGAAAATCCAATCTAACTATTTCTTTGAATTGACATTATAGATATATCTCATATAGGATCTTATTAATGGCTCCAATTTGTCCATCAAATTATGGTTAATAAATGGTGTAGAATCTTAAATTGATCCTTGCAACTTGAATGTTTATTGCTAAAAGGCGTTTAAAAATAGAGAATTTCGATTACTCACAATAACTTTTGACAATCCATAAAACTTAAAAATATGATCGATAGAACATGTGCAATTTTTGGAGCTATATATGAACATTTGATGGAAATAAAATGATAGTATTTACTAAGTCTATCTACCATTACAAAGATCACTAATTTGCCTTTAGATGAAAGTAATATAAAATTCATGTTAATTTCCCTACAATATAATTTAAGTATTAATAGAGGTTATAGTAGTCCAAAGTATGCAACATGGTAATGTTTGCTCTTTGAAATGTTAAGCATTCCTTGGACAAAGTTTTTGATATCTTTACTCAAACTCTTCCATTAAAACAAAACATGATTTATATACCTTTTTAATTGTTCTCGTAACTCTTGAATGACCACCTTAAGGAATATCATAGGCTATAAATATTGATTTATCTCTTAAATGTTTGCTAAAACCAACCACTAATCTGCCTGTTCACCTTAGTAACTCCCATCTCCATTCATATATACCTTAACAATTCCTTGGTTTCTATCTTCTTGATTAAATCTTGAATAATAGCATCTTCTTCTCAACCTTGTTTAAGTAAATTGGAATAATCCTACAATATTGTTAAGGTTAAGAGTTAAGTATTGTTATTTGAGATAAAACACCAACTTCAATATCCATAGCTTAGGCAGCTATGTTTATTGAAATAGAGTGGTAACACTTGGCTCCAGTAGACAATTTAGGCTTTGATAGTTTGTTTATATCCTGAATGATCTCCCATTTAAATAATGATATTATTGTTTGCCAACTTTGATGACCACTAGGAACTTGATGACCACTAGGAACTTCCTCTTATATGAAAAGCCCTAAATATTTTGTTGTTAGTGTCTTACTTAGAAATGCAATGTTTTTATTAAAGGACTATCCATATACTTGCCTCATTTGCATCAGCTTCCATCGTGAAAGGTTTTACAAAATCAGCCAACGCTAAAATTGGTGCAGATATAAGCACCTTTTTGAAATAATAACTAAAATAATATATATAATATAAAATAAATTTAACCGACATGCTTATGCTAAAAACTAAAAAAATAAATATTCAGAAATATTGTAAAAAAGAAAGTATAGAATATAAAAATATTTAAAGGATGAGAGTAGTCAATAAACACAAAAACTATTTTTAATTATATAAAAGTTTAGTTACCTATTAAAATTTAGTTCTATATTATAATTAAAATATAGAAATAGTTCAAAAATTGATTCAATGATTCTACTTATTAAATTAACCTAAAAATAAAATTGAAACATAATAAATATTTTGAAAATATTTTTTATTTTTTAAAATAATTTAAAATAAAATACATTTTTAATTTAATCCTTTCAATCTTTTTTGGTATTACAGAGTATCAATTGGTAATAACTAATATGGCCAATATAACTCGAAATTTTTTAGTATAATATAGTACTTCAATCCAGTATAATATAAAGAAATTTGATACTTATGGTCTATATGATAAATACTAGTACAAATTCAAAGCAATGGTCCTAAAAGCCTTTTTTGGAATTAAGTGAAATCTCACTCTCCAGGTTAGTTTTAGATTTAAGTACTGCTTGTATCGGAGCCCATTTCATACCTCCCGTGCCCATGCCTCCAGTATTAAGAAAGGGTTAAGTACCCCTTTTGAAGTGATGCAATTAAGCATTGGTTGCGGCTGCAACTTCTTATTTCCTTGCCTTACATACGCCTATTGGAGGCTTTGAGGATCAAACAACTTAAACTTAAGCTCCAATTCTTGTTCAAGTCCTTTTAAAAGGAAACATGTTAGATAATCCTCTAAGTTATTAGAATATTTGTCAAAATAGATGTAATTCTCTTAAACTCAACTCTCTTATTTCGAATCCTTCATATCACCAACTATTTCTTCATCAAACCTTTGGTTGAGAGTAGCTACATCTGTTCCTATTGATTTCTATTTTTCAAAACTAACGGGTATCATTCTTGAACTTGGCCTTCCAAATGTATGGTTGTAATCCCAACTCTAAGGTTGTCAAGAATATGGTCTAGTGTGAAAAATTATTTGCACCTATGGAATCATCCCGCTCCCTCAGGTATCAAGAATTCATTCTTATTTGTTGCATGTACATGCCTTGGCCTCTCCAATATGTCAAAATTGGGTGGCTATTGGTTGCATGCTTTTTGGCCTCTCTAAGTCAAAAATAGATGCACCTTTTAGACTTTGTATTTTTTAGCCATGTTAGGCTAAAATCTTCAAGATCTTCAAGTGTGGTTTTTGGTGAGCGACGATTGCGCACAGATTGAAGAATTTTTTGGACAGATGCTTAGGGACTTCAGCTATAAATAGAAGGGATGGTTGCAGGCTTAAGAACACACCACTCCTTCCTAAAAATCCTCTCATCCTCTCTTCAATTATTTTCGTATACTTATGAGTTTTGAAAGCCTTTTGTTCCAGCCTTTGTACTTGTATACATTCTCTACATATTAGTAAAATTGCTTACTTTTCGGTCGTAGACGTAGGTAACATTGACCGAACCACGTAAATCTTTGTGTCCTGTCTCATTTTCTTTTGTCTCTCTTTATTTTAGTTACTATTTTTCAGGCTACTAAATTTAACTGGTATCCGATCCACGGGCATTTTCTTTAACATTATTAAATCTCGTACGGTGTAATCTTCTTTCTTAGATGAATGTTTAGCAATACTACCTATATTTTCTCTCCCAGATGATGTTAGTTCATTGTTCCTCTATCTACTGAGGGAGTAAGGTTTCTAAGAGGAAGAATGAGAGTTGAACCCGAGTGAAGCAAAGGGGGCGTGTTAAACTTACGCATAAACTAGTGGAACATCGATTTTACATTTTCTTTAATCCTCCATTGCTCTGTACCTTTCATACTCTTGGTCATAGTAGTTGAGCCGAGATTCGATTGCTCTGATACTAAGTTGTTATAAGAATTTTAAGTAAACGGAGTTTCAAGTGAATCGTGAAGTAGGGAAGAAGAAGAATTCCATAAATAAAGGGAAAGATCAGAGAAATTGAGTGAACAGAAAAAGAAACACGTTTTTGGTTTCTAATTTGTCATAGATAGGTTACAAAACAGATCCTTTCCCTTTTAGATACAGGGTAAGTGTTCAAGAGTTTGTTTATAAATGGTAAGTATAGTTAAGGTGATTTTAGTGAAATATAACATCGTTTTTATTTAATTCTTCTGTTGCTTCTCGCATTCCTACTTCCTCTACTTTTTCATAACAAAATGACATAGCTTTAACTCTTCCTGGCGCTACACAAACATCACTCTTGAGCCTTAAGTTGATACTGTAAGACAAATTTGTCCTTAAGGGCAATTTTGTAATTTTTCGTATAATGGACAATTATTAATTGTATTTTTAGTTTTTCAATATATTATTGGTTAAATTATGTAATTTGATCTAGATAAGGACAATACAGTGGCCCAATAAATGATCTAGACTAATGGGTCGAAGTCTGGGTAAAAAATGGGTCCTTTTTAGTGTGAAACTGGTTCATATCAGTCTTGTGATAGGAAAGCTCGATTTGGAAGTTATATAAATAGGTTATGATCTCTTGCACTTGCTCAAATATCATTCACGATCATTCAGAACTCTGATCCGTTAGGAGGGCTCGTGTTTTGAGAAAACTGCAGAAAGACCTAGATCACGTGCCGGTGAACGATTTCTACAAAGGTCTCAGCAAGATTAGAGCTCGTTTGGCAGCCGAAATTAGCTTCAGAACACGGGATGGAACCGAAATCAGGTATTCCACTTTTCTTCATTTTTTAATCCTTTCACGACCGATCCTAGGTACGTAATAAGGTTTGCTCTACGTATTACACGTGGTATCAGAGCAGTTACGTAATCGGATTGTCAGAAATGAAGGTTTTTCAGTTTTTCATCTCATATGGTTTTCTCTGTTTTTGATTCGTTTTTTAGTTTTTTTACGTATATAATTATGTAGAAGTGGTATACATAAGGCTACCCATGAAAATCAGGTCAAAAACGAGTCAAACAGAGCGAAAAAGGGACTCCAGGATGCCAAAAATTAGCTCCGGCGTCGAAGGCACGACTGGACGTTGTGCATGCACTTGACGACGCTACAGTGGTAGAGCTGGGGCGGTGTGTATGGCGCATGCAACGCATGCTCCAATTTCGTGCCGTCACGTCTTGCCAGCGCGTGCAACCGGTCCGTCTATATGGCATAGGTCGATGAGGGACATATCAGCGCATCTATGTGTGGATCGCATCTGATGTGCAAGTGCCAAGCACATCTGGCGCACGTCAGCCCGCTGCACTCGCAGTTGACGTGTCATCCACGTGACGACAACTGTACAGACGTGAACAGTGAACAAAAAAAGAAAACATTTTAGAAATTCCCATAAAGCTATCCCGAGTATTTTTGGGTCAGTTTTCAAGTCTGAGAAATTTTTAAAGTGATTTTCTAATTTTTTTGGATTTATTACATTGGTAATTGGATTCTAGAAAAGTTTTTAAAACTTTTTTAAAGCTAATTTTGAGTGCATTTTCGTACTTCGAACTGCACATAAGGGAGACACTTAAAGTTTTATGTCTCATATGGTAGGTTCGGTATTCGAAAAAGTATGATGGACACTCTATTGATAATTTTTTAAATTAAAAATCTCAAATAAAGTTTAAAGATAATGTTTTCAGTTTTTGTATGTGATTATTGGACTGTGCATTTAGTTTTTGCATTTATAATTAATTTTCACATACATTATGCCTATATAGAATGTGAGGATGACATAAAGTTGTATCCCTTGTGCTTGTGATACTTTTTAGGTACTGATAAGATTATAGTCACCACAGTAGCCTTTCGAGTCAATATTTGGATTGTACCGCTTGCATGTTTGGAGATATCTCTGGTTTTATATTCGGTTATTTTACCCACAGGTGTTGACCTTATATGATATTTTGAGATGTACATAAAGGCATTAGATGGAGGAAGACCTCTGCGTAAATGATCTATTCACCCATAGGTGGTAGTGTCATAAGAGTTGATGGTTTGTACTCTGATCGCTTTTATGTGTGGAGGTCTAGTTGCATATATTATGTATTCAACTCACAGGTGTTTCATAATATGTGTGACTAAATTTTCAGTAGAGATATTGTTTAATGATTTAAAGTATCGTTGTTATCCTGCATTTATACTGATTTTGACATTGTCTTTTCTGTTTTTCAGTCAACAACAATGTTGTTACTATTGAAACCTTTAATGGTTTCAACTTCAAGAAGTGGAAGAAGCACATGGAGTTCACAATGGAGATTGCAGACATCAGCATGGCCATGCATATTGAGCGGCCTCCTTCACTTATAGATGTCAGTTCAAAAGTTGACAAAGCAGCTATGGCGACTTAGGAAAGGTCAAATAGGCTATGCTATTTGACCATCAGGAGGTCAATACTAGATCACCTATTGAGCGGACTTGCAGAGATGACAGTAGCAAGAGAGTTCATGGACAACATCTCCCAGAGATACAAAATCTCTTCTAATGCTAAGAAGAGCGCCCTGATCTAGGAGCTTTTCTCTATAAGGTACATTCAGAGGGAGGCATGCGAGAGTATATCATTCAGATGATGCACCTTTAGAGCAGGCTGAAGGCACTTGATATACCGATCGCTGACGACTTGATAGTGCATCAGGCACTAAACACTCTTCCACAGGAGTTTGAGATGTTGGTCACATCCTACATCTCACAAGATGAGACCTGTGACATAAATGCGTTGATTTCCCAGTGTGTTGCAGCAGAGGAATAGATCAAGAGCTCTCCTCATTCAGTTATGTTTGCAGCCGCGAAGGGCAAGGGGAAGGCTAGACCCCAGCAGCCTAAAGGCAAGGGTAAGGGTAAGACACCCAAACCCTCTCCTTAGATTCAGAGTGGGCAGTCGAGCATTGCCAGCGGCCCACTTGATCTTAAGAGTATGAGATGCTTCTTCTGTAAGAAGAAGGGGCACAGGAAGTTTGACTGCCAGAAGTGCAAGCTTTGGAAGGTCAAACAAGATATGTCAGGTAACTCCTTGACCTTTATGATTCATGAATCTAATATGGCTATAACCACATCAAGTTTTTGGTGGTTAGATAGTGGAGCTTCTAACCATGTTGCTTCCACGATGCAGGGGTTCATATCCTAGAGAAGGCTGACTAGAGGGGAGCAGAAGTTAATGGTCAGGAACAACTAGGAGATGGACGTTTTGTATGTAGGAGATGTAGGATTAAACCTCGATACGAGGTTTGTTTTGTATCTACAAGATACATTTTATATACTGTCTTTTAGATCAAATATGATATCTGTATTAGTTTTGGATAAAGAAAGTTTTTATTTTGTATTTGATAATGCAGTTGTAAATATTTCTATCAATACAAGACATATCGGTACAACTTTCTTATCTTACAGACTATATAGTATGTATCTTACTCCTAATGAGATGTATGCCTCTTCGTATGTTGCCGAACTTGTTGCTCGAAAGAGGACCTCCATAAAGGATACATCGTACATGTGGCATAAACGTCTTGGCCACATTTTCAGAGAGCGGGTTGAGAGACTGATAAAGGATAACATTCTCCTACTGGAGACATGTGTCGATTGTTGTAGGGGAAAGTTGACCAAGATAAAGAAGAAGGGCTCAACTCGTTCTTCAGGCTTATTGGATCTCGTACATACGAATGTTAGTGGTCCATATATGGTTATGTTGTGCAATGTGAGATACTTCCTGACATTTATAGATGATTATTCCCGAGATGGTTATGTGTTTTTGCTTAAAAAGAAGTCTGAAGTTCTTGATAAATTCAAGATCTTCAAGAATGAAGTTGAGAACCAATTGGGAAGATCAATAAAGATTGTTAGATCTGATAGAGGAGGAGAATACTATGGTAGACATGGGATTGCAGGACAGGAAAAAGGGTTCGTTTGCTAAGTAATTGAAATTAGTTAGAATAGTGGCTCAGTTCACTATATTAGGTAATCGTGAGAAAAATGGTGTGGCCGAAAGGCATAATCACACCCTAAAGGACATGATGAGGTCAATGCAGAGCAGGACTAACCTACCTGAATATCTTTAGGGTGAGGCCATCAAGACAACATTATATATGTTGAACAGAGTCCCGAGCAAATCAGTGTCAAAGGCACCTTTTGAGATTTGGGTTGGAAGGAAGCCAAGCTTTGCACACATTCGTGAGTGGGGCTACCTTGCTGAGGTGAGGTTATATAATCCTAATAAGAATAAATTGTAGCCTCGTTCAACTCGTTGCTATTTAGTGGGTTATCCCGATCACTATAAAAGCTACAGATTTTACTGTAGAAAGGGAGGGGCCAGAATAGTGGAATCATTGATGGCGAAGTTCTTAGAATTAAATGTCTATGATGAGGGAGGATCCTCACATCCTCCAGAAGTTAGCAGGACGAATACTACGATCGTTTTGTATAAGCTTCCCATACAGTCAACTCTAGTGGATGTAGGCCCAATACCTTGCCTATGCAGGCACAGGAACCTACACCTATTTAGGAGGAGGTTTCTGAGGTACAGGAGTTTGTGCAGTTATACAGATCCACAAGAAAGAGGCGACTTGCTATCTCATCAGACTAAATAGTCTATTTGGGTGAGTAAGACTATGATATTGGACATGTTAAGGATCTAGCTACTTTTTCAGAGGTCATTTCTAGACCCTATACCAATATGTGGTGGGAAGTAATGAAGGACGAGATGCAATCTATGAGGTATAATAAAGTATAAGAGCTCATTGATTTACCTCAACATTGCAGACCTGTTAGTTGCACGTGGATATTTAAGACCAAAAAGGACACACAGGGTCAAGTTGAGCGGTTTAACGCGTGTCTAGTTACCAGAGGGTTCACTCAGAGAGAAGGAGTTGACTTCAATGTCACCTTCTCTCTTGTGTCCTCGAAGGATACATTTAGAGTGATCATGACATTAATAGCTCATTATAGTATGGAGCTATATTAGATTGATGTGAAGACTGCTTTCCTGAATGGTGACCTTTATGGAGAGGTCTATATGGAGTAGCCTGGAAGATTTCAGGATCAGGATGCAACTGAGAAGGTTTGCAAGTTGAATAAATCAATATATGGTTTAAAGCAAGCTTCCAGACAGTGATACCTAAAGTTTGATGAGGTTTTGACCTCATTCGGCTTTGTGGAGAACAAAGTTGAAAGATGCTTATACTATAAGGTTAGGGGGAGCAAGGTTATCTTCATACTTCTGTATGTTGATGATATCTTGCTCACGTCAAATGATTTGACCATGTTGTATGAAGTTAAGCAACTTTTGGCCAAATATTTTGACATGAAGGATTTGTGTGAAGCATCCTCTGTCCTCGGTATACAGATTCACTGAAACAGATCTCAATACTCGTTAAGCCTCTCGCAAAGCTTATACATCGAGTGGGTGCTACAAAGGTTTAATACGGCTAAATGTAGACCTATTATAGCACCTATCTCTCATGGAGAGAGGTTATCTTTGGCACAATGTCCAAAGAATGAGGTTGAGAGAGAGGCTATGAGGAATGTTCTATACTCTAGTGCTGTTGGTAGCCTGATGTATGTCTAGGTGTGCACTAGACTGAACATTGCATTTGTTGTTGGATTGCTAGGTCGATATCTGGCTAACCCAGATGTAGGCCATTAGAATGCAGTTAAACAGGTGTTGAGATACCTAAAGGGTACCAAGGATTATACGTTGGCATACAGGAAAGTCAACTATTTGAACCTCACGGGGTATACGGACTCAGATTTTGCTATATGTCCAGATGATCGCAAGTTCATTTCAGGATATATTTTCATGTTGGCAGATGGTGTGGTATCATGGAAGAGTGTCAAGCAGACACTGGTTACTTCCTCGACTATGCATGCAGAGTTTGTTGCATGTTATGAAGTTGCTATATAGGCGGTTTGGCTTGGAAACTTGATTTCTGAGTTGTCTGTGGTGGATTCGATTATTAGATCCATACGGTTGTACTGTGATAATCTTGCTACAGTGTTGCTCAGTAACAACAACAAGAGTATCACAGGGTCTAAGCATTTGGAGGTTAAGTATTTGACCATGAAGGAGCTGATCCAGAAGGGTGATGTTGAAGTAGAGCACATCAGGACTTAGGATATATTAGCTGATCCGCTGACTAAAGGACTTCGCCCACTAGTGTTTGCTAGACATATATCCAGTATGGGCATGTTGAAGTCCTTAGACAGCAGTAGTTAGGGATCACTGTATTTTGCTCCTTAAATGATTGTATATTTGTTGTATTATGACATTATGATTATTTATTAATAAAGATGATCATATTTTTTCTCAGTAATAGCTGTTTTGCATATAGTCATAATACATGTAGAAGTCTTAAGATTTGTGTTGATCTTAAGCATTTTAAAGGTCATTGGGCATTTATAAAGATTGACCTTGAGCTCATGTCATTAAACACATAAAGTTTAAATGGATATCCTTAAAGTTTCATATGACATAGGGGGATATAAGTTTTAATCCCATAAAGGTTTCCTGCAATTCTGTTTAGCATCTAGTGAGAGGAAATAAGTTTTCTCTAATGATGTTTAGCATTCGGTGAGAGAAAACAAGATATCTCTGCTGTAATTTAGCATAAAGTTAGAGAAATCTAGACCTATAGACGAAAATGATACATATTAGATCATAAAGGTATCATCGTAATCTACCACACTCCATTTTTCCTATTCATGTTAGTGAGGTATTAGGTATTTGTGATTATATTGGACCTGTGTCATACATGACATATATGTCTATTGTTTTCTGGTATCGAAAGCCTTGTAGGACATAATGTAGGACTTTCATTACCTTTGGATTAAATATTTTTAAAACTTTTGGTACTATTACAATAACATGTCTTAATCGGGTTTTTTCAAACTGTTTTGAACTTGATTAAAACTGCAATTAATAATTATCCAAGGGGGAGATTGTAAGACAATTTTGCCCTTAGGGGCAATTTTGTAAATTTCCCTTATGGTGGACAGTTATTAATTATAATTTTAGTTTTTTTAATAAATTACTAGTTAAAATACGTAATTTGATCTAGATAAAGGTAATACAGTGGCCCAATAAATGATCTAGATTAATAGGTCGAAGTTCGGGTAAAAAATGAGTCCTTTTTAATGTGGACCTGATCCATATCGACCTTGTAATGGGGAAGCCCGATATGAAAGTTATATAAATAGGTTATGGTCTCTTGTAGTTGCTCATATCATTTACGAGAATTTAGAACTCTGACCCATTAAGAGGGTCGTGTTTTGAGAAAACTATAGAAAAGCCTAGACCACGTCCCGGTGAACGTTTTCTATAAAGGTCTTGGGGAGATTTGAGCTCGTTTGGCAATCAAAATTGGCTTCAGAACATGAGATGGAACCGAAATCAGGTATTCTGTATTTTTTTGTTTTTAATGCTTTCACGACTGATCCAGGGTATGTAATAAGCTCTATTCTACGTATTACACAAGCGCATAATCAAGGATAGCATTATAGATGGCATGATCATATTGACCAACGTCACTAGAGCAATCATTTTTAAGGTTCTTGAGTACGTTAAGAAGCACTTTTATGTCGCTATCGAGAAGGAGAGTGACTCATACAACTAGCTCAAGAGATGGGATGCTGAATTTGTCGAAGTTGAATAAGATACCCACTTTGATCTTATTTTGGTAGGTTCTCAAAATCTCTTTATCTTTCATGTTTGTGGTGAAATTCCCCCTCTTTTTGATTGATTTTAATTAAAAAAGAATGGATTCCTTTGTTTTCATTAGTATTTCTTGTTTTACTTATTTATAATTACCTAGAAATAATGGGTTTTCAATAATTTGCTTATTTGGAAATTCTAATTGCTAGTAAATATGAGGTATAGATAAAGTGAATAATTTAGGTGGTATGATAGAAAGGTCTATGCTTTGTGTTCTTATAGAGTGCTATTTTTCTCTGCATTGTTATCATGTTGGGAGTATCAGCTTTAACGTTTGTCTTCAAGTTGCCAACTACTTGAACGTCAAAAGCTTACTGGAATTGACCGTCCAAATTTTGGTTGATATGATCAAGGGGAAGACTATGGAAGAGATCCATAAGACTTTTAAATTCAATACTGACTTCACACCAGAAGAAGAGGAGCAAGTTTATGTGGAGAATAAATGGGCATTTGAGTGACTTGACAACGTATTTGCAATAATGTGTGTAGTAAAATAGTTGATATGAGATATAATGATGAAAATTATTGGTCAACCTGTTTCTGCTCCAGTGTTTAATTATGACTATGAATGTTAATTTGCTTAGATGTGAAGTTCATTTGGAAGTGAGTGAATTTGCTTTAAAAATGTTATTTTTAGAGGATTGTTATAAAGTTCAAGTTTAGATAGAATATTCCTAGAAAAATAGGCTTCTTATAATTATGCTCAATAAATGAATCAACTATAGTCCATTAATGAGTGACTTTTTTAACATACAGGTTAGACAGAGTCATCTACACTATCAAATTATAACTATAATGTTTAGGCTATTATGGTTCTTTTGATTATGTTGGATCCAACAAAGGGAAGTAGACTTATAGTATGATATGGATGCGCTTGTGGACCGCCATTACCATAGAAGGTGGTAGTAGATATTGATGTTCAACTATTTTGTTCTATTTTTACTAGTTACCTAATTAGAGTTTATTGTGTTTTCTTTTATAGTTTGATTATGTTCTTTCGATTAGTTTATATCCTATTATTTAGGATCCCTTTCTTGATTTGTGGACCTATATAAAAAAGGTACTTACAACAGAATAAAGCTTAGTTTTTGACTCTCAAAGTTATTAGTCTTTATGGGGACTCTGACTAGGGCAAGTCTGCCTTTCTCTTCTACTTCATTATAGGTTACAAAAAGGACTCTTCTATGTCTAAACCTGTGACTAGGTCCTATGCTAAGGTTCATATCAACTTGGTATTAGTGAAAGGCATTACGGGTGACATGGAAGATTTGGCAACCAAGTTAGAGGCCTTTATTAAACAAATGTTTACACGACAAGTATGTTAGAAGAAAATTTTGTTGCCATACGAGATTTAGACCACTTTTAAGTAACAATCCCTTAGGAGAACTCACCAACCTTAAATAAGCAGGATCTGTCGAGTTTTACCAATGTCAGTTTCAGTCTTTATTGGCAATAACCTCTAATTTTAATCCTCGTTAGCAAGTGGATCTTTTCAACACACGATTGGTCAAGGAACTTTGGATTGAAATCAAGTTGCAACAGTCAGGGAACCTTGGTATCTCCATGAACATGGCCCAAGCATTGGAGTGAAAACAAAGGATTTCTTAAGGCATCCTGACATCGCAAGTCAGTATAAGTTGGCCTACTTCTAAAACCACTGATAGTGTTATCTCAATTAGTAAGAGCAATAATGTGAAAGGAGGGGGAGATACGACAAGATCAACCAGGAGTAGCAGCAAGGGTGGGTCTTACGGACCCTTTGTTAATATAGGTTAACAAGAGCAAAGATGGTTGAAAGGCGGTCCAAGGGGCTGTGCTATAACTATGATGAATCATGTGCAATGGGATAAAAATGTAAGCGGTTGTTTTGGATTGAGGCCCCCGATGATAAGAGTGAACCTGAGTAAGATATACTAGTGGATTATAAGATTTCTCTATATTCCATTAGTGGCTCCCATAATTCTTCTACCATGCAGTTGTTAGTGGACATTTCTGGAACCATTTTTTTGTGCTTATTGATTCAAAAAACACACCTAATTTCTTACGCTAAGGACTGATCCTGAACTTGGAGTTCAAGGTGTAGAAAGGCCAGGGCTTTAGGTTTATGTGGCTAATGGGGACTGCGTATCGAGTATGGGCTTCTATAATTTGATAATGTTTCAGGTAACAGATGAAAATTTTTGGGTTGATTTCTATACTATTCCATTAGAAGGATTTGACATGATTTTAGGTGTAAAATGGTTGTGCATTCTAGGCTTGATTTTATGGAACTTAAATTCTCTGACTATGGAATTTGTCTCACACATCAATAAGGTGTTTGGTGAGGCCAACTCTCAATGATTAAACCTCAAATTAGTTTGATGCAAGGGCAGAATTCCTTTAGAGTACTATCGGAGTATTTGTTGGCTGAGTTTGCAAATCTTTTCTTAGAGCCTTTTGAGTTGCCTCCTTCTCGAGAGTGTAACCATCATATTACTCTTTTTTAGATATGGAACCTGTTGTGGTATTACTTTATTAGTATCCATACTTCCAAAAGGATGAGATTAAGAGACAGTGTACCTAGATGCTACAACAGGGACTTATTAGGCCTAGTAGGTCCCTATTCTCTTCCCCAGTTTTTTTGGTCAAAAGACATGATGGCTCATAATATGTTTTTATGGATTACTGTGAGCTCAATGCTCTCATGATCAAGGACAAGTTCCCGATTACAATAATGGATGAGCTTTATGAGGCGCAAATTTTTTACAAAGCTGGACTTACATTCAGGCCACCACCAGATTTGGATGGCACCATCTGTTGTGGAGATGAACACCTTCTACACCCACTGCGGACATTTTGAGTTTATGGTTATACCTTTTGGCCTTACCAATGCATCTTCAACCTTTTAGAGTTTAATGAATGAAGTTTTTTGGCCCCATTTGTGCAAGTTTATCTTGGTTTTCCTTAACGACATATTAGTTTATAGAAAAACATACATTGAGCATCTCAATCGTGCCCGGATAGTCTTTAGAGTGCGTTTGGTTTAGCTTTTGGTGGGTAGAAAAGCACTTTTTTCTACTGCAAAAGCTATTTTAAGAAAAAAAATGAGTGTTTGGCTGTAAACTTCAAAAGCACTTTTGGAGTAGAAGTAACTTTTTTAAAAGCTAAAATACAGCTTTTTCAAAAGCTCAAATTTGGAGCTTTTAAAAAAGGCCCCTTATTTTAGCTTTTTCGGGTAGAAATTTTTGCGTCAGTTACATATATAACAAAAGTTGCATCACTTACGCATATAACCAAAGGTTTTGTTCTTTTTACAAAAGTTTGTCTTCTCAAAAACACAGGAACTCATCTTTTCAAGACGGATCAACTCACATGTTTTTTTTCTTGTTATCTTTCTTGTTATTTTTCTGCATTATCTTTCTTGTTATCTTGTTATTTTTCTGCGTACATTGTCTGCGTTTAACGCAGACAAACAACGTCTAGTCTGCATTCAACGCAGACGACGTTTGTGTTAATATGTCCAAAGTGATGATAATAATGGAGAACTGTAGTTTTAATCAAGATCTAAAAAACAAATACTTGTCTGTTGATTATACATCTCAAGTTGATCAATTGGCCTTATTTTGGAATATATTCTGGTAGTAGGAGTGCATAAATCATAACCATGTTAAAAATTTATTGGCTGTTAATCAAGATTAACACAAAGATACAATGACACCACAAAGCAAGGATCAAGGCACCGGTATAGCATATGAGATAATTTTAGAAAGTAAAGAAGCTAGTCATCAGTCAGGCATCTTAAAGCATTGTCTCTTCATCCTCGTCTCCAGACATGCTACCACAGTTGGATCATAGAATCAATGCAAGAAAACTTTTCAGATAAAATAAATAATTTTATATCCTTAAAGGAAAATCAGAAAGAAAGTCCAAACCTTCTTCTAAGTACAGAAACTTTTGTTAATTCAAACACCTTGACACAAACAAATGCAATGCTGACACAGTTGTCATACCTCCCAAACTCAATGACATTTTTCAGTTGAGTTAATGCAAAGTGCCTGCAACTCAATGATTCAAAGTAGGCATGTAAAACTATTTTTAAATATAGGCTGAAAGTAATACATGATGAGTAATTTGTATTTGAGATAGCAACTCCTTATGAAATGTGTCTCTTTCTTTACTTCTGTACATGCATAAACTTCCATAGTCATTGTTATGCTTTTAATTCTAAGTTCACAAAAGATTTAATGCTTTTAATGCTTATTATGCTTTTGTCTATGTCATTTTGGTTATGCTTTTATATTTTCTTATACTTGTTAAATTCATTGTTATATGCAGTGGGGATTTTGTTGTTGATAGAAAATGTCAATACCAAGTAAAGATATTCAAGGTGGGGATAAATTGAAAAAAAAAGGGTTAAAGCGGAGTGGAATGATAGAACTCTTAAAATTTTAATCAAAATTTTTGTGGAAGAAACATTAGCTAGAAATCGATCAAATGGTCACTTTAACAAGATTCGATGGAAAAATATAGTTTCAAAGTTTGCTCATGAAACTAAGAAAAACTGTGAATACAAACCATTTAAGAATAAATGTGATAGATTAAAAAAGGATTGGCAACTTTGGACAAATTTAGTAGGTAAGGAAACTAGACTAGCATGGGATCCTACTAATCAAACTATTGATGCAAGTGGCAAATGGTGGGAAAAGATATTGAAGGTAAGCATTTAAGCTTTAGATTTATAATGTTCTAATGTTACTTAATAGTTTAATAACTTAAACAATATTATTGTAGGAAAATCTCGAGGCTACCAAATTCCGAACTAAAGGTTTGAAACATATTAAGCAACTAAATATTTTATTTAAAAATGTTACAGCTACAGGGGAAGGAGCTTGGGCACCTTCTTCAGGTTTTGTACCAAATGATTCTTATTAGCCATCTAATGAAAGCCTAGTTAATACCGATCTTGATGATAACCTTTTTGAAGACTTTACTGGCAATCAAGAAATTAGAAATATTAATAAAGAGATTAGTTCATCAACTCTAACTCTATGAACTTCTACAAAAGGAAAGGGAAAAAAAAGAAAGAAACATGATACTAGAGTAGGGGCAACAGAAAGGTTATGTAAACATTTGGACCGCTTATGTGATGTGGTAGAGAGTAGAAGTTCAGTAACCTCTATTAAAAGAGATGAACTTGATTGTAGCATTTCTGAAGTGATGGACATTATACGAAGTATAAATGAAATAGAAAGGGGAGGTGAGTTGTTTATGTTAGCTACCAAATTATTTTTGAAGAAGGAAAATAGAGAAATGTTTGTTGCGCTTAAGGATGTTGATCTTCAAATAAAATGGCTTAAGAACATGAAATGATTGTGATTTTTGTAATGAATTAGACATGTATTTGGTTTCTAATATTAGTCTACTTGTAATGTGTTGTATTGGAATTTGCTACTTGTAATATGTTGTATTGGATTTTTGTGTGGTTAATTTTATTGTAATGAATTAAATTATACTTTATTATTATTGTGTTATGATTATTGCTATATTACCTTGTCATACAATAAGTTTATTATTTATTATTTATATATATTTTGATACAGATGTCATCTTCTGATAATGATTCTGACAATGATCATGAATATAATGAAGAGATTGAAGAAGAAATTTTGCATATGGTTCAAACTGGAGTTGCAATGACCATAGACCATTATATTAAATATTATATGAAAAAACCATGTAGAACATCCCCTCACACTGGATGGATGTTTGTAATGGAGTTGCTTAATGGCCATAATGATAGATGTCATCAACAATTTAGAATGGAGAAGGATGTTTTTATCAAATTATGTAAATTGTTGAATGAGTCATATGGATTAAAGAAAGGTACCGAAGTTACAATAGAAGAGGCTGTAGCTATGTTTTTGATCACTTTAGGTCATGGACTTTGCAATAGAATGGTTCAAGAAAGATTTCAACATTCTGGTGAAACAATTTCTAGATGATTTGAAATAGTATTAGAGGTTGTTTCACGTATGTCGATTGATTTCATCAAACCAAAAGATCCAACTTTTGGAGAAATTCCAAGCAAAATTAAAGATGATAGAAGGTTTTGGCTTTATTTTAAAGATTGCTTTAGAGCAATCGATGGAACACATATACCAGTTGTCGTTCCAAGGTCCAATCAAATAAAATGTATTGGGAGAAAAGGCATTCCTACGCAAAATGTAATGGCTGTATGTGCTTTTGATATGTGCCTCACTTTTGCTTGGGCTGGTTGGGAAGGCACAGCACATGATGCTAGAATTTTTATGGAGACTTTGTGTAATGATAGATTACACTTCCCTCATCCACCTAGAGGTTTGTGACGGATAACTTAATACTTTTTATTTATTCTTAATAATTCAGTGCTTCTTTATTTATTTATTTTTTTATTTAGAATGTAGGCAAATATTATTTGGTAGATACAGGATATCCTTACATGCAAGGTTATTTAGGACCATACAAAGATAAGAGGTATCATCTTCCTGATTTTCGACGCGCTGGTCTTCTAAGAGGAAAGAAAAAAATATTCAATCATGCACATTTTTCTTTAAGATGCACAATAGAAAGAACATTTAGCATTTGGATAAATAGGTGAAAAATTTTACGTCAAATGCCCAGTTTTCCTTTTCCAAAGCAAGTTAAAATTGTAATTGCTTCAATGACCATTCATAATTTTATAAGGTTAAATGCTCAAAAGGATGAAGAGTTTTCTCCTTATGATGAAGATGATGAATTACTTCCTACAAATGAAGAAATCAATGAAAATGAAGACGTTGAAGAAAATCATTTAGA
>JAOTAY010000007.1:22830098-22856446 GCA_025629805.1 Erythroxylum baracoense
AAATGATGTGGATATAAGTTAGAAGTGATAGATTAAGCAAAAGAGATGAATTAGGAAGAGATTGATGAGGAAGTGTGTTGGAAATGTGTTAGATGTAGTGTTTCTACTAAACATGCATCATATTTTTAACATATCTTGATCTAAAGATATCCAAATAGGATGATTATTGATTTATATTAAACTAGAGACGAATGGCTACAATTTTCATGAAGAAATCGAGTTTGAATTCTAACTCTAAGAGTGTTGAAATTTGTCTTAAAGTTGAGTTTAAGATTTTGTCTCTGTTTCTTAACAGTATGGAGTAAATTGTGTATAACTTTTAGAATACTAAATAGCCAAGTGAATCAGGTGAGAGTAAAGAACAAGTACCTGTTGCCTAGAATTGATGACTTGCTTGATCAATTGCAGGGAGCTCAAGTATTCACTAAGCTAAATTTGAGATCAGGGTACTATCAGTTAAAGATAGCAAAAGCTGATGTGCCAAAGAGTGCATTCAGAAGCAGGTATGGTCACTTCGAGATTCTAGTAATGCCGTTTTGGTTAATTAATACCCTAACAACATTTATGGCTTTGATGAATAAAGTGTTTCAGCCCTACCTAGATCGCTTTGTGATAGTGTTCATTAATGATATTTTAGTGTATTCAAAGAATATAGAAGAGCATGCCATGCATCTGAGAGTGGTTCTTCAGGTTATAAAGGAGAAGCAATTGTGTGCCAAATTTAGTAAGTTTGAATTTTGGTTAGATCAAGTTGTATTTTTGGGACATATAGTGAGTGGAGAAGGCATACGTGTAGATCCAAAGGAGATAGGGGCAGTGATGAATTGGGAAGTTTTGAGGAATGTGTCTAAAATCCAAAGCTTCCTAGGATTGGTTAGATATTACCAGAGGTTTGTCGAGGGATTTTCCTTGATCTTAGCCCCTCTGATAAAGCTTTTAAGGAAGAATGTAGTGTTCAGATGGGATGAAAAATGCTAGGAGAGCTTTAAGGAGCTGAAGCATCAGTTAAATACGGCACTGGTGTTAACCATTCTATCGGGAATTAGAGGTTATGTGGTATATAGTGATGCTTCGCATCAAGGATTGGGATGCATGTTGATGCAGTATGGTAAGGTGATTGCCTACGCATTGAGACAATTAAGGTCTCACGAGATTAACTATCCGGTACATGATTTGGAGCTAGCTGCAATTGTCTTTGCTTTAAAGATATGGAGACATTATCTTTGTGGAGAGACATTCTAGATTTATACAGATCATAAGAGCTTGAGGTATTTGCTAAGTCAGAAGGAGTTAAATATGAGACAGAGGAGATGGATTGAGCTGTTGAAAGATTATGACTGCACAATTGTGTACCACCCAAGGAAAGCTAATGTGGTTGCTGATGCTTTGAGCAGAAAGTCTAACACTAGTATAGCTTAGATTCAGACATCAATGTTACCTAACTTGATTCAATTGAGAGCTCTGAATGTGGAGTTGAATCTGGAGCGAGATGAGGCCTTGATTGCTACGTTGAAGTTGAGGCCGATGTTACATGATAGAATCAGAAAGTTACAGAGTAAAGATCTTAATATGGTGAAGCTTATAGAGAAAGTGAAGATGAGTCCGAATTTCGAGTTTGAATTGAGAGATGAGACACTATGGTTGAAACAGAGGCTATGTGTGCCTAATGTGGATGATTTGAGGAAGGAAATTCTAGAGAAAGCTCATATGGCCACCTATACTATGCATCCTGGTACTACCAAGATGTATATCATGCTGAAGCAACATTTCTGGTGGGCCGGAATGAAGAAGTAAGTGGCGGAGTATATTTCTAAGTGTATGACATGCCAGCAAGTTAAGGCTGAGCATCAGGCTCCAATTAGGAAGCTACATTCGTTGCCTATTCCGAAGTGAAAATGGGAATGAATCATTGTGGACTTCATTATGGGATTGCCTAGAACTTTGAGGCATAATGATGCTATATGGGTTGTAGTGGACCGATTGACTAAGTCGGCCCATTTCTTACCTGTGAGAGAGAATAACTCATTAGATCAGTTGGCCCAGAGATATGTGAATGAACTGGTGAGACTGCATGGGGTTCCAGTGTCCATTGTATCGGACAGGGATCCCATATTTACTTCGAGATTTTAGAAGAGTTTGCAGTCTGCTATGGGTACTAAGTTGAACTTTAGTATAGCATTTGATCCTCAAACAGATGAACAGAGTGAGAGGACAATCAAGATTGTTGAGGATATGCTTAGAGCTTGTGTATTGGAGTTACAAGGAGCATGGGACCAATATGTGGCACTTATCAAATTTGCTTATAATTATTATTATCATAGTAGTATCGAGATGGCACCGTATGAGGCACTATATGGTAGGAAATGTCGATTGCCACTATATTGGGATGAAGAGGGCTCGAGAATGGTTGAAGGCCCAAAGTTAATACAAGATACAGTAGAAAAGGTGAAGTTGATCTAAATCTGAATTAAAGTGGCTTAAGATAGACAGAAGAGTTATATAAATCAACATCGAAGGGACATGGAATACAGTGTAGGAGACAGAGTATTTCTGAGAGTGTCACCTTGGAGAGGAGTATTGAGATTCTGTAAGAAGGGCAAGTTGAGCCTTAAGTACATTGGTCCTTATGAGATCATTGAGAGGATAGGACCTTTGGCATATAAGCTGGCTTTGCCGAATGAAATGTCTAAATTGCATAATGTGTTTCATGTTAGTATGCTCCGAAGATACTGATCAGACCCGACACATGTGATACTGGCTTAGGAATTGAGGTTGCTAGTAACTTAAGCTATGTAGTAACTTAAGCTATGTTGAGGAGTCGATCAAGATAGTGGAGTCTCAGATGAAGTAGTTGGGGAACCGAGTCATTCCATTGGTGAAAGTCCTTTGGAGGAATCACTCAATTGAGGAAGCAACGTGAGAAATGGAGAAGCATATGAGGAGACAATACCCTTACCTATTCGAACAATCAAGTAAAACTTTCGAGAACAAAATTTCTTTAAGAGGGGGAGAGTTGTAACATCCCTTTACCCATGTTGAGGCTAGAATAGTAATTATGAGAGATCATTAAGAAATTAGAAAATGCATTTTATGCTTATGCATTATATTATTTGCTCATACTCTTGAATATTGAATTTTTGCACATGAAAATAATTGTACATGCATTCATAGACATTCCAGGTATAATTAATTTATAATTGAATTGTGAATGTGATTTTGTGGAGAATTGTGGTTTTTATATGTTGAAAATTGATTTGGAGAGTGTGTTAAGTGATTTAGAATTTTTGGAGAATTTTAGAAAATTTCTGAAATTTTGGGTAAAATTTGGACTAGGAAAAATGCCAAGTGGTAAGACAATTGACAAATAGTAGTAGATGAAAATTTTTATTTATGACATTAGGATTTAATGAAAAATGTCATTAAAATTTGGAGACAATTGGAATAGAAATTGGAGTTGATTGGACAAATTGAATGAGAAAAACCTAAGTGAACCTATAAGGAGATGACATGTGGCCATATCTTAAAATCACTATTATTTTAATTGTAAAAACCCTCCTTGTCTTGTTTCTCACGATTCTTTCTAATTGAAGGGTATTTTGTTCTTGTTTTCTTCTTCTTCTACGTTACCTTCTTTTCTCCTTCTCTATGAATTTTGTAGTCAACCTTCACCAACTTTGAACCTACCCCTCTTATGTTTCGTTTCCTACTCTTATCTTGTTCTCTTCTTCATGTCTCACCAAAGACCCAACCTCCCAACCTCCATGATGATGTACGTGGGTCGTATGAGAAGCTACGGTTGGTGTTTTTGTGAAGGACTTGAAGAGAAATCAAGTAAGATATATGTTGATTTTCATAGGTTAGTGTAAATAGAACTTGTATGTTGAGTAATTTGAGATTGATGGATTGGTCATGAATTTATATGTATGTGTCGTGGATGAACAATAAAAATTGTTGATGTCTTTTTTTGAGTATTTGATTTGTTAATAATTGATAAGTTGTTGTTGAGATGATTGTTGAGATAGAAAGTTCATTATGATAAATGTGTATATGATGTGTTTTGTTTTTGGTGTATATGATCAAGCATGGATTACTACCACTACCAACTCTCTCCACAACCTACCAACTCTTAGGTTGTTACTTTGAATTTTTTTAGCTTTTACTTCTTTGAATTGTTCTGTTAGTTGTTTGAGTTGGAAGTTATCTGTATACTGACTACTGATTCAAATACTCAAGAAAGTCTATAAACGTGCAATTTATGAGTTTAATACTGAATTTAATTAGATTATGTGACATAAATGTAATTAAATAGCTTTAACAAAAATTTTAACATTAGCCAACCTTTCTTAATTTTGCAACTCACTTCATTTGCTCTTCCATTCTTCTTCTTGGTATTTTTGCTTGCTTTCGAACATTTCTCTAAGTATCATTTTACTTAGTAGATGGACATAAATTCTTAAGAAATTCCTCATTGGACCTACTTATTGGTCAAGTTTAAGCAGATTAATGCAGAAGTTGGTTGGATTTTGATTAGCATGACATAATTTTACTTAAAGTTCACAAATTAAACCCACTATTCTTCTTGGTAAAAATTATCAAAGAGTTTGATGTGATATTCTTGGTTGACAATTATTATGAACTCCAATAGACTCGAAGGATTGGTACATGGTAAAGTGTGTAATCTCATGTATATAATTGCATGATCATTAATTAGCTATAGGTAAGCGCGATGATTATGGAAAACTTTGATTTCAACATAGACACAATAAAAGAAAGTGATTAATGAAATTGCCTAGTGAATGTTTGTACTTGATTGTCCTTAATTACACATTCAATTCCAACTTAATGATCATTTCAAATTTGTAACTAACAAATATACTTGCGTTGGGCATATTGTGATTGATACTGAAATTGAATTGGAAGAAAACTTTATTTTGATATGAAGTTATAAATTTAATTTTGACATTTTCTTTATTTATTTTCATAGATAAATGAGGAGAAGTTCAAGTACTCTTAAAAATTTAACTTCTTCAAGAAGATTCGATCATTCAGCTTAGGTTCATTCGATATTGATTTATAATATGAAGAACCATACTATTTATTTTTATTGTAACAAATATTTGAACGGTAGGAGAATCACCAAGTTAAAGAAATATTTAGTTAGGATCAAAGGTAATGTGAAACCTTGTAAGAAAGTTAGTCATAATATGAAATGACAAATGAAAACTTTGCTTGAAGAGTATAAGAATGAGAAAGAAAGAAGGCAAAGACCAAATTATAAAATTGATATTGGAAGTTCTTGTAATGTTCAAGATGTTATCGATAATATTGAAGGTGGTACTTCTATCCAACACGAAAGGATTGTAGAAAATGATGTAAGGAAGAGATGAAAAAGATATGTTTCTAACTTTTATTCTCTATGAAAAACTCACAAAGCTTAACTCTCTATTCGTATTGTATTACAATTTAAAGAGCAACTCATAATGTGGAAATGATAATAACTAAATGATAGTAAGATACATATATATCATTTGATGCTGTTAATTCTTATTATTACCAACCTATGGTGAATGTTATTACCTCTTATGGTGTAAATATAAAACTCCTTTAATTGATCACTATAGATGTAATTTTATATGCAGTTGTGTTGGTGAAATAGAAAATTATTTGAGTAAAGAAGAATGACTTAAGCAACTTATAGGTATTCAATCATATATGATGGTTGGAAAAATAGAAGATAGAAGCACATTATCAATTTTTTGGTTTATTCTACTAAAGGGAAGATATTTTGGAAGTCCATTGATGCATCTACCATTGTAAGGAATATTGATACTCTATTATAGATATTTGATGAAGTTATGAATAAAGTTGACTATGAAAATATTATACAATTCATCACTGACAATGATGTTGCTTATAAAGCAACTAGGAAAAGGTTGTAAAGTAGGTATAATTCTTTCTATTGGATTCTTTGTATTACACATTACAATGACCTGATACTGAAAAATATAGAAGATGCTATGTACTTTCCTATTATTGATGATACTGTACAGAATGTAAGAAAAATGACAAAGTTCATTTGTTGTTGCACATCGGTTTTGAATTTAATAAGAAAGGATTTCTCTAACTGTAGAAATTTATATCGTCCTACTATTGCAATATTTGCAACTAATTTCTTATCACTTTAGTGTTTTTTTCAAATAAAAAAGGACTTAAGACAAATGTTTAGAAGTGATTAATGGATTGCATCTTAGCTTGTCAGGTCTAGTGCTAGAATAGAAGTTTCCAGGATTATGATTAAAGATCATGAATTTTGGTCCCAATGTCAATTTGTCACCCAAATTTGTTAGTCTTTAGTAAGAATATTTTTTTCTAGCTAATAGTATTGAGAAGGAAATAATAGATTACATTTATGATGTTATGTAGAAAGGGTGAAGGAATCAATCAAGGCCAATCTAAAAAATAGGCCTTCTTTGTAAAGATTTTATCTTGCAATCATTAATGAAAGATGAGAAAGACAACTTTACTCTCTATTATTTGCTACTGAGGCTTTTCTAAATCTAAGAATCTATTTTATATCAAGTTTCACAAAGAAAGTTGAAGTTAATTGAGGAATGCTATTAGTTATCACAATAATTGTTTCACATAAGATGATGTAGCATATTCTTAGCTAAAAAATAGAGGTTTATAAAAATGTGTGTGATGATTTCAATATGCTCACTGTAATACATCAAAGAAACAAAATTAATCCAAACACTTATTTCTTTAATTTTGTTACCTTTTTAAAATTAATCATCATTTTATTTTATTTATGAGATTACTTTTATTTCCTTACAGTTGATCGGTGAGATCAATTCAGAAGTGGTGTTCTAAAATTGCAAAGGTTTACAATTCAAATTCTTAATCAATATGAGTGCAATTGGTTGTAAAAGAAATTATAGAACATTTGAAATCATCCATTCAAAAAAAGAAATAAATTAAAACACAAAAGATTAAATGATTTGGTATTTGTTCGAACAACTTGAAATTTCGAGAAAGGTATGTTATTATCATTATTAAGTTGAATATATTTTATCATAATTTAATTTTATTTGTTTACCATGACTCTTAATAAAACAAGTAGGTTTACAGATCTAATGGGCCTTGATCGTATCGATCTTTTAGTAGATTAGATTTCTGAGGAACTAAGTTTTACAGATGAGAGTAATTTAGAAGATAATCTTAGATAGGAAAGTATTAATATGTCATTTGGTGCAATGAGTTTGAATGATAATGATGATAAAACTCTCCTCAATGATGACAACTTTACACCAAATAAAAATTATGGTCAATGCAATTTAAGCAGATATGTAATTGAATAAAGTTTCAAGTTTTTTATTTTTATCTTATCTTTTAATTTTATGTTTAATTGATGTATATTTTAAAATCTATATATATAAATACAAAACTTTTAACTGTAAATATTTTTGTTTCAAGTTTCACTTCTACTTTGATATGTTCCGTGGTACAAATTCTTGTTATTATACATATAGCATATATTATTCTTATTATATGATGTTTTGATGTAATTTATTGTTTTAATGTGTTTACTTTATATTATTCTTAGTTTTATATATGTACGAGAATTAAAAGATACTTTTTTTATATTAATTGTGATTATTGTTTTTCTTATATTAATTGTCATTTTAAGTTGGCAAGAGCTAAGGAACTTAAAGTAAGAGACTTGGATCAAGTTTGTTATATAAAGGATGAAGCAAGACTAGTGCTTGTAGATGAAAATGACATCAAGACAAGATGGCAAAGCTCCTTCTATAGGCTTTTTAATAAATGTGGAGATAACAACATTTGCTTAGGGGCTCTTAGCACTCCTGAGAAAAATCATACTTCCCTTATAGCCAAAAAATCACATGAGAAGAAATTAGAGAAACTTTGAGGAAGATGAAAAATATAAGGACATTAGGACATGATAAGTTACCCATAGAGGTGTGGAAGAGAGAGAGGGTCTTATTTGGTTAGCCAAGTTTTTTAATCCTCAAGTCTACCGAGATATTGGATCAGTGGAGACTTAGCACACCAATCACTCTTTACAAAGGTAAAGGGACATCCAAAGTAATCATACCATGAAGTTATAGGAGAGGGTGATTAAGGAAAGAGTGAGAAAGGGTACACTTATCTTAAAGAACCAATTTGGTTGCATGCTTGGGAGGCCCACGGCAGAAGCCATACTTTTTCTTAGACGATTAATGGAATATTATGAGGACAAACAAAGGACCTGCACATGGTTTTCATTAGTTTAGAAAAGGCTTATGACATGGTACCAAGGGAAGTTAGTAGAGGTGTTTATAAGCTAAGGGAGTTCATGTTGCCTATATAAAGGTTATTAGGGATATGTATGAAGGTGATAAGAGCATAGTAAATACAATATGAGGATATATAAAATATTTTTTATCGATATCGAGCAACACCAAGGATCCTTATTGAGCCTCTTCTTAGTTGCAGTAGTTATGGATAAGCTTACTAAGAATTTCCTAGGGGATATGCTTTAGTTTATGTTATTTGCTAATGAAATTGTTTTAGTGAATGAAACAAAAGAGGTGTTAATGTCAGGCAAGAACTTTGGAGGGGTATACTAGAGTCAAAGGGCTTTAAATTAAGTAAGATTAAGACTGAGTATTTAGAGTATAACTTTTTAGGTCACGAGGCTAATATGGAGATCAAGATTGGTACATAAATTATACCACAGAAAGATTGTTTTAAGAATCTTGGATCCATCATCCACAGTGGTGGCAAGATAAATGATAACATAGTTCACTGTATCAAATTATGGTGGCTTAAATGGAGGAGCACCTCAGGATTTTTATATGATAAGAAGATACCAATCAAGCTAAAAAGTAAATTCTATCGTTTAGCAACTAGGTCAGTTGTACCCTATGGAACAAAAGATTGACCTATCAGACAGTTTGATAGTCAAAAGTTAATGGTGGCGGAGAAGAGGATGCTCTATTGGATATGTAACCTTATAAAAGGATATAAGGTCGCGACTATAGTGGTAAGAGACAAGTTAGAGTGGTTAACATTGATGGTAAATTAAGGGATGACTTAAGTGGTTTGGACATGTTAAGCGGAGAAATTTTGATGCTCTAGTGAAAATATGTGAGAAGATTTTACTTAGGGGATGTAAGAGAAGAAGAGGAAGACCCAAGAAGAATTAAAGGAGGTGATCAGAAATAATATAAACCTACTAGAGCTTATCGAGGACTTAACCCGTAATAGAAAACTTTGGTAAACTAAGATATGGATAGAAGACCCTACATAGAGAAGTCCTCTTTTCATAGGCTTTTTGAATATTTTTTATTTCTTTTGTTTTTTAATTAACCTAATAATTTTGTTTATAACACTTGCACCTTTTTTTTTTCACAATTGCTTATTTTTATTTACTTATTTTTTCTGTTTATTTATTTACTTACTTTTATCTTTTTATTTTATTTTGATTTAAATTTAAATTTTATTTTCATCTATATAGTTATTTGCTTATATATTTGGCTATCGTTTCTTTTAACCGTTTTCAAAAGCACTTTTTTTATGAATCTATTGGAAACAATCTTTCTACTAACTAAGGGTAAAATTGCATACTTTTATAAGTCCCTAAACTCCACATCTTTGCAAAATTTCTATTGGAATATTGATGTTGTTGTTGTATTATTTATATAAAAATATGAAAAGTAATATTAATAGGAATAAAGAGATAGTTATTATATCAATTTTATATTATTATGATTTTTTAAGATAAAGTTAAAGTAAACTTAAAAATTATATAGCATAATATATTAAGAGACTATTTTATAATTTTAAAAAATTATTCAGAATTGTACTTTGTACTGATAGGTATCAGTACTGTACCATACTAAAACAAAATTCAAGATTTAGTATAGTATTTATAACATTGGTTACAGAGCTTTGTAATAGAAAGAAAATATACGTAAAGGTTTTATAGGTTCTATAGAGAGGGAAAAATAGTTATATAGTTTTGTAGAAAGGAAATAAAATAAGAAATATTTTATAAGAAAGGGAAGAGGGATGTTAAGACCGTGATAGAGAGAGAGAGAGAGAGAGAAGAGGAAATCTTGGAATAAGGATTGCCTACCTACCTCTTAATATATTCCTTTTCATAAACATTTAAATGTCTACTATTATAATTTTATTATATAGTCAGAATAACTAATAATTGTATGGAGCTTCTGGATGTTCTTATAGGCTTTTGTTTGCTGCAGCCTTTGGTTGGTACATGTTATATCATTCACCTATTATGTAACTATATACATATTCTATTCACATGTCTTACTTTTTTAATTCATGTCCTTGGGTCACTTTTCATCGAGATTATTTTAAAGCATTCATCTTATTTTCTTCGGTAAATCCACTATTCTTCATTAATTTGCAAAGTTAAGGCCAATCAAGATTTTAACAATTGTTTTATGATATTGAAGCATTCTTATTCTGCCTTTTCTCCAATAAACAAATTATTGGGTTTTGATTTTTATTTTAAGAATATGATAGGTTCGTTTCTCGTTTACTTAAAGGGTCGTAAAATTTGGGCTAGCATTTTTCAAGAGTCGAAGAAGAAAGTTTATGGTCTTGTTTAAAATTGTCCTCGTATTTGACCTTAAATCTTCTTATTAAAATAGGAATATTCAATTGTTAATCTTACTTATAGTCATACCTCCACATTATTACCCATAGCATAAAATTGTTTAAAACATATAGTAAAGACAAAGGGACTAGATCCTCATATTCTTTGGTTTGCTATTTTGTTTTATAAGATTGAGTAGCCTTGATATATTTATGAAAGAAACAATTGATTCATACCATTTTCACCAATTGATGAATAACAATATTAAATTGTATTTTGATTTGGTGGTAAAGAAAAATAGCTGCGAATATCAAATTATTGTGTTTTTTAAAAGAATAAATTGAACCAGGCTTGTTGGTAATTGTAATAATTATAAAGTGGTGATTATAAGAGGTTTGTGGAAAATATGGTTTAAACTTTCTTTTGAGATCTCTATAGTTCTTGTCCTCATTCTATTGATAAATTATTTTTATAATTCTAGAAATATAATAGGTTGAAGTGGTTTCATCAACTTTGATAAAATGGTATTTTGTTTTTATTAAATTGGCTTTCTTCAATTCTTGTGACTTTGATAAATCCTAAGGTTTAAAATGTTAGTTTTGAGAAAAATAAAGTTTTGTATTGTTTTAGAAGGATTAGGATTGTAGAATCAATTTTGTACTGTCAAAACATCTTAAAATGATCTTTTCAAACTAGGAACTCTATAATAAAAGATTTCTAAGAAATTTATAAATTTTAGGAAAAAATTTCCTACAATTACTGATTTTATGAAATATTTTGACAAATAGATTTTGGTTAATGTATAACATTTCGATTGCTACATTTTTTAAAAACTAATTTTGACAAAATTTATTTTTTAGGGCTCTTTTAAAGAGTCTCTTATATTTATTGGTGTTGTAAAAAGATGGCATAACCATTATTTTATATTTATCTAGGGGGTTGAGGAACATGAGGCTCTTCTAATGATTTTGTTAGAATGAATGATATTGTTTTCTCCTCGTTGAGAATTTCTTTCCATGATTTTATTAGTTGAGGAGTTGTTGAAGTTTTAGTTGAAACTTCACAGGGTTTTGTAGAGATTTTATTGAACAAGACCTTTGGTAAGAAGTTAAATTTTTTGCTCTCGTGATTATGATTTGGATTGTAAACATTCTCGAAGTAGGAAACCAAGAAAATAATTAACTTCTCCTTTAATAAATTCAATATCAAAATCAAAGATACTTCAATAGCCATTCTGGCAAATTTTTGCTTTAATATATTATTTTGTATATCTTTTTGTAAAAATTATGTTGGATTAAGTGAAATTCTAACACATAATTTTATGATAATAAAATATATCACTACTAATGTTTTGTTATTAATGATATTAGTAAGTTAATATTTGAAAGATCAAGTTCAATAGAATGTTAAAGTGACTAAAGGATTCAATTAAATCAATTAAACATTCAAATAATGAATAAATTTGAGCAAATATACAATTGAAGTGAAGAACTAAGAACATGAAGTAACCAAACATATCAAAATTTAAGCAAATCTTTGTAATTCTTCTTATAACTTTATCTTAATAATTTTAATATATTAATCGTTGTAACGACTATTTTTATTTCTAGTAACTATCTTTTGCAAATATTGTGTGTAGACCTGATATTAGATTTAATTTTGGTATGGTAAGATATCGGTACCAATCAACACCAGATATCATTTTAGGTAATTTTTTAAATTACAAAATAGTTCCTAAAATTTATAAATTTATAAAATAATCCTTTAATATATTATGTTATATATAACGTTTAACTTGATTTTAACCTATCTAAAACCTTATGATAATATTTTTTCTTGCAGATTATGGCCTTCATATCTTTTATTTTCTTAAAAAATGAGAAAAATAACATTAATTTTTAGATTTTAATATGTAAAATTTGTTTTTTTAAGGATTATCACATGCGGGATCGGTCCTAAGAAAGGGCAAGAAGGGCCTCACCCAGAGCCCATGCTTATTAGGGCCTACTAATTACAAGTTATGTCACAATGTAAAAGTTTTTCACTTAAGTGAAATAGGTCTGGAAAGAGTTGTTCTTTTTAAAAGATTTAAAGGAATTTATTTAGGGAGCAAACATCAATCTCAATTTGGTAAAAAAAATTAGCTTATTTAGTCATCATACGTATGAAAACTTCTTTTTCGGAGGTAAAACAGTAGTGAAAGTGACCATTTTCAAAATTAAATAACTCCTACTAAATACCAAGATTCATATTTTTCTAAATAAAATTCAGTAAGAGAAGGTTTTAAATTCAAGAATTTCTCCTTAGCCTTTCCTTTAACAACATCATTCTTATTTAGATAAGAATCGCATCTCATTTATTCTCTCAAGTCTCATTTTATTTTATTTTATTGTTTTAAATTTTAGCTTTTTCCAATTGTTCTTTAAAGACTGGGTATAATTTTGAATTTTGATTATAAGTATAGTAGCTTTTTCAATGTGGGTATAATTTATCTTTCAATCATTTCCTATTTCAATTGCAATTTATCCGGATAAATTGAAATTTGTCAATTTGATTATATACGATATTTTTCAGTTGCAATTCTAGGTATAATTTTAATTCTAATTGAAGTTTATTAGGGTAATTTTCTCTCTTTCATTTCGCATATATCATACTTGATAGTCGTATCCCTTATTTCCTTCTTCAATTGCAATTTATCTCACTTTCATTTATTAAGTCATAATTAGTATTTTCTGATTTATAGGTTTGACTAATTTTGTATGTATAAATTTAATTTGTAAATTATTGATGAACTTTGATTTCAATATTTTGATAATGTGAATACTGCTATTAATCTCTATTCTCTTTGGTAAAAATTGAATCAATATTAGTTTTCAATGTTTTAGAATTGTTTGAAAATCAAAAATTAAAATTGAGTATGGTAACTTTTATCATAAAAGTTTACTCTTTGTTTTTTCATTTTTAATATAGGATATTAAATTTGGCTCTTTTTTTTCTTTGTCAAAGATATATAATACCATTGATATATCTTTCTGATAAATGGTCAAGTTATTGCTGCTCTATTGCGCCTATCTGATTCTTCTAGTTCCATACATATGCTTTTGTCCTTTTTCTAGTTCAATTGTGTTATAATTATTTTATATAATGTTGCCTAAAAAGTATTTGCCTAGAAGTATAATGAAAAAAAGCAAAAAACTAGTATAATAGTTAATATTCTAAAAAAGAGTTATTGATAAAGTTGTTAAAAGAGTGATTCTTTTGGTGAGAATTATGAGAAATTATATGAAGATAGTTTTGAAAACTTAATGAAAATTTAAATGATGAGATTCAGATTCATGAAAATGTTAGCAAATTGAATAAGTATAAACATGTATCAAATGTATCCAATTTAGAAAATTTAAGGGTGGATGAGCAATGATTCCTTATCTTAAATATTTATGATCTTAGAAATTGAGATAATCTTAACAATAAAATAAGGAACATTTTAATTAAAAAATGCTTATAAGGGAATTAAATCTTGTGTTTTCTTTTAACTATACATATCTATATATTATCAAATTCATTAAGGCCCTTCTTTTTACTTTGTTCCGAGCCTATAAAACACTAAAAACAGCCCTGGTCATATGACAACGCATGTTTCTGCCATCTCTTATATACATTGAAAATTCAATTATATTTACATTTTCAACCATCCCTCTCTACTCCTTAAGCCTCGTATGTCTTACATTGAAAAAATAATTTCATTTACTTTCATAAGCAATGGGATAAGCAGAGTTGACAATGATGGATAATCAGAGTTGAGAGGTAGCAACAACTAGTGACAGGCGGTGAAAGTAATCAGCGTCGACGGTGATAATAATTAGTAATGATGACCCGGGGGCGAGTGGGTGTGGATGGAGGGAGAGAGGGGAATTTTGATAGTTTTTTTTCTTAAGTTTAGTCCTTTCTAAAAAAATAAATTATTACTGGATTTTTAGGTGAAAATTTTGTTACTACTCAATCCCAGTTAGTACTGGCTGATATCAATGTTATTATCTAGTATCTTTATCCAGAATAAAATCACTATTTTTCATAATTCTTTTAACTGATACAAATCGATATCGACCAATATGATACGATATCTAACACCTTTATTTCAAGTATAAACAAGCTAGTATATGAGTTATTAGAATAATCTTGGTATAATAGAGAGTTGACAAGAGTCTTGAGAGGCTAGAGAATCTATGTGTACATGACATAATATACATTGAAACTTTGTTCATTGGTGTGAGTAGGGATATTTTAGGTTATATAGTTATGTGATTATTGTAATTAGTGAAATTACTTAAGATACATGTTATAAGAGTTCTTCCTAACTTTGAATAAGATTTGTAAAGGCTTACCCATGACAAAGCAAGATGACTGTAATAGCTTCTCTTTACCTGTGATAAAAGAAGATGTTGCAAGGAAAGTTGTTCTTCACCCATTGAAATGAGAAGATGGTGAATTCTCAAGTGAAACTTAAGGAGTGGATGTAGGCTAAAAGTTATTTGGTTGAACTATTATACATCAATTTTTATCTCTTTTCCTACTCGTTTTAATTACTATTGTAATTTTGTTACGATTATCATATACATCGCTAAAGTAGGTCTCATTCACTGCATATATATTTCTAGCAAAATTTACGAAAAGATCAACAAGGTACAATTTAAATCACTTTTTAGTCAAGATAGTCAATGTATAGTAAATCCCTTTTTTAGATATGACAATTATTACATTTATTGAAAAAATAGGATGAAATACTTTCTTTTATCAAAAGAGATTGATCGTTAGGGAATTATAGAGAACGATTCTTATATTCCAATGAGAACCATAGTTATAGATAAAGTAGAGATTAAGGTACCGAATAATAAGAGATTTATTATGATAAACAACAAAGTGGTGCATATTTTATGTTGTACTCTTAGTGGAATGAATTTTAATAGGGTGTCTATGTGTAAAACTACCCATCAGATATGGCACATACTCAAAATCTCACATAAGGGCACTACTAAGTAAAAGAGAATGAAATAAGATTATTAATACACCAATATGAGCTATTTCACATAGACAAAAATGATTTGATTCTAATATATATACTCACTTCATTTATATCATTAATTCTCTTAAAAATTTTAGTAAGACTTATACTAATCCTGGATTAATGCAAAAATTACTTAGGTACTTACTAAAGGTTTCAGAGGCAAAGGTGATGGCTGTACAAGAAACAAAATTTTAATTACTTTGCCACTAAAAGAGCTAGTTGTGTCACTCTTCACCTATGAGATATGGGTGAATAAATCGAAATATCGAATTAGTCAAAGAAAAGATTTAAGATTTAAAGGTTCATCAGTATTAAACCTCTGTAAAACTGGTATATAATAAATAAGAAGTAAAATTATAAGAATAAGTAAAATTATAGTATGAAATAAAATACTTTATTGAAATAAAAATGCACTAAAAATGTCTATTAATTCATAATAAATCTAATAATTTAAATTAAGATTGAATCTAACATAAAATTTAAAAAAATTGTATTTTACATTATCATTTATTTAAAGACTTACAAAAGTTGAAGTACACTTAAAGAAAGTCAATGGAAAGGACTCTAACATTATTCTAACTTCTTTTTAATGTCCTTTAAACATATTTCTTTATAATTTAAATATTATATTTATCGCACGCTTAAATTATCTTAAACCAAATTACTTATATATACTAATTAATAATTCAATTTATTAAAAAATTCAAGATAAAAATAATAATTAATTTTTAACAATAATAATTTAAAAATTTTCAATTAAAGTATAAACAAATAAAAAGAATTAAATTTTGAAAAATATAATTTATTAGTGAGATTAAACAAATTTAATATTTTTAAAGGATAAAATGGTAATTCCTTTTTAACAATAGTAATTTAAAACAAAATTTTAATTAAAATATAAAGATATAATCAAAGAATATAAATTTTGAAAAATATAATTTATTAGTTAGATTGTGTAAGAGACTTGAAAAGAAAAGAATTAATTCATTGAAAAGTCAAATTTATGAAAAGACTTTTAAAGCTAATAAAGAATGAAAGAAAGAAGTATATCTTGTCTTAGTAAGGAGGAAGCATATGAACTACCTAATTAATACATGAGTAGATTCTCGAGAAAAATAAATAAATAATAACATTTATTTCTTTTTTCTTGTGTTATTATTTTAAAATTTTGGTTCTGCATTGTTCAAGAAAACTAGTTGGTTTTTTAAGAAAATAGACATCGAATTAATCGACCGATTTTTCCTCATAGGGGTTATAAACACAAATTGAACAGAAAATCAGGTCAGTTTATATTTATTCTGGTTAAACCGATCGGTCAAGTCCATTTTTAATTCCTTGGAATAAATTTTATAAAGAGGAAATGATTCCATTAAAAAAAGGTATAATGTTTAAAGGCTTCAAAGATGAGAAAATTGAAGATGGTGAGACAGGAGTGATGAAAATTATATAAAACTCATCGAAAAGAAAGGTTAAAAATAGAAGCACCCCCTATACTTAAGGAATTTGGAAAAACTGGTTATCGATTAAAATTTTCAAAAAAGGTCATATGATTTGAACCTATCCCGAAAAAGTCCTAAAGTTTACTTTATCAAAAAAATTAAAGAAAGTTCTAATGTGGCAAAGTTGGTTCACATAAACTAATTGAAACTAGGTGACATAAACCAATCAAACCCAAATCTTTTACCTGATTTTTTATCAGACTCGACCCTAAAAATCAACTCAACCCCAACTAGTTTCACTTGACCAATCAAAAGATTTTGAGTTTTTTCTACTTCTAATCCATCGAAACAACCAACTCAGGGAAAAAGAACAAGAAGCAATTTAATATGTGATTCGTAAGAGTTTGAGGGCTCTTTGTAGCCCCTTTAACTCCATTAAATCCACTATTTCAACTCAATTTGTACGTTTAATCATTATAACATTTTTTTCTCATTCTTTTATGCTTGTGAATCAAATTGCATTTCTGGCTTGACAATTTTAGCTCATAGAAAATCTAATGCATACATGAACTTGAGAATTTTAACAACTGCTCAATTTCAAGATTCTTGAATTCAATGATCCAATACGAAATTCTTTATATGGTTTTGAAATTCAATCTCTATACCAATAGCAAGTGGATTTTGCTGGATTGATTAATCTAAAGTGTCCAAATTTAAGGAACATTAATTCGAGTCAAGAATTCCTTTTGTAGATGGTTTTAATTAATGAAAACGAAGCATAACAAAAAATCTATCAATAACAAGAAAATATGGTCTAGGAGATCCATAAATTTGCCTAAATTCATTAACACCACCATAAGGATTTCTAATGGCAAAACTTTTGATCGTTGCAAGATCAAGGAAGGAAAGGTTAGGCATAAATTTGGGGAGTTTATCATGACTCGAAAGCGTAGAAAAATTACACTTGCAAAGAATAAACTGGGGAAGAAGTAGATGTTTTTATAGTAGATTGGGGTCTTTTTTTCATATTTCATTTTGCATTTTGAAACATAATCCTTTAGAAGTTAAGAGTTTTATGTTGTACAGTCCATCATTTGTTCACTTCTTTCCCCTTTTGAAGGATATTGAAAAAGCCAAAGGGATGTCCCCAAATAAAGATACCTATTTACGGTTGGGTTAACTTTTAGGGTCAGCTCGAGAAATTGGTCCATATAACTTGGGGTTGGTCCATATTTACCAACTTTGCCACGTCAAAACTTCCATTAGTTTTTTTTTAATGGAAGTTAACTCCAGTAGTTTAATGTGTCATAAGTTTGCCTTATTTTTAACATTCATAATCTTATCTTAATATGTTCAAAACTTAGTTTTTTTTTCATAATAAGGTTTAAGGATGCTAATTGACTAAAAAAAGTATTGAGCCTTAATCTAAATTCAAAATTTTAAATGAAGGAAATTTTTAAACAATAATCAAGGGTGAACCAAGGAGATATGTGATAACAAAATGTTTTATTTTGCATATTGGGATTAGATTAATGGAATCAAAGTGTAACGTGGAAAATAATCTAGCTTGATCTCATATGCAAGAGAAAAATGTGTTAAAATTAGTTTATCTTGGCTATGAAAATCAATGAAGTTATGAAATAGGGGATCTAAAGAAGCATCACAAGATTTTTACATGGGTTTAAATGGCTATAAATAGAGTCAAGATGTGAAGGAGAAAAAATTCCATCTTCCATCTACATTTTTCAGCTCTTCAAAATCTTTTTATTTTCTCCTTTCTTTAGTAGATATTAGAGTAGTTTTTCTTTTGCTTCTTATGGTAGAAATAGCCATTATTAGCTAAGTATTTTATTCTTGGTTGATAGAAGTGGAAGCCTTTTTTAGAACTTTGAAGATTGAGAGGTAATTGGGTCTTATAATAGAGTATTTCATTTACTCATATATTTGATTGCTTTTTTATGATTTCCTTTTATAGTTATTTTTGATTGAATTATAATACGTACGATTTGTTTATTAATTAAAATGATTATTTGCTAGATTAAAGTTTGAATACGTAAAAATTCAATTCTTGTAATCATTTGTAGCAAATAGGAGTTTTAATTTGTTATGTCAAAACTTTTAGGAAAAGCGTTTAACTAAATTAAATGCACTTACCAATGTTGTGTTATCTTGTTTCAATGGTTTTTCCTTTCTTAAACATATCGTTTAATTAAATTTTGGATTTTGTATAAAATTATTAAGCAATAAGGGTTAATTGAATTATGTGTTTTCAATTAGCTAATCCTAAAATAAGCTAGATATTTAGTATCACATCAAATATAGGATTGATGAAATAATTATTTTTGTGCAAATGATCAATCATAGTTCCAAGGGTGGGAACAGGTAAACCAAGGTTTGTTTTATTAAAAATCTCATTTTATTACTGCCTTTATTTTCTTTGATGTAAAATTGATCAAGCCTCCCCCTCCCCCACCTTCTATTAATTATTTTATTTCCCAACGATAGTCAAACGAGTATTTTTTTTATAGGATCGACTCCTATTTCCCTCTCTTATATTTTTTTAATTTCAAGAATTTAGGAATTAATTTGGGGTATAGTCAACAGTTCTGCTAGGTGTTTTTTAGACAAATTTAAACTACACGAACTATTTTCAAGAATTCCAAACAATAGATGGTTTTTTCAAAATTTTCTTAAGTATAGGACATGTTTTTGTCTTTTACCCTCAAAAAGAAATTCAATAAGTTTCTTAAAAGAGGAAAGGGGATGGACAATTGAAAAGGAAGGGAAAGAACTTAAGGTCACCTAGGGTAGCAATACTAGTTTAGAGGAAATTTAAAACATGTTGACAAGTATATATTTTATGGATAATAATGATGAGGCAACCTTTTCATCAAATTCTTATAATAATAATGATAATTGTGATTGTAATCTTTAATATGATGACTTAGTTAAATGTTTAGAGGCCATGAGCATAAAAAGGAAGAAAATATCTTCCAAGTATAAAGAGGTTCGAAAGTTCTTAGATGCATATGTGATTGAAAACGAGAAATTGAAATGTGATCTACACGACATAATAGAATTTAAGAGTGTGATTGTTACCAACAATAAAATGGATGATTTGTTGCATGAGAATAAGGTACTGAAGAAGAAAGTCAATGCCCTCAATAAATCATTGTTTAAGTTCACTCCAGGAAGTAAAAATTGATCAACATACCTAGAGCCTTAAATAGCCCTAATAATATGAATCGAATTGGTTTCACGTAGTAAAGTGCACCATCTAATGCCAAGATAATTTTTGTGGTAGGAAGGCATTTAAATTATGAGCCTATACATATAAGTATGTTACATCTTGTAAACACGTACAAAAATCACACGCACATCCATCATTCTTTAGGTCCCAAACCTAAAGGCATAGCATTCAAGGCAAAAATAACCATAACTTTTATGTAAAGTTATACCAAAAGAATGTGCAATAACTTTTTCTTTCATATAGGCTTCTTTTTTTATCAAAATAGAATGAAACATGATCACAATCATTATAGGTCTCATTATAAGCATAAAAACATGATGGATGCTTCCTTTTAATATAGGTCATATTTCTATCAAAGAGGTAAGTCATTTTTTAATTATGTGTAAGGCCTTTTCATCTTACAAGGAGAGTTTATAATCTCTCACATATGTACAAGAGATAATTACATCAACCACATCATCCAATAAGACCTAAAAATGTATAAATGTCATATTCTTATAAGTCACACTCACATAACTCATATGCGTTCAGATCATCTTATGTGAGATGTCACTTTTATAACAATTATAAATATATCTACCAAATTGCTTTTGAACTAATGCTTGTTAAATAAACCCAAAAATATACACATTAATAAAGTTTTAAGCTTAAATTTTAAGGAACCTAGTTTGTATATATAACATATTTATTTTTTCTATGTAGATTAATATCAAGTGACATCAATGAAAACCAAAAACTAGTATCACATTCGCTAATATCAAGTGAGAAATAACAATAGTAACAATTTATTTTTTGAAAAAAATCGTTAAAAAAAGTCCTCATATGAAAAGGAAGTTTATAGCAAAGCATTGATTATTTTGAAAAAGGTGAGGAAGAAAAGGAGGTAACTGATGGTGGTATACTAAAAGAGGTATACATTTAATTTTATAATGATAATATTTGAAGATATTAACTTAGCATACATATTCAAGGGAAAAAAAGCATTATTGTGTGTACCTAGATGAGAAAATAGATAGATCTTTGAAATTGATTTGTGAGAATTATAAGAATAACTTTTTTAATTTTATAGATACTTTTAATATACTTTTTATCCATATAATAAAGTTTATAAAAGGGGTTGGAGGATTTATTTTTCTCTTTTGATGTTTATAGATTTATATTTCATATACTTTTCCTAACATTGATAAAAAGGGACAGAGAACTGTGATATTAAAACTTAATTGTTTTATAATGCATGAATCAAGGTGGGTATGCATTAAATATTGATTTAGTATAGGGATAACATACTTAAAGTCATTTATTTTCTTCAATATCACCAAATATTTTGCCATCACTACAACAAGGACATTATTGGATCAAGTGAGGTTCTAACACATAGTTTTAACAATAATAAAAACATATTACTACTAATGCTTTTATCCTTAGAGATATTAGTAAGTTAATATATGAAAGATCAAGATTAATGGAATGGTAAAGTGAGCAAAGGAGCCAATTAAATCAATTTAATAATTAAAGAATGAATAAAATGAACAAAGTAGAACACATATAATTGAAGTTAAAAACCGAGAACAAGGAGCAATCAAACATATCAAGACTTAAGCAAATTTTATAATCCTTCTTGTAACTTTATCTTGACCATTTTAATGAATTATGAGTTCAATAATTGAATTATCTTTTACATATAGGGCATAATACAAAAATTGTTTCATAACTGAAAGGAAATTTGTTTTAATCTTTAAAGAAAACTTTTTGATTTTTAAACAAACTTTTGAAATGATTTTGGATCAAGTTTTTACAAAAGTAATGTGCTTCGATCTTTAAAAGAACTTGAAAAGTTTTAAATTTTTGTTTTTGAGCATATTGGTCGACTAATATATGGATGTGGTTGATTAATGCCTCTTAAAAGTTAGTGAAAATATATATTGTGAGTTTGTTAGTACACCGGTTGAGACATGGTTGATCTATGTCTTTGAGTGGTAAATAAATGTATTATGAAAGGTAAAAATTTCATATAATAAGAGTTTATAATGATATATGTCAATATATTGGTCAATCAATATGAAAAAGTGCCATTAGTAGGGTAATGTCACTATTACTATTCGTTATAGGGATAGTTTTTATTTCAAACAATTATTTTAAGTATAAATAAATCATAGATAAGTTGTAGGAAAAACTTTTGATATACTAGATTGTTGATAAAAGCTTTGAGAGACTAGAGAATGCATATGCTCATAACATGATAAATATTAAACCTTTATTAATTGGTGTAAGCAAGATAGGGATGTTTTGATTTGTATGGTTATGTACATGTTACAATTAGTGAAATTACTTGAGATACATACTGTGAGGTTCTTCTTAACCTTAAACAAAATTTGTATAAGGTTACTCTTCGTCTGTGGCAAAGCAAGGGGATTGAAAGAGTTCCTCACTACCTATGACAAAGAAGATGTTTATAGTGAGTTGCTTTTCACTTATTGAAGAAAGGAGATACTGAATTCATAAATGAGGCTTAAAGACGGAAATAGGTTGAGAGTTATTTAGTTAAACCATTATAAATCAATTTTATCTCTCTATCTCTACTCTCTTTAATTAACATTGTGATTGCTTTGTGATTATCATATATAAGTTTATCATAATTATTAATTAGAATAGACAGTTTATTTGTTACTTTTCAAATAATAGAAGAAGTGAATACATAAAATTTACCCCCTTCATGTGTTCCATTTTGGGACCAACTTCTTTTATAGAGCTCTTTTTATTAGTGTTATTGTTCCTTGATGAGTATAATATCATAAAAATCTATCTTTTAAGAAACTTAAGTTTTATCTTTTACATGTCATAAACCATTATTTTTTATAACATGGACAAAAGTTTTAACATATTTAAAATATTTTTCTCTACAAGAAGAAAATATTAAGATACCATCTATGTGTACCATATGTAATTCAGAATATGGTGAGAAGTATTGCCCCTGATTCTTTACAATTCAAATGGAGCATCTTTTTGGCCCAAAGGGAATAAAGTACCATTCAAATTGTATAAAAGTAACATAGAAAACAATTTTATAATTGTCTTTTGGGTCTAGCTAAAATCTTTATATCAAATATTGAAAAGTATCATATAATATTTGATGTAATCTTTTTTTATTAGGAATTGGATATCTTATCCATCTTAGTGTCTTACTAAGATTTTTATAATTTATTACTAATCTAGAAGGAAATATAATTCCAATAACACATACAAGGAGAAGTTAGTTATTTTTTTCGATTAAATCATTTATTTCTTGTCTAAAATTATTTTATAAGCATTTATCAATTTATATTGGCCTAGTTTTAATAGGAATTCATTTTTTCCGCTAAGATCTTTTATATAAGGTAAACTTACAATATGTTATTTTCCATTTCAAAGGTATGAGCAAGTCAACATAAATTTCAAGTTCACTTTATTTTTGTAAATTCTTGATTTATTTGATTAATATTATCATTTGTAGTTTTTTTCTTTTTTTTCAGACTAGGTATATTTTAATAGTTTATTTATTTTTGTTTTGCATATATTATATCATTTAGTTTATTGTCATAAATAGAACATACATTTACTAAATTTATATTCCTACTTTTTGACTTTTCTATAAAAAGAAGATATAACATGTTATTTATTCTTGTTGAAATATTATCATGGTTTATTACACAAGTAGTAATAAGTTTAATGAAGAGCGTTCTTAAAATTACTATAAGAAAAATGTCTTATATTGTAATAAAATAGGTTTTTGTCTTAAAATTCATTAGCACATATGCAAGCATCAATTTTGTAGTTGATTTTTAGTTTGACTTATTTGCAACCTTTAATTTCTCTCAAATTTTATAATAATTTATAGGAATTATTCGTTGTTTTTGTGTAATTTAAACATGTTCTTATACCAAATATGGTAATTATATCAATCTAAAATTTTCATATATTTTAAGGGTAATTCCGATCAATAATTTGACAAATTATTTGATTCAAAATAAATAAAAAATATTTTAACAAATTTTCATTATTTTTAGTTCAAGATTATCATTAACTTCTTCATTTTTGTTTTGTTATTTAAGTTTAAAATGTATTTGTTGAAGTAATATTTGGATAGTTTCGCTATCTTCTCTTTTTAAGGTCTTTTAATTTTTGTTTAATCATAGTTTTTTTTTTGGTAAATACTTGAAAGGGTGATTTAAGAATTTTTTAAAAACTTTTTGTAGCTTTTTAAAAAAATTTCTGAGGTTATAGAAAAGAAGAAGACGGGGATTATATTTCTTTTAAAATTTTACCCTTTTTTTGTCAATTCTACAATACTTAGTCGTATGGCCTTTCTTTTCACATTTACAATTAGTTATGTTTATAAAATTAGGAGAAGGTGAGAAATTTGTTTCTTATTTTGTTTTTAATTTTGGTTTTGCTTAAATCATTTATAAGGTCTCTTACTTTTCCACATAGTAGATTTATTTTTATTTTTGCTAGTATAGGATTTTGATGATATAATATAACCTTTACGAGTTTTACCATCACAAGAAATATCAAATTATTGACAAAATAATCATAATTCCTTTTTAGTTTTAAACGTTTCATATGTCAAGTTTTTATAACTTTATATCTTATCATAATTGTATACCTTCTTTCTTAGTATAACTAATTACTGTTTGATGGCATCCATTCTAGTGTAGAATCAATACTACAGTATGCAATAACGCTGGTAGTTGACTGCTTTGTTGCCCATACTTGCTCAGCGTCTACTTCAAATTGTTTTGGCCAAATGATTTATTGGTGTCCCCCCCCAACTGACGTTCTTATACTTAATACTGATGGATCCCGACAGCTTATTGATGGTCATGCTTCAGCTGGTGGTTTGTTTCGGGACTCAAATGGCATGTGCATGGCAGGTTTTTTGTTGAATATTGGCTCTTCCGGAAGCCTTGATGTTGAATTATGGGGGATACGACAAGGCTTGATTTTAGCCAAGACGAGTAATATTAACCAGCTAATTATCGAACTTGATGCTAAGGTTGTTTTCTAGTTCCTTCGGACTGGTGTCATTGCCTCACACCCTTATCATACTTTAGTTAGCGATTATTTGGAGTTGATTAAGGGAGGGTGGATTGTCAACATTAGACACATTTGCAGAGAAGGAAATCGTTGTGTGGATCGACTTGCTGACTTGGCACATTCCTCACCATAAGGTTTTACCTATTGTGCAGACCCTTCGGTGCCTTTGCATCCTCTTCTTACGGAGGATCGCAAGGGCATCGGGGTACTGCGTCCTTAGCTACTATCTTTTCCTATTATCTGTTCTTTATTAGAAAAAATTAATTTTAATATTTTAATATATTAAAACTACTTAGTCATTATAAATTTTTCCAATTTTATTTCTAGATTTTTGTTTTAGAAAATAAGGAAGTCTAGTAAGGAATTTCTTTTAGGATTCATTAAAATCTTCTCTTAGCATTACTCTTGCATGAAAAGCATCTTTGCACCATTTAAAATCTAAATATCTTTTATATCATAAAGTTGATAATAATTCTGTATTTCTATCTTTTAGGAAAGGAAGATCTTGTAAGCACATTCTATAATATATTCAACAATAATATTTATTAGAATAAACAAATAAAATAAATGCGGAGGAAAACAAAATTATCTCCTGCCATTGTTGTTTGTTCTTGAACAACTGCGTTTTTGGAATTCTTCTAAGCTCTCAATTCCTAAATACGATTATGTATGTTAACAGAAGAGAACATAAGCTTAGGGACCCAAAATCTAAGAAAACAACCTATACGAATGTGTTTCCATTAAGCGCAATATCTGTTGGCCCTCGAATTTTATTTATTTATTTATTTTTGATAAATAAGCATGATTAGTTTTGTTTTTCGGTCTTGCTATATTATTTTATCTTGGAGTTAATTAGCATGTTAATGTGGGTAAGATAATATGATATAGATTAAGGGA
>JAOTAY010000007.1:22863516-22883160 GCA_025629805.1 Erythroxylum baracoense
TTGTTTTTATTTCTGTAACCTGCATCGTTTGTATATTATCTCACATGCCTGTGGGTCCACCGGAAACAGCCTCTCTATTATGTAGGGGTAAGGCTGCGTACTATCGGACCTCTCCAGACCCTGCTTCAGTGCGGAATTTCGAACTGGGTGATGATGATGATGATGATGATGATGATGAAAGATAGGAGAAGGGAGACAGTGGATTTGAGGGCCAAGTTCTTAGGTGAGCTCAAATGAGTTGGGGCATAGAGAATTAAATTTTGTCAAGACAAATGCCCATGAAAGCGCCGGAAGAATTTCGAGGAGTTAGTATCTTATCCCATCTATCGACCTTTTTATTATTTAAAATACCCGAATTTAGTCAGCCAGATTTTGTCAGTTAGCCTAATCTTTTCAAGAGTCAAAAACAATAAAAATCTCAACTTCTTTTCTTCTTTTTACATTAACAAAACCATTAATGTCTTATTTTTTAAATTCATTTCGGAAATTTTCTTTATCAATTAATTAATTAAGGGCAAACTTTAGACCAACTTGTAAGATTATTCCTTTGTGACTAAAAAGTATAAAAATAACATCTTTTTAAAATATAAAAGAATGGTACATATAATTGATTACTCTCCCTCAACCTTCTTAAAATCAAGAACCTTGTGCAACGATCAGTCCTTCTTTATCAATTAATTAAACCAATATATAAATTACCATAAGCCAAAGATAGCCCTTTTTCACTTACTCAGGAAACATAATATGTTAAGAAATATGCCCCCTCAAATTTGGCATTGACGAACTTTTCTTGTTGAATAAATGGTTTTGAAGGCAAAATATAATAAACTATGGCATTTCATTATACATGCTAATAAGACAATAAAAATGATAAAAACAATAACTGTTTTCAAAAGGAATCAATCACAGGAAAATTTATATTTTCTTTTTTATAGTCCATTAAAAAAAAGGATAAGATAATTTTATTGATGTCCCTTCAATGGTGGGGGAAGCGATGTCTTGGAAGGATAGAGCAAAGATAAGGTTTCGTAATTAACCTATCTCCCCACCTATTTTGACTTTACAAGCCTATCACTTGGGACTTGTCAATAATAATGATCAATTTCGGTAATATTAAATGAATTTCCATCATGATTTAGATAGGTCATGTTTTTTGGGGTTTTATAAAATGAAGTCCTTTCGATGACAACGTAAATACCAAAATAAGTCAATTGATGTCTATATATCTTCCTGCCAAATTGGAAAAACAACAATGTAAGAAGTTTGTCAACAACATTTGTCAACAACATTGACCTTTCTTTCATTAACAAAACAAAACATGAAAAAGGGTTGAATAAACCATACCTTTCACGCCTACTCGTATCTTGAAGATCTTTTACCCATAACTAAATTAAGGCCAAAATAAACAAGTCTCCATAAACTATTCAACAATAATATTATGTCTTAATTTAGGGTAACTTGTTTTTGTCTCCATCAGTTATTCATAAATACTTTAACGTCTTAATTTAAGAAATTTTGTTTTTGCCTTTTAGTTAGCTGCTCTCAGGATCTAGAGGGTTCAAATGAAAGTTCTTTTTGGTAGTGGGATGAATCAAACCTGAATCATTGTCACAAAAGGGAATTCCTGGTGGCAAAGGAAATGGATCATGCTCTACATTGGTCACGCAATACTAGGTTTGGTGCAAAAGGAGAATAAAGTTACTAACTTACTACACCTCAATAGTTACGATAGGTGCGAGGGCTTACGGACAGAACACTTTTGTCCTCGTACGAAACATGAAAGGAAAAGACATTAAATTGCATTTAAAACAAAAACAAAAACTGCAAGGTAAACAGCTATCTAGTGAGTGAGTGGTGACTTCCTCCGGCCCATGCCTGTGCAAGCTACTAAGCTCCTACCTTTGGTCCTTTTCTATAGGAATCCAACCCCGTGTTTTGGAATGTACTTCCTTTTATCTTATCTACATTGAAAATATTTTAACTAAAAATTAATATACATAGATAAAAAGATACATAAGTTAAATATCTCGGGAACAATTTTGTGATGAGACTTCACAAGGATTCTTGTCTTTTGAAAAACTTCAATTTCACAAGGATTCTTATCTTTTGAAAAACTTCAAAACAATAAATTGAATATCATACGCAAACATATAAAAGTTCTTATTAAGGTTATCTTGCGATCAGCTTTATAAAGCTTTCAGTTGAAAATATTGTGGAACGTGTGGATGTCAAGATTGCTTGGTTTTTCCTTTTCCTTGTGGGGTCTGGGGTGGAGGGAACCTACCAGTGGAATCCCCCTCCCAAGTCAAGTTAAATAATGCTTCTGCCCGAATTGCAATTAAGTGAAATACTACAACACTAATGCTTTTTGTACATGTAAATCACTTGGTTCACGTTAAAAGTGATGAATAGACAATAATCTACTAACGAGAAGACACATTAATGAGGTTGAAGTTATACTGACCTGCGACAGCCCATTGCAGTCCCTCGTCTCTGTTTGCCTCTTCCACTTCAAGAAAGTTTGTCAGTCAGTAGAATCTTAATCAAACGATGCACATTTAAGCTTATAATCTAACGTGTAAAGACAAAACTGGGATCATTAGTCAGTCTACTTGAAAGTTGGCAAGATATAGCATGCAATCAAGAGCATTGTGGTGGGAAGAAATCCATTTACAAGTGGAGAAAGACGGATCTATAGCTACAAATTCTCATCTTCTGAAGAGCCTGTGATGAAGGAATTTCAAGTCAAACCACAACAGAAGCAGCAAATGGTAACTTACCAGGCATTGTATCACATCCTTTGGTTTATTCTTGCACCAAGGCGAGCTAATACCCCTTTTCCAATACCACATCGTCCGTTGTCCCATTTGGGAGAGACATTCAAGGGTACAGCAAGAGATAGCAAGCATACACCTCTCTTATTAAGAATAAGGAGTTCATTAATCAATTTCTAGTATCAACTTAGACCGTGCTTGGGATCAGCTGTGATCTATTTCCTGTTCTTGCTTCAAAATTGGCATCATTTTGGTGGGTAGCATCACTACTTGACGTTCTCATTCCAGGTAAAGATATTTGGGAGTTACTTAAAGAAATAATTGTATTCTTTTTGATCCCATCTGAAACTGATTCTGATCCTGACAAAATCCGCTTGAGCTGGGATCTTTGGCAGGTAATTCGCCCTTTATTCCACCCTGGGAAAGAAAACAATGGCGATACATTATCTTGAAGGAATGAGTACACAGCCTTCACAAGGGGAATGTCTTGGGTTGAACTTTTCTCCAGCTTCCCCCTCCTAGGAATGAAACAAAGTATGCAACATTAGTCAGAGAATCAACTACAGTGGAAAGTGCCAACAAAGTTACAGAATACGATATGTGAAAAGCCATAACTCAGTTTGAGTCCAAGTGCTTTTGCTATTCACTATGATACGATCTGTGAAAAGCCATATCTCAGCTTTGAGTTCCAAGTGCTTTCGCTATTCACTATGATCTCTACATCTATAGCTAGACAAGCATAGAATAACTCCTTTTACCAATCAAGTAAGATCAAACAATAAATCCAGTTTGAATGCTACTGTTACAACCTATCAAAAAGCAACTGAAATCTCCAGAAAGGGACCTTGATTTACTTGAACTTCATGTAAAATTAACCATTGACACATTGCACACGTCAACTACAAAAGTCATGCTCCATCCAACTTCAAAATTTTTTATGAACTTGAAACCACAAGGTTTGTAAATAATGTGAGTAAGCACGTATTTCTATTATTTAGGTAACCTAAATATAAGTCAACATGGTCATATCTATAAAGTAACCCTCAAGCTGACAAGCCTTTGAAATAGATAATTGTAAACAGAAGAGAACACAGAATTGACCAGGAAGGAAGATTTATTATTATATCTGAAGCAGCTGTAGACATAAGACTCTTGGCAAGTTTTCAGAAAGTCTAACCAAAAGAACACTAGAGCCAAAATTCAACAGAAACTCACAAAATAGGAAATAAAATGCAACTTGTGCTTGATTAACGCAGCTTAATTTATACATGATTATGTTACAATTAAACATCCATATGAAGGGCAGACAGATGGAACAAGAGAAATGCAACAAATTTGGGATATTTGACAAAGATGCTTGACAGTAACAACAACAAAAGCCAAGCTAGCCCTGCATTGAGCAACAAGAAAAATGATGGGGGGAGCTTGGTTTGAGCAATCATATGAAACCAGACAGTATAAAAGAAATCAGTCAATATAAGCAGTCAAATAGCTGAAATGGCTACAGACAAAGCAAAATGACAGGGAAAGCTCCCACAAGTCCTTCAACATATATTTCTCCAGTGAAATAAAGCATGAGTGCACTTACACTACAACAACAGTTGCCAGTTGAGGAAGATCCTTGCCATTCAAGAACATCTCATGCATATCATTGAGCCAAACAGACAGTGCTGTATAGGCACTGCCTTCCCACATCCTGCAAGATTCTCCAACATCAAACATTCAAGACATCATTGTAACTAAAAAGAATTCAAAAAGTAATTCTCTGTTACCTATGCACATCCACAGACCACACGAGTTTGCTTTTACGAAAAAGTTCAGGAAAAAGCCCCCTTTTTGATGCTTCACTGAGAATTCTTGCAGCTCGTTCTTTTTGACCCAGCCACCAGAGAGCTTCCAGAAGTGTGTTATAAAACCTGACCCCCAATCCACAACCTTCAGAGTTAAGTTTGTCAAATACATACTCAACCATTTGCCAATTTGATTCATCATCAAAATCTCCCTTGATCATTTGGCCAATCACTTGATGAATATTCGATGTCCTATTAGTGAGCATCTCGTTGAGTATCTCATAGGCATCATTCAACCTGAAACAAAGTCAAATTGTGGATGAATACTAAGTTGTCGAGTAAAATACTAAATGATATTAGACCATAGATTAATGATGCATCACTTCAACAAGCTGACATATGGTTGATTTGTTTCAGTTTGAAACAGCTGTTTTATGAAAGCATCAAGAAGTACCTGATCATCAAGCAGTCTGTGGGAAAGCCTATAATTCCAACACTTAGGTAAGCACTAAAATAACCCAACAGCATAATGATCTAGGCTTCTAACTATGCATTTTACACTTCAAAATTAAGCTTCTCCCATAACCACGTATTCATAAATCAGATATAGTTTAGTTTCCGGGGGATAGCCTTAGGCAACAGCCACAAAAAAGCGCCCACCTTAGTGAAACAAAGCACAAAATAATCTAAATATTTGTAGAAGTCAAATAAACATCTAACATGCTTATGCTTAGTTTTACTATCATGCATTGCATAGACTAATAATTAAGCCGTAGGAGATGGAAAAAAAGCATAGATAAAGACGTTTAGATTCATGGAACTTTATTTCTATTGAGATGGCTCTTAGTAACATCTCCTAGTTATCCTAAATTAATTGTTATGATATCTATGACAGACAAAATAGAAGTTTAATAGTATTAATAATTATAGTCAAGTATGACTAAGGGAGGAGAATCAGGATATTTAAAAACTTATATTAACTATGTCTCTTGAAAAAACTAATAAAGGAAGATTAGGAAATTTAGAAGTATTCTCAATTGATAGATTTTTGATAGAAGTTTGGTAGAAGTTTAATAATATTTGTAGTTCACAGTATGTCTCTTTACTAGACACAGAGACAAACAAAAATGATTCTGAAAAGGCAACAACCGTCACAACAAACAATCTTGCAACCAATTATGGGGTAATTATGTCAGAGGTTATTATTCAATTGATTTTCTGGGCCAAATAGTTTAGTGAATAAAGCAAACAATTAATCTCGAATTCTTAGAACACCTACAGATCTGCCCTCAAGTAACAAAAGTTATGCTTTTACGAAATTACGCAAGCGACAATGGTTCTTTTCCATGCTTATGTGGAACACAAGACCATCACTCACATGACCCAGCTTCCATGGCCTCTGTGTAGTGACCCAAGCCCGGGGCTATGCGGGGATCAACATTTAATATCCTTTTGACATCAACGGCTCACCTCAATGCCAAGTAAACTGAAGGTTATTTTTCATGAAATTTAGTTTCTCCCACAGTGACCTAATACAGTGTCATCTTATGTCTAGTGCACTACCTGGCTTTCAGAAGTACCCTAGGAACTACATCAGGTCCTGCTTTGACATGAAAATGCAGCATTACCAGATCACTGATGACCAAAAGACCATTGCTCTGATATGTTCAATTTAAACTAGATGGAAACCCAATGGCCAATGTCATAGAAAGAAATTACTTAATTTGTGCATGCCACTGGTGATTTAGCTATTGAGATAAGCATCTTCAATTAGTAAGATTGAAACCATCTAAGATTGAATCATCTTTTCTCAATCAGTATTTCAGTTACCTGGTATCACTAACATTAAGTAACATTAATAAGACTGAAACCATCTATGATTGAACCATTCTTTTTATCAATCAGCATTTCAGTTACCTGGTATCACTAACATTAAGTAACACTCAAATGGCCAAAATTTCTCAAATAGATGCTTCTAGGGACAAGCACCTCCAAGTAAGAAACCACTAAACCATAAATCCCAGTACATGCACAAATATAGGTGATAATGATCACATAACTTTCACCCGGTTCCTTTTATTTCACACATCATCATGTCACAAACATATATGGTACAGAAAATTCATGGCTCTAATAAATGGTACCGAACAAGTTTCTGTTTTGGTGATATCCCAGTTGTTTTTAGAAATTTTAGTCCTGTAAAAAGAAGGGTAAGCTTCATAATTAAATCAATTTTACCAATTGAGGAATTAATACTGAAACCTTTCCTCTCAATTCTTCTCTCTTATTTGTTATTTTTTCTTCCTCTTCTCCCTACTCTGGAATTCTAGTTTTTCTTCCCTACTTCTCCTGCAGATTTCTATCCATAGGTTTGTCGTATATCAGTTAGGACAGGCATAACAAACATGGAAACCTAGATTTTGACAAAAAAGCCCCAAGTGAGGCAAACTGAAAACCTAAAGATAGTGCAGAATCCCAATCACTGAGATATTAGAAAACAATTTTAAAGATCTACTTGATGTCATACAACTTAGAACACCAATGATTTGAATCATATTCTTAAAAGTATACATCACAAATATATTAAGCAACAGTAGAGCAGAACATATTGTAAAGAAGTTGATGCACTTAAATTAAGTCCTAACTAAATGAAAATTGAATATCAGAAGCAGATGAGTGAAACACGCTGACTACTAAATAGTAGCAAGTTGCTTCATCAGTTTGCATCACAAAGAGCTCATAAAGGACAGACAATGTTAGCTAATAGATCTCTTTAACTGCTTATCACGTAAACATAGGGATAATCGTGAAAAAGAAAAGTTCATAATGATCAACACAAAATTCGACCAGCACAGACCTGTTACTTTTTGCATACATAGCCAGCATCATACAGTAGGATATGACACTTGGCAATATTCCCAAGGCTCTAATTTCCTGGAACTGCTCCTCACTCTCCTCAACAAGACCTGCAATACAGTAGACACTTAAAACAGCTTCAAGGGTACGCTCATCAGGACTCAATCTCGCCTTCTCCATTTCAACATAAGCCTTAATAGCTTCTTCAAACTTGCCCGCTTGTCTATAACCTTCAATCATACCATTGAAGGAGTCTCTGTCTCTTGTTATCCCAGACTCACTCATCATTGTCAATATTGCTTCAAATTCCTGGTACAACCCACCTCTGGCAAACATGTAAATCAGTGAATTGTAAGTCCCAACTGTAGGCATGCTTCCCATTTCATTCATGGTATTCAACATAACAAGAGCCTCCACATACAATGCAGCCTGTCCATAGGCTTCAATAACGCCTGTGTATGCCTTTGAACTAGGAACTATCTCATTCTCACTCATATGAAGTAAAACCTTCCTAGCATCTTCGTGCAGGCCTCCTTTCCCACAAGAGAAGATCAACCCCTCATAAGTTCCCATATCTGGCTCGACATTCTCCTCAACCATATCATGGAATAAGGTCACCACCTCCTTAAAGTACCCACCTTCGCCAAATACTTGGATAAGAATATTATAGGTAGCAGCATCTGGCTCCGTGTTACTCACTTTCATCTCCAAAAATAGTTCCCGAACATCATCAAACCTCCCATGTCTCCCATACAAATTCAACAGCATACTATACGTGGACGCATTTGGCACACACCCAGCTGCCTGCATCTGTCTAAACACTCCCATTGCATCCTTTATATTCCCCATTCTCGCATATGCCTCTAATAACACATTGTACGAAGAAATCTCAGGTAAATTTCCACTTGATTCCATTTCCTTAAGTAACCCACTGACTTTCTCTAACCTATTCAATTTCCCGAAAGTCTCAACAAAAGAACTATAAGTGTTAATATCAGGCAATATCCCAGCTTCATTCATAGTCCTAAAAACCATCTCAGACTCATCCCCTAATCCCCTCCCAGCACAAGCACTAAGCAGTGTGTTATAAGTTACTATATCAGGTTGTATTCCTTCATGCCTCATTTCCGCGAATAAGCCCAACAAACCCTCCCAATCTAAACCACCTTTGGCACATGAGTTTATCACGGTATTATAAGTCAATATACTCGGTACCACCTTCTCTTTCTTCATTCTCTCTAGAAGCTCCAGAGAAACCTGGTAGTGACCGTGACGACCATACGAGTTGATGAGAGCAGTGTAAGAGAAGACGCTTCGAGGCACGCCATGTGTAGGCATTTCGTCGAATATCTCGGAGCACTTCTCGAGAAGGCCTTCGCGGCCTAACAAACTGATCATTATTGTGTAAATATGTTCGTTGGGTTTGCACCATATCTGTCGCTGCATATACTTGAAGAGCCTGAGAGACCTCTGCCAATCACCACGTTGAGCGAACTCCTTGAACACCAAAGCGAAGTCGTTTAGCGAGAGCCTGTTCTTGAAGATGTCCAGGCAACGCGCGATGCTTCCACGTGGCGGGAGGCTACTCAGCTTGTTGATTAGGGTTTCCACGTCGTAGCTGTATTTACCTTTCTCGACGACCAGAGTCGGGTTGCCCAGGACGAGCTCTTTGGGCTTGGCCCGGGCTTTTCCCGCTCCAAGGTAGGTTCTCCCTTCTAGAGAAACGGAGATGAGCCGTCGGTGAACGAGGAAGTTGGGCGATGAGAGGTAGTGACGACCATGTTTGGACTTGAGTACCGGTGTGGAGATAAATGTGGGATGATGGATGAGAGACAGCGATAAGGTCATCTTGGTGATTTCGATGACATGGGCTGCAATAGAAACTGGGGTTTCTAGGGAAATTTGAGATCGGAAGTTTGCAGAGAAGAATGGTTTGAACTTTGAAGGACGAGAGTGGGAGAAGCGTACTGCAGAATGGCTCCAGGAAGGACACGTGTGTCTTCTGTGGATATGAGGAGAAAGGTGAAGCCCGACCCGGTCGTTATCAACTTGACCCGAGTGATTTTTGGCGGTAACGATGTTTTTCCTTAATTTACTCGCATTTATTTAAATTCGATTTATAGGTATGTAGTAAGATGAATAATATATAGTTGAAGTCAACCGAACTTTGACTTGGGAGAGGTAGGTCAGGATTATTAACAGCGTTATAAAAATAAACGGAGTTTACCGATACCATCGGCTCGGTTTCCTCACTTGGGTACTACTCAGTCTCCGACACTTGGATAGAGCAGCTACCGTCGTCCACCGCAATCGCCATCGTACAAACTGCCACCTCACCTCTCTTCCCAAAGCGCCACTGCTCGTCGAGCCACTACATGCTAGGGCTTCCCCGACCTTCGATCCCCGAAAACGCATCCACGTCATCACCAAAGTGAACTTTGTGGGTCCCTGAATCTGTTCTTGGCGCGCTACCATAGGGAGAGTGAAAACAACCGAACGGGTGTTTGTCGCGTTGACGTGGCGATCGTTGTAATTAAGCTGAACTGCGGAGGGCAGTCTTGTAATAGCTGGAGGGGGAGTTTTTCAGTTCCCAACAGACAGACAGGTGCGAAGAGGGAGAGACCAAAAAACAAATACATAATAAGAAAAGAAAAGGGAAAACAACCTCGCAGTGTCTACTTAACAACGTTGGTTGGTCCTAAGCAGCAACTAACTAACATCTTCTCTGCGTTATCGGCCCCAATGGCCGATTCCGAGGTAAAATTACCGCCCTATCCCTGACTTTTGATCTCATCGCCACCGCAACCACTCCCGCTGCTCTCTCCTATCGACAGCGAAGTAGAAATTGCGGTGGTCCTTACTTAAATGAGTGTTGATTCCCAATTTTTGTTCGTGTTTCCGTTTCCATCGGCTGTCGTTCTGTATGTTCTCTTAGTCTGATTTGGTGTCTTTGTTTTGGTGTGAACAGAAATTGACGGCGTTGAAGAAGGCGTACGCCGATATTATCCTGAACACGGCAAAGGAGGCGGCGGTGAGAATAATGATGTCCGAGAGGAAAGCGCAGCGGTATCAGCGCGAGCTTTTCGCTGCAAAAGACGAGGCGCTTCATATGCTTCTTAGGCTTAAACAGATGTTAGATTCTAAGGTATAACGGCTCTTCATTGACCTGTTGTTCTCTCTCTCTCTCTCTCTCTCTCTCTCTCTCCATGTGTGTGCGTGTGAATAATGGGAGTGGTTTTTTGGTTTTTGTTTGCTTGGGATTCAGTTTGTTTTAAAGTGTGGTTTTGTTGTTATGTTAACGTGTTTGGTGCTAGGATTTTTCTTGTGGGTGTTTTGCTTCATCTCGTTCTTTGGTGAAGTGATTCTTTTTATCCTCAAAGGATTTCACTTGGTTATTTCGGTTTTCAGTTCCTGTTGAAGTGAGTAGCGTTTTTCCCATTGCCGATCAAAGCTTGATATGTTAACTTTCTCTTCAATTTCTTCAATCATATTTATAACTCCCTGTCCCTGGCCCTTTTCTTTTGCACTGATTTTAGTGGTCTTATTCTGCTTGGCTCACTATTTTCTGACTGGATAAAAATATCTACAGGTATGTCCTGGCCAACGAAGATATCTCAATTTAAAGAATAGTCTGGTTGTATTGGATTAATCTATTCTTTGTCTCATGGTCTTTGTTACCATTGTGGAAGCTGACTCATTGGCCTGAGTTTAAGTGCAAATGTTTCCTTAAATTGCTTTTGAACTACTATTAGCTCTATTCACCATCTTCCTTAAAAACCGCTTACCATGATATCTGGTAGTTGGACAGATGTTGCTGGTCGTAAATCGATTCTTTGTCTGTCTTCAAGTTCACGTTCATAGTGATGCAATATTACGTCTGTCTGAATCAAAAACTTGATAATGAGCTCTAAGCAGTGAAAGATTTATAGGCATTTGAGACGTGTTTTCTCAGTTAGTAAAGTACTCGCTTGATCTGCAATCTGAAAAGCATGCTATGATATCCAGAATAAGTTAGTGACAGTTAAATGTACTCATGATGGCATGTAATTTATGTTCCTGAGCTGTACTAATTGATTATGGTCAAAGGAAAGTCATTTCAACCCGAACTCACTTCTGTTTAGGAAGATTGGGTTGTAATGTTAAACAGCAGTGATTTCGAAAACAATTGAGCTATTGATTAGACCTACTTCTTCTTTTTGTTGGTTGTGCCCTGTGCAGTGGATTAGATGTGCTAGAGTGCAGGTTGGTCTAAGGTTCAAAACCATACTTGTACAATTATGGAATAATGAAGTTTGTTTATTGCAATAGGAGCTGAACTTTTGAACTTTGCTTGCCAAAGAAAGTAAGTTCTCATAGATTTTGAACATTGTTTTGAAATCTAGACATAATCTCATCAACAAAGTCAGTCACCTAATATATTTTTAAACAGTTGCCATACTGTTCTGTAGTTGTCATTGCTGAAATATCAAACTTCAGTCAGCGGTTATTTATTCTGCACTAGCAAAAAGAATTCCAGTATATACTTGAAAGGTAGATTTTTCCATGGCTCTTTTTTTTTTTTCCCCATTTGCTGTTTTATGTTATCACTTGTGTTACATACTTCTATCAACCATGGCACCCACAGACACAGATTAACTCCTATTAAGCTGAGTGGAGTGTCTAACACACTTAGGTAGGTTGAAATCTAGTCCTATGTTCTTCCAATCTACTGTGCACTTTGCTATAGTTACTGCTTTGATTAGGCTACTTACCCTTCTTATAAGCTTTGGCTTGACCAGCACATCATGTATCTAGGTTAATGAAGCAGAAATGACAGCATTGAGTCAGCAGAGAAAGATTGAAGAACTAGAAGCACAACTTGGGGAAGCGGAAGATATAGTAAAAGACCTTAGAGCAGAGTTGAGACAGTTACAGGACGAAGTGGAGAGGATGACAAAACACCAGAAGCAGCCTTTGAGGAAACAAACCCCAGCCTATTCTGACACTCTTGAAACTGAAATGGAAGAGAAAAGATTATGCTTTTCTCTGCCTGCTACAACATATGCCCCGGATGGAACATGTGATGGCACAATGTGCTACAGTGATGATAGTTTTTACAAAGACAATAACTATGTTTTCAATCCTGACCTTGCTTCAATCGTGATGAGGAGCAAAGAGCCTGAACTATACAGGAACGGATGCACTCAAAGAATACGTGCATTGGAAAGGAACCTGTTAGGTGGAAATGGGCTTCTTTCTGGAGAAGCTGTTGGTCCACGAAATCAAATATATGAAGAAGGAGCTGAAGAGAATGGGCAAAAATGCAAGAAACTCGCTAGCATGAACAATAACATGTTTGGTGTTTATTCATGCCCAGATGAAAGCAAAGTAGTGCGAGCAGATGTTGACTGCTTCCAAGTTCATACTGTTACGTCGTTTCACAGAAAAAGAAAAAGGGCAATAAGATGTAAAAGGCGCAAAGCTCAATTTCTAAAGGAATTTACTTATCAGGGTGACAATGTTAAATCTGCTGAAGATCCTCAGAAAGATCCAGAAACACTTCTACCACATGTTTTCTCTTCAAATACTAATGAACTGATTGTGCAGTCAGGACCTTCGGAAGTAGAAAAAAGCAATTCAGATTTTCTTAGGGATTGCACAAACCAAGAGAGAGTAAACAACAATAATTTGTTGATGGGTGAACCTGCTTTGACTGAAAAGGAAGTTGGATGCAAAGAGATTTCAGAATGTCCAGGAAGTAAAACAGCCATAGAGGCAGATGGTGTCTTGCTAGTAAACTCAGGTCTGAAAAAAGCAGATGCAAGTGAAGCACTGAGTAGTCAACGAATGGATAATAAGTTTCTCAAGTACACATTCCAAAGGAAACGAAAGAAGGAGAATCCAAGCAGCCCTGAAGGTGGATCCTCTCTTGACCTTAGCACTTTTACGAGAGAAATGGATGAGAAACTAAGTGATATTTTGGAGTCACAAAAACCTAGCTTGTTAACTGAATCACCCAGAGACAGTCGTAGAGTGGCACAAGTTGCTCGTCAGGTTGGTTAATAATTGTATTTGTACTGTCACTGCAATTTTTGCCCTTTTTTTGCATGCTTATTTCATATTTTTTAGTGATTGTTTTCTCCAAAACTATTCAACTTCTAGCTTGACTTCCGAGCAGAAAAACTGTCTCTGCCTAATTAGAACAATATGAGGTTGAAGAGTTAAAGAGTAGTTTTCAGTTCAGCACTCTAAAATAGGGACAATGCTTCAGGGTCACGTAGTATTTCATGTAAAATGGCTGTCAAATATCCCAAATATCTTTATATTTTCAACATTTCGAGACAGTTACTCTTACCCCAATCACTTACTATTTATGGGAGATTTTTATTATACTCAAAAAGGCCTCGAATTTTCTCTGCCGTCTATCTTAGTAGTTCTCTTGAATTTGAAAGAATAAAGATGAACTTCAGACGAAAATTTGAAGTTCCTAGGTCCTAGAGATGGAAATCTAACAGCAAACAGAATACTCTTTCAACTTGGTAGACCTAGAACTTGAAATCACACATGTGGAGGCCTTACATGATTACTTGCATGTGCGCCTAGATCTTAACATGTATGAGCTTTCGTATGTGGGTCTATGCTAACACTCATTGTGGATATAATTACATGGAATGAAACATGAATGCCAGTCTCAAACCCAGCCCTAGCTTAGGGTATGCAATGCTGATCGTTGGTCATGCTAACATACACTACATGTTCTTGCCTTTTAGTATCTGAAGTTCATGGAGTCCAGTAGATTGCTTTAGCTTTTAAGAACTTAATCCTTCACTTGCAGAAAATAAATAGAAACAGAAATTATGACATATAGGAGACAAAGTTCAGGAGTAAACTTAGCCTAAAAAAAAGTTATCAAATTTGTCTCTGAGAGAAAAGAAACCAATGACATGCAATAAGTAAGAGTGAACTAGCCTTGGTTAGAGTAAGTAATTACTCAGTGTGTATCTCGTCGCCTCAAAACATTACGTGTTGATGGACCATCCTTGCTACATACATTCCTTAGTTTGATGATTGTTAATGGTTCTCTGATCTTTCCCTTTTTCAATTTAGCAGCTTATATCATTGTCTGAGAAGAAATGGCGGTAGCTGCTTGGAAATTAGAGAAGAGGCTGTTGTGTTGTGCTCCACGTATGTAATTACCAAGGAAGAGGAACTGTGTTCACTAAGTTAAAATATTGTTTTTTTTGGTATTATATGATCTATATCTATAATTATCTTTGCCAGAATTTTATATCATTTGGCTCAAATTTCTTTACTTTACGATAAAGAGAAGTTTGTTGGATACTTATTTAAAATTATAAGAAAAATATTGTAAGTGAATTGCTCTGGATTCTCAAGTTTAAACCTTGCAAACAAACTGATTAGAACACAAAAATACTCTGAGCGAATCTAGCGAGGAAAAGACCAATATTTTCCGAGAAGTAAGGAGACAAAGGGTTTGTATGATAATTAGTAGATTGCATTAGCTTGTTGTTAATTCTATCAACGGTTAGTATTAATATAGCTAATTTGACTAGCGGATAATATCAGCTGTTTATTTAAAGATATTTGGTGAAATTAGTATTAGTTGTTTATTTGTAAAATAATTTATGAAGGTATGAATTAAAAAATATTTATATGGATATTAGTATTATATCTTAATATCAAGATCATTCTTAACATTTTATAAGCTCCGAGTAAAGTAAAAAAATAACGGAACTATTAAATCGACAATATATAAATATGTAAACTTTCAAAAGCATATTTTTATTATTAAAAGGATCACTTTAAGCTCCTCATTATAATACAAATAAAGAATCTAATGATTGCATTAATTCTTAACATTAAGCTTTAGAGAACAACTCAAAAAAAACAAATAAAAAATACATTTAAAAAAAAGCTAAAAGGATTTGTTCATTTTGCCCCTTACAAGTGTTAAAAGTGAGATAGAACTTATTTGATCTCATTTTACTCTTTATGAGGGTTAAGAATGGGCCTATTTTATTCTTCATAATAGTGGGCCTCAGGCAGTTACTCTTTTTGCCTTTGCCCGTGGCCGACCTACTTAGTATTATATCTTATTATTTCAAAAATCCAAATAAATTTAATAAATCTGTCCAAAAAAATTTTTAAAAAAGGGTGAGAAGAGGGAAGGGAGAGAGCAAACTTACCTCTATCTCTATCTCTATCTCTATCTCTCTATCTCTATCTCTATTTCTATCATTGAAGTTTAAGATATTGTTTGGTGAAGGAAAAATAATAATAAAAAAATAAAAACTTGAATAATTTGTAATAACTTTTGAGCACAATTGTCTTTCCATCCCTTAATTTTTTAGTTGCTAGATATAAGCGTTTTCAAAAACAACGAATTGAGTTTAATCTACCAACCCAATATCGATTGCCTCGATTGCCAACACATGATTGTCAACAGTTTGACATAGTCAAACATTCTAATACCTCTCAATCTTTAAAAAAAATAGATAATTAACTATTTATCGAACAAGGTAAAAAAAAAACCTTAGCTATATATTTATATGTTCATTTATTGATTTGAATATTGAACAATTTATTTGTACTTTTTCCTTCGCTACATGCAAATTAAAAGATATTTACAAATAATTCAAATTTTGATAAATAAGATAATATTTGTTTCAATGTACTTTGTGTGATTCTTTAAATAATTTCTAAATATAAAAAACCGTGCATAAAATATATAAAAGTATATTTTAAAAAGTATTTTCAATGTGGTCGAAATAACAACTTAAACAATTACGACTCTAAGCTCGAACTTTTCTGTGTTTTCCTCTGCTAGCTAAGGGTTAGTGAGAGATAGAGAGAGGGCGAATGGGTTTGGCAAGCAAAGCCGGAGATTGGGGTTTCAAAGCTTTCACGGCGGGTCTCGGTGTCGCCACCGTCTACCTCACCGCCACGTTCTCCGTCAACGTTTACAGAGGCCTGGCCTGGCACAACGCTCAATCGGTAAACCCTAGCTCCCCTTTATTCTCTTAACAATTTTGTTTCTAGTGTTAATGTGTTATACCTTTGTTTTCATTTTTTATTTCCGATCATTTGGATTGAAAGTACCAAATAATGTTTGTCTCAGTTGCTGTTTCGACTTGGATTATCAGTGGCTAATTTGTGGAATTCTTGGAAAGTTTTGAACTTGCTAACTAGTTTGTGGGTAATGGTTTAAACTGTGCCAACACTAACACTTCTTTGTTGCTTTAGGGTGCTGAGTTGACATGAACTCGTATGTTTCATATTCCAAAATTTTGATGATTGCATTGATCATTAACTCCACGGAAATAACAAAAAGACAGATTGAAAACCACATTCGTTTTCTGTGGATGCATTGGAGTCTGTGTCTTAAGAGTTTCTTTTTGATAGTTCATCCATTTGGTTTCCCCATTTTACCTTAAACCAAAGGTTCTGCATAGCAATCTTTCAGGATTGTTAAGCTTTGTGATGTAGAAACCATTGCAATACAGGAATTAATGACAAATGCCTTTTTTTTTAATTTGAAACATTTAGGAGCATTTAAAAGCAGGAATTTTGGGTGGCAAATATTGGCTAGTTTTCCTGACCAAGTGAGAACATGTTATCTCCGTTGGGTTGATTAAAGAAAAAACTACCGATGAATATTTCTTTGTTTAATTGATATCAATCTTATGGACAAATGCACTTGCTGTCCTTGGTTCCTCTTCACTGTTGTCTCACATATCCTTGTGTTGAACTTCGCACCTGCTGTTAGGCAGTGCAGCACTTGCATCCTAGCTTGTGCAATACAGGATTCTTTTCTCGTTTGTTTTCTTTTCATGTTTCAGTATTCTATAGAATTAATATTCGATTATCCCCATAGTACAGCAAATTCAAAGGCAGAAGGTAAGAAAGTTAACATCTGAATTGATAAGAAGAAAATTGCTCTGTGAAAAAAAAAAAAACCTTTGGGATTAGGACTTAGCTTTGTACTAGAAGATCTACTTTTGATCTCCATAGATGATTGGAGAAAGCACCTTATTTTTCTGACTGATGTGATCAGTTTTATAGATCTATGAGGCCACTACAGTTTCTCATGTATAGAATGTGTTTGGCTTTCTCAAAAATTTTCAGAAAGTCATGTTCTTTAGTTAGATAAATCCTTTTCCGTCAAGAGCAATATGTTACCAGTTACCAGTGTCTTGATTAGGTTAAATAGATTTTTATATTGTTTAATATAATCCCACTTGGTAGAGGGCCATCTAACCAGAATTATACTTCTTTCTGCAGAAAATTGAGAAGCAAACCACCAGCGAAGGGTCCCCCTGACTTGTATTTCTGCTTTTGCAAGAATCTTAATTTGCTCAATTTTTTCCTCAGGATTGTGAATTTTATCTATAGCTTTGATGTTTCCTAATATGGCATATAATCAAATTCTAAGCTGCTAAAATTCCCGATACTTCATAGATGATCTATAGCATTTTGTATTAGATTCTGTTTTACATTCTGCCATCGTGATTCGTGTTACCTGGAGACACGATTGTGTAACTCCCCTTCTTAGAAAATAATGCATTTAACGTTTTGCCTCACGAGTTCTCTTCACTCCGTATTCAACTCATCACAACAAAGTTTAGGAAAGAAAGTGAAGTTATCCTGGCAATTTGAATTGGTGGTTAACTCTCCTCAAATTTTATTCCATATACCAGTGGCTAACTATGTCATGCTTATCTTGAGGAACTCAACTACAACAACACCTAACTTAGTATAAACTTCGCTAGGACTCGAGGTCTGGGAAAGTTTTGTAACATGTAGCTTAATTAGGGAATCTGTTTTTGAACTTATCTTGATAAATCGATGTTGAAAACACCATGATGTCATGTTCGGTCTGTTGCTACATATTCTTAAGAACTTGGTAGATAGCAAGTAAAATTTTGCCATGGCCCGGTGAGGGCATCCTAAAAATCATGCGAGAAATGATTCTATGCTGGGCCAAAGTTGTACCTATCTTAGCATTTTTACATTTACATTTTTATGTTTTTTCATTCTAACCTTTTCATTTTGACGCAGACTAACAAGTATACATTACTCACAATCATGATTTTTATTTTCATTACTTCGCCTAAATTTTGTTTAACAAACACAATGGGGAGAATAGTTGATTGCCTGTTTAACCCGTCAACTCAGTACGTTACATCACTCCTTATGATTTCTGTAAGTTAAGCTTATGATTAAGCGTAATAAGTAAACACAAACTATCGTACAAAAGTAACGTGACTTTTAGCAAGATTAATTATAAACGGTTGCATTCTTTCATTGAAAAAATAAAAGGATGTCTTGCATGTTATACGTTGTCTTTTAATAAATTAAATTCCTTGTTACTTGTATATATTATACAAGAAATGAAGAAATTTGAATTTCTTTATTAATTTCTAAGATTCAAATCTAAATAACTTCAATACCTTAGCATACAGTCAAGCTCCATCGTGTTTTCTGATTGTTGACAGTAAACTATAGCTTCTATAAAATGTCATGGAAGTGATTGAGTCAACGTCATAAGCTTGTGGATTAGGCAGAATTTAATGCTAGTGACTTATTGTGTTAGAATTTGCCTAAACCTTCCTCTTTTTGTTCATTTTCTCCTCTTTCTGTCTTTCTGAAAGCAATTTTATTCCGTTATCTAACTTTTATTAGATTTATTTCCCCACAAGCTAACCTCTTCTTTTATTCTTCTATTAATACCGTAACGGCACTTGATCCAAATATGATAAAATATGCTTAGTGTCTGTTTAGTTGAGTTTTTGGAGGGTAAGCACTCTTTTTTACCGCAAAAATTTAAAAAAAAAAGAATGTTTGTCTGTAAAATAAAAAAGTAGTTTTTTAGTAGATATAGTTTTTTTGATAGTTAATATACAACTTTTTAAGAAGCTCAAATTTGAAACTTCCCAAAAAATACTTTTTAGGTAGATTTTTCATATCAATTAATGAGCCTATTTGTTAGTCTCTTTTACCTTTATGTTTTACACATAATTCTCATAATACCCACAAATACATTTTCACAGTTATTTTGAGATTTATATAATATTATTTGACTTTTTTTATATATTTTAATATTTATTTTTTATATTAGTTTTACTTATGTTATAATCAATGCAAAATATTTGATTAGATATATTTTCATTTATGTTTCATATGGTTTAAAATTATATAATAATTAATATATTGTGCTTTGCATA
>JAOTAY010000007.1:22883260-22897755 GCA_025629805.1 Erythroxylum baracoense
GCATATTGTTTAATATATTTTAAATAATATTTATATGCATAAATAATTTTATTACAAAATAAAATATAGTTAAAATTAAAAGTACTTTTTTATTTTTATGTTGTCAAACAGTCTATTGTATGAAGCTCTTTCAAAAAAACTCTTTTTTTAAATGACAGCCAAACAATCAACTAGTTTTTTAGAAAAGCTCTTCTCAGAAAAGTTCTACTGACAAAAGTTCTGTTGATATAAGTTCATCCAAACAGGTACTTAAAAGTATATATATATCAACTTCCGTGTGACATCAATCAAATGAAAGAACCTCAAATAATCGAACCACGTATTAAATAATATTTTGAAAATAGATAATTTCTTATATCACACGTGAATTGATATGGTTAAAGACTAACTAGTATTAGTACTTAAATAAGCATAATTTAAAGTGAGATTAAGTTAATCTCTTATGAATGATTTTGATATAAGTATTTGATTTTAGATTCAAGCATGAATTTCTTCTTTAGGGTTGATGAAAAGCTCTTTTAAAAATATTATGTGTTTGATTAAAAAATTATATTAGTAAAGAAAAGCTTAGGCAATAAATAAGCCTATGATAATATTAATTAACAAAAATAATGAAAGTGCATTGACTTTACCATATACACGATTAATATAGTTATACGTGTTCTTGTAAGAGCCTCTTAATATAAGAAGTTATAAGTTGAGTTGCGTCAAAAAGGGTTGTTACTTTTTAACAAGGTGTTTGATTCATACGAAAGAATAGATAAGAAATGAAATAGTAATATTTTAGTAACAGAATAGACGAGGAATAAAATAAAATATATATTATTTAGTTTGATTTATTCCTAAGAATTTTTAATGATAATGTGATGTTAATGTTTGATTTGAAAATATAAATTTAGAATAATAAAAAAATAATTAACAGAAATATCAAAATATCCATTAGTCCCCACTAACTACATTATTATTATTATTATTATTATTATTATTATTATAGCAAAATAATTATGTGAATTCTTAAAGGATATTTTTGTTCAACTTGTCCTTATTTTTATTCTCAAGAATAGATAAAACTAAGAGATGATGAGTTTACTTATTCCCCAGGCTCAAGGAATAAATAAACCCTTAAATTATATATTCTGTATGCTTTTTTCGACCAAACAAAGAAATAATCTAATTTCATTCAACCAAACACCCCATAAAGTCACTTATTGTGGAGAAGAATGACTACTTGGAAGTAAAATCATATTAGAAATTATAAATATTAATTATATTAAATATATCATTTTGTTATAGTAACTTGTAATTTATACAAAAAGTGTAATTTATAAATTATAATGTATCAATTTATCCTTATTAAATAAAATTAAATAAGTCAAACTTTATAAATAAAAACGATTAAAAATGTCTGAAGACGATCGGTAGTATACTTCTTTGCTAACTGATAGAGGCTGATTTAAAAGTAACTCAACTTTGATCACAAATTTTAAGAATAGCCCGAATGAACACTTGTCTGCAATTTCACCTGCGATAAAATATTGAACTTAAGGTTGCTGCTAAAAATATATATTTTATAATAAAAAAGTGAAAAACCATGAAAGATCCCAATCATAATCATCCACGTCAACATATACATTCAACTTTTGAGCTAGGACTAGGAGACGGGGAGGGAGAGTGGCCGCAAAGTGTAGGGAGGTACGGATCGATTGAGATATTTATAAGATTACGCAGATCAGAAGCGAACGCGATGATCATTATCGCACACCTTTAAGTCTTTAGTTGTGACCTTTTGGTAGTTGCTACCGCATACAATTCTTCCACGTCACAATTTTCATACCCATAGCCACAGGCCACGAGCGGTAGTCCCCCACCTCGTACATCACCGCGCTCACGCGCGTATACGAATCCTTCTTTTTCATTTACCAAAACACACTCCCCAAAATTTGAAAATATAAAACAGAAAAAAAACTGTTATTAAATAAAAGAATTATTTTACATCTACATAGGTAATTTTACATCTAAATCTAAGAAATTTGTTATTAAATAAAAGAATTAAGAATAAATACTAAAATAAAAATTTTAAATGACCAAACTTTACGAAGGTTGAAGAAAAGTCATCAATTGTATACAATATTTTTTTATATTTTTACAAAAATACTATTTCTGTAACTTAAACATATATCTTTTCGGTTACACAAGACTGTCCTTTTATCTTTGTCTAAACATAAATATAGATAACGTCTGTTCAAGTGGATCTAAGTGATTGTGAGATGTCAGCTTCTCATTTATAGGAATGACAATATGCGGCTCATAGACTTAGATTCAAATGTTTTTAATAGTATGACTCATGAGTTATGCCCAAGTTCAAGTCGACTCGAGACCTAACCCTTTTAAGCAAAACGACGTCGTTTTCGTTTTGTTTAAAAGAGTTAGGTCTTAGATAGGCCCAGGTTTAAATAATCTAAACCTAAATTTAATAAAAAAAATTATTATATATTTTTAATTTGAAAAAAAATTTTAAAAATTGATGAAGTTACCAAGAGCGACCGTTACCAATTACCATCCCTCATTTGCAAAGTTTGAGGATTTGAGTAAGGGCATCATGAGTTACTTGAGAGATCTTTAATTGTGGATGCTAGACAATACAAATACATAAAATTTGCTGATGTTAATTAATCCAAATATGTTAATTAATTTTAGATTATTATAAATACTTTATTTGTAATAATTTGTTTACTATACATTTAAAAAATAATAAAATGTATATTAAAATTTCAATGTTAATGGATAATAAATAGAATCCGTACGAGTCTGTCACTCCACTCAAGTCCACCCAACAACCTAATTAATCCCAACTTTAAATGTAGAAAAATAATATAAAGCTAAAACGACAATTGATTGTCTCCGTTTCGCCAGTTATATTCGACGTCGTTTCGCATGACTGAAGCCTTTGTAGTTTGTAGAGGTCGAAGATAACTGTAAGACTTGCCACCTCGCCCCATGCTGTTTTATCGAAAAACAAAAGACGTTGAGGAGGCTTTCGTGGATAATTAGTTGAATGATAAGGGCATTTCGGGAAAAGATTGGCTATATAAAAGGGGCACTGGGTGTGCATATTTGGCGTCTGAAAATAAGGGCGAGCGTAGCAGTGGAGTTTTCCGTTATCCATCCATTTTATCTCACTCTCTCTCCATTTGGCTTACCCTCTTTTGAAACCCTCTTGGCACTTCAACAACCCAAATATTTTAATTGAACAAATTAGGGTTTTCGCAATTTTCTGTTGTTGAAATTTGATTCCAATTGTCGCAGCCATGGTTTTCGATTCGATCACCCCCAACGCTTTCATTCCTTCTGCTCCGAAGGATTCTGGAAAGAAGAAAAGGGTGTGTTTTATTCCCTTTTCCTTTGCTTTTGTTTTTCTTTCCGTGTAAAATTTAACATTTTCAATAGATATTTACGTTTTTCATTTTTTTGAAATTTATTTATGGATTCTGTTTGCTTTTTCTTTTGTTTGTTTTGGGGATTTTTAGACGCACCGTTCTCAGCGATTGAAGCAGTGCAAGCTCGACGCTCGGCGTGAGCAATGGCTTTCACAAGGTGCGCATGGCGATCGTTTTCGCGTTTACACACTTGGTTACGTGCGTTGGGTCTTTTGAAGAAGGTTTTGTTTTATTGTCGTAAAGTTGTACGCGACTTACTGGAAGGGTTGTTCTTTGTTTCATTTCAGGTGCAGTTAAGGAAAAGGGTAGCAAGGAGGACGCAAATGGTCCGCGCAATTCACCTCCTCCGCCGTGCAACAGCGAGAGAAAGAAGCCACTGCAGAATTTGGAGACAGGACAAAGAGGAAGAACCCATGAAGAAGAAAACGAAAAAGGATCTCTCCATCATGATTTTGATTCGGATTCTCCATCCAATAGTCCCACCGGCAGTATTGTTCTTGAGGGTACCGGTCCTGGCAACAATTTTACGGGTTCTAGCAGCAGTAGTAGCAGCAGTGGTGGTTGGTGCTCAGGAAACATCACGGAGGAGGAGGAGGAGGAAGATGAGGATGGTGATAATTGCTTGGAGGATTGGGAGGCTATGGCTGATGCTTTAGCTGCCACCGATGAAAGCAAACAAGAAATTCCAAATGATGGATCGTGTATGGAATCAGAGTCCTCTGAAGGGCAGCATGAACCTGTTGGTCGATTACAGTCTTCCAGTTGTGGTAATTTTGGTTTTACTCGTGAGAATGTGCAGCAGGAGTGCCCGGTACCACCACCAAGACCGGCACCTGGGAAAAGCAGGGCATGGAGGCCAGATGATGAGTTCCGTCCGCAGAGTTTACCTAATTTGTCCAAGCAGCAAAGCTTCCCTAAAACAGAGAGGCGCTATGGGCAGGGAGGGCTACCCTGGGTCTGTTCCACTGCTGTTAATGTGCCTTCTTCATGTCCTATATGTTATGAGGATTTGGATGTCACCGACACAAGTTTCTTGCCCTGTTTGTGCGGGTTTCGGCTTTGCCTCTTCTGCCACAAGAGAATTATTGAGGAAGATGGGCGTTGTCCAGGCTGCAGGAAACCATATAAGCATGACCCTGTTGAGGCCGAGGCAAGTGCGCGGGGAGGTAGTCTGACCTTCAGGTTGGCTCGTTCTTGTAGCATGATTACCAGGTCGTAGAATCATACATGTGTCTTTTGGCGAATTATGTACTGTTGGGCGTTTTCCTCTGTCTGTCGACTCTCGAGTGTTCTGTTTAGTGTTAGACTCTCAATTTAGTATACTTTTTAGATGTGGGGTATAGATGATTATGTCTTTTGGTACCAGGAGTAAGCTGCTTTTCCCTCGATGAGTTTGATTCTTATGTGTATGGCGCATATGCTGATGATGTAGAGAACTCATAAATGGTTGGTATGTGAATAGATAAGGCGGTATAGAAATTCAATACATAAAGTTGGTATCATATCATGTGATATCCCATTGTTTCTTTTACTCTGCACACGTTGCAGTCTATCCTCCTCATGTTAATTGCTATTTTGGAGATGACATCTTTCTCAAGTTTTATAAACTCCTACAACCTAAATCATGTCACATGCAATAATCTTAAAGCTCATAATTCTTCCACGTGGTATTATGTAACTGGATTCCGATGCTAATTTTTAGATTTCCTGGATCACAAGTGATAGAGTGGCTGTGTATGGAAAAGATGGGTTTTGAGGTGAGAGGTCCTGAAGGGGAGGGGCTGAACTAATAACAATAAAGGATAACTTCCCAGAGCTTCCATTTCTTGCATTGACAGAGGTTCTCGTTCCATGAATTGTAGATAGTGAGAAGACATGCGACTTTGTATCTGGGCACAATGCAGCAGTTGTCGTAGTTGATGATGGATGATAGCATAAGTCATGACCGAGATGCTATGTCGTTCCCTCTTCTGTACTCCTCAGGACTTGGATTTTTGGCTAAATTTAGTAGAAAATCTTGATTGTTTACTGCGTTATGTTTCAGGTTTGTGAACAAAGGTTATGGTGTCTCTAATACTTTACTAAAAAATACTCTTCTTATCTATTTATTCCTAGTGAAGCTTCTGATTACTTGTAAGGATCTCTTTGGCCCTCCTCTTTAAAAGTTCTCTTAAATTAACTATTTGGAAAGGAGATTTTAAATGTCTATATTCTCATCATAAGCACTACCTAAAAATTTCCAGTTTCCATGATTTTGGAGTCAAGGACTTCATGGCTTCCAAATTTTACAAGCATTCTTTATGTTGTAGTGAGGGAGCAGGGACGGGGTATACGAGGTTTAAAATGCAGCATTTGGTTGTAGGCTTGGCAGTTTTAGTTAGATTATGCTGTATTAACTTGATTCCCTTACTATAATGTTGATTTAAGTTTGTGCATTATCTCAGTGGGTGCACTGGCTCATAGAATACTAAGACTTTCGCGGTGCACTGCCATTTTTGTTCCCTGTCTTCTCTCATAGAGGTGCAACAAGTCATACATTTTTGGATTTCTTGTTATAATTTTTGCATATCTAGTCTTCCCACAAAGTATTGGAAAATCTTTTAAAAGAAGCTGCTGAAGTTGGGACCAGAAATTCGGACCCTGCTTTAAAAGAGGATTTGAGAATCTGCATACGTGATGTAAGCCTTTTATGTTAGTTTGCATCAGAAAGGCCTCTGCAAATTAGTGAATACTTCAAGCTTGAATTCCTTTTATATGCCAATGTGTAGCAGATCAAATTACTTGCTGTACAAAATATGATTATTTCCTTTTTATCTTTTATTTCTTCTGCTTTTGATGTCAGTCTATCTACGACATTTCAATCGATGTTTGACATCTCTTTGTTATTGACATGTCTATGTTACTGGCTTGTGCACCTCTAATTGTTATTATTGATTGGGGTGGAAATTTTAAGGGTGCGAATACGGAGAAAAGACAATTTTTATGTTTAAGATTGATGCTCTGCCAGATAAGTGTTCTTTATATATGCCTGTGGTTGTCGCAGTATCTCAACCGGGTTTGCCTATTGCTTTGGCCAAGTTCCTATTGGAACCAACTTTTATTTATTAGTTTCAAAGTCTTCTATTTTGTCTTGTTTGTAGGTTTATTTACCTTTACATATTTCAACCCTTAGAATGGGCCCTTATATTGTAAACATGATATTTTTGTGGTCCACCAACGGGAATGCTTTTCCTTCGGACCTTTTGTCGTCAGAAATCTAGAGAAGTTCGTTTGTTACTTTTCCAAGTATTGCCACTTTAACCTATCGTCGCAGTGCCACGTAAATTCTATTCATGGTCATTTTAGCTCCTTTACAAGTGTTGCCTTACTTCGTTACTTTCACTGAGTTTCAGATTTTGTCACTTTATGTTCAGGACATTTTCCATTTCTCACATGCAAGCTTTGTGTCTTGATGTAGCACAGAATCGTGTCGTTTCTATGATGGCAAAGATGCTACTTATGCTATAAGTTCTTTCATTTTGTATGCTTAACAACCAGACAAGAAATAATATACATGTATTGGTATGTTAGATACCTGTTTATAAGTTAACGTGTTTCCTCTATTGCAAGCTGGAGGTTTGTCTTTCTTTGGCTTGCTTTATGGTGCAGGGTCCTAGTGCATTTGTAGCTTGTAAGGCAACTTTGATTGGACTTCTAGTTGTATTTTGACAACGAATTACAAATTCATAACTGATACCAATCAGATTAGGAGTCGGTAATAGCAGATCCGCTAATATTATGCACAACTTTGGAAGAAACGGATTTTCTAAAGGGACTTGGGTGCAACTGATCCTTGAACTATCTGTCTATTGTATGCCCTCTGAGATGATAGCAAGGTAGAAGTGATGCCCATCCTTGGAACTGCTGTTACTTCGGCTCTTCCTTATTCTTGCACAGGCTAAAGAGCAAGTCTGGAAGAATAGATTCTGAAGTAGAGTATCTAAGCATCCCCGCTGCCACACAGGTTAGTTTTGAGGCTAAATTCTGCACCTCAAGTCCCATTGTAAATACAACAAAATTATGAACTACATTTAAACCACAATTTGTCAAACACTTGTTAGACGCAGGTTATGTGCGTTCTATACCTAAAATATTTTAAGGGCATGAATGTAAATAGAAGCAATAAATATTGTAAGCAGATCTTCTTATTACTGTAGAAAATAACTAATGTAGTCTCTTGCAGGAGTTTAGTTTCACTTTTGTTTTTTTTTAATTGTTAATCTTTGCTTTCTGTTTTTACTTTCTATTTTTTATAATAAAAATAAAAATTTGTATGATTGTATTGTTGTTTTATTTTTATTATTGACAATAATTATGTACTGATGAAGCTTAAAAGATAATTTTTAATTAAATGGTTTTTTATTAATAAATTATTTTATTTTATTAAAAATCAAACTTTTATTTATAAATTAATATTTATTTTAAATATATTTTAATTATTAAATTAGATTTTATTTGAAAGTTACATGTTTTGAAAATATTTTAAATTTAATTTTATTTATTAATAATTATTATATTTTATTTTATTTTTAATTACAAAAGTTAAATAAAATTTTTATTAAGAATTATTTTTAATTAATAAAATATATAGTATTAAACAAAAATTATTCATAATTTTATTAATAATTAATATATTAATTAATTAATTAATATATATTTAGTTAATAATAAATCAGATTATAAACAAAACAGAAACAAAAAACAAAAACTACTATTTGTGGTTTTTCATAATCTTTGAAATTTACAGAAACCAAAACAAAAAATTTAGGCCTTGTTTGGTTCTATTTTATTTTTCCGTTTTTCGTTGTAGTTTTTTTAAAAAAAAACCATTAGTTAAAAAATTTTCGGAGCAGTGCTGTTGTCGTTTTTAGTTTCCAAAAATAAAAAGACTGTAATAGGTTTATGAAAACGTAAAAAAGACGTTTTCGTAAAATTTTAAAACAAGTTTTCTTTTATTCCAAAATTGTTTCTCCGCCGACTCTTCCTCATCTGGAGGCTCTGCTACAATTTTTCTTTTTCTAGTCCAAGTTTATCTTTGATTTTGTTATTTATTACTCTGTTACTATATTTCTACGATTTCTTCTTTCGTATATATCTCATGCTGCGTTACCTGTGCATGCTTTCATGTCTCTTTTATTCTATTTCTGCGAGTATTAAACGTGAAGGCCACACACAAAAACACTATTTTCGTGAACCTCAAACTAGAGTACCTCGTGCTTTCATAGTTTTCGTGTCTTCAACACGTTGAAACTTGAAACTACCCGATGTTAGAGATGATCCAGTACTCGTTTTCATGTCTTCCATCTTCTTCTTCCTTCTTTCTCTCTATAACAATCCTCAAATCAGAGTAACTCGTGCTTTCATAGTTTTCATGTGTAACAATTGTTTGTATTGCCAGCTGTTTAAAGTTTTGTCTTATTTTGACAGAGATAATTTAGACAAGAGTTTGATCTAACCAATATGACTCTTAGGAGGGTTTTGCATTAACTAACATATTTATCAATCGTCATAATCGTCATTGTCTAAATTCATCTTAAAATTAGAATGCTTTTGTCTTGCTTGCTAAAACATGTAATTATTATACTTAAAAGTTTTGTTGGCCAACAAATTGTAAGGAATTCTCTTACTGTCAAAATAATTTGAATACATTAAAAAGGCTTATAGACCTCTCTCATCGAAAGGAGCCAATGTCCTTATCAAGAGATTCTAAGATATACCTTAATCTTTTCTTCAAACTGTTAAAAGAGACTTTCTTCTTCTTCTTCTTTGTTTTTTTTTCAAAATTGCATCTAATATCTCTCTTTTTCATTGCACATGAAATTTTTGACATTTTTTTAATGTTATCCCAACATTCAATAGTCAAAGGATTTTGTTTATGTCCTCTTCAAATTGCTTTTATACCATTAGAAGGGAACATTTAGACTTACTCCTTTCTAGTTCTATCTTATCTCGTGAAACTTGTCCCAAAAACTTATATCAAAAGTAAGATAGATCTTTAATCTTTCCTGTAGCGTTAAACAATATACAACATTATTGATTTTCTGGAAGTTTTCAAAAAAATCATAATATTTAGAGATTAATCTTTTATGTGTTGTCTTCCCACTAAATTTCTTTTAAAATTTGAATATGAAATTCATCATTACTTTGTCTCTAAAGACAAAGTTCAATGATGATGTTGATTAACATACTTTTTCATCATGACATCATTTCTTTTATAGGCTGTCTTTTGCTTCTTTTGGCATTTTCTACTTATTCCTAACAATAAAAGTAACGAGACACTTACCTCATATTTGTTGTTTTGACACTTATAATAAAGTGGGTAGTTGTTGGCTTGTATTAAGTCAAAGGGGCTATTTTTTATGTAGGAAGATCATTATAAGTTGTAGGTGAATTTTGCACTATCCAATAGCTCCAACCAATTGTATAGGCTAACACTCACACATTGCCTTAAGTTATCATCCGTCAAAGCATTTCATCCTTTTATTTCGTCCATTCATTTATCAATGATTTGCAACAAAGAACTTTTACTTGACTCTTATCAAGTTAAACAATAAAGTTCAAAATTTTTTAGTAAATTGAGTATCTCGATCACTTATAATATTTACTAAAATACCAAAGTGTTTCACCATATGTAATTATAATAATTAAGTTGATGTTTCTATCAAATAAGCTACATAGTAGCACTAAACACATTGTAATTGGTGAAGCAATATACCACTACTAGCATTGAGGCATTACCATCAACCTCTAAAATTTTCACAATAACATCTAGAGATACTGATATCAACGATTGTTCTAGAATAGGTAGAAGTTGCAACAATCTGACTTTCTTTTGTCTTTCAATTTTATCTTGTTAGTACACCAAACATGTTCTACAATATGCTTCATTGTCCTGCCCTATGAGGTCATACATAGGAATGTGACAACAATGCCATTGTTTGTTTCCTTCTTAGATGTGTTGTCCACTATTTATAATATGATTCCCACATAAGTTCCTTATAAAGTCCTCCAATTTTTGAAAAAATAGTTTGACAACTTTGCTAAGAAAAAAGCCATTAAGCCAATATTGTTAATGCAATCATGCACTTCCTGCACCAAACGATAATAGTTAGCATCAAGTTTACCGCTTAATTGAATTATGCCCATTAAGTATACTTTAATTCTTAACAAGTTGCAACAGCTAATATTTCCTTCATACTAAAGGCATTCACTACTTTGTTGCACTTTCCTGATTTGTGCTAACAAGTGAAATCATATTCAACTAAGAACTCCCACCATCTTACTTGCTTATCTATAGTTTCTTATGTACCTTTAAAAAGGTGTTCATCACATTATCAATTTATACCTTAAAATTTAGTTCTAGTTAGACATGCCATGCTCGTAAATAGTGTACCATAACAACCATATCCTTTTAATAGTCAGAGTATCTCTATTTGATACTATTTAGTTTCCTAATTTTAAAAGTCCCTATTGAATCAATACATCATTAATTGCTTAATTTGAGCCATCAATGTAAACTTCAAATGGTAATTCAAAGTCTCAAAAGTCTCAAAATAGGTTTGGATTCAATAAACTGCTTCAACTTCTCGAAGACATCCACTTAGTTGATTGACCAGCGTTTTTTCCTCTCCTTTCTTCATCAAGTTAGTTAGAGGCATAGCCTTTCTAAATTAACTTTCAATGAATTTCTAACAGTAATTCCCAAGTTTAAAAAACAATGACAATTTCAACTCCTTGTTATGGGTAACCATTTGATAACGAATTGCATTTTCTTTGGGTCCATCTGAACTTGGTTTTTATTCACTAAGTACTCCAAAAATTTGATTTCCAGCCTTGCAAATTTACACATTTCCATCTTCATATACAATCGGCTCTTAATTCTAACACTTGTTATAATTGAACTAAATGTTCTTTCATATAATTGCTATGTACCATAATGCCATCAAGATACACCACCGTAAACTCATATAACACATCATCATTAGATTAAATAAAAAATGTGGCAGGCGTATTGGTCAAGCTGACAGGCATGACCTAAAATTTGTAAGCACCATACTAAGTTACGCATATTCATATTGTCTTTGGCTCATCTCCTTCCATAATTCTCACTTTTAAATACCCTAAATGAAGATCCAACTTTGTTAAGGTGGAAGTCTTGCTTAATCTATCTATCAAATCCTACATAAATAGAATAGGGAACTTATGTTTTATGGTTACCTTATTTAACATCATATAATAGACATGCATTTGTAAAGTGTGATCCAGTTTCTTTTAAAAAAGGATAAGAGCATCGTAAGAAGGTTTAGAGGGTTGCACATACTTTGTTTCCAATATTTTTCCGAACTATTTTGTAATTCCTTCAATTCTAGCTAGTACATTTGCTATGGATCATAATTAGAGGGAGCAACACCATATTTTAATTTGATATTATGGTCAATTTATCTCCTACATCATGATCTGATTCTAATAATTGTAAAGTAGCATCTAGCGCCTCTAGGACCTTAACCATGAAAACAAGGTAGGTGTTCTCTCTATGCCTTAACTGACTTTTTACCAGTATCATTGAGATGACAAAGGCTTTGCCACTGCTCCCTTTTCCACTAAGAGTATTGCATCTAAAATAACGAGTTTGTTTTTCATCACACATAATTCTAGCAATATGGGGTTGTATCACTGCTTTGTGTTATCAAAGAAGTATATCCCAAAAATTACATTAAATTCACTGAATACTATGACCATCATATTGATCTTTTTAGAACCTTCACACTGATAGAAACATTATAGGCCATTCTAGCAACATCCATGGATTTTACATTCACTATTTTCAATCAGTTTATGCTCTTGATGACTTTCAATCTGAACTTGGTAACTAATATGTCCATAATGAATGTATGCGTGGCATAAATGTTAACCATCACCGTGATATTTGCACCATTTATTCAAAATGATAAGTTGAACAATGAAGCATGAGCAATACTAATCTCACTTAACAGAGTGGTTAACATTTGTAACAGATTCATCAACCTTAGTTTCATACTTAACCATTATAGCATAGAGCCTCTCTTTTCAAATATTTAGAAATAAAATGAGGTCTATTGTAAATGAAGCAAGTGTTTTTGTTGTTCTTCTTCTACCTATTAGAGGACTATTCATTCTTAACAAATTTTAAGATTTGAGAGTATATTTTCTACATTATTTGTTTATAAGTGTACATGAGAGTTAATTATATACATATTAATGTAACAATTATAAAGGAAATAAAAATAATGAGATTCCACCATCATGTGGTATCCTAAATAAGATAATCATATACCATGATTATGAGATATTATAACAAAATTAGAAATCCTAAAAAAATATAGAATTATAAAGTAGTTACATTTTTCACACTTTCCCTCAACATAGTGAATAGGTATTTTCCATTCTCAACTTGGATATAATATTTTCAAAATTTAATCTACTAAATCCATTATTAAGTACATCAATAAGTTAATACTTTGTAACCATATAAGGTGTGCAAATCAAACCATTCTCTAATTTTTTTCAAGAAGTATTTGTCGACTTTAATATGTTTCATTTAATCATATTGTACATGATTATAAACTATACTAATTGCAAATTTATTTTCATAATAGAGTGTAATTAGACCATCCCACTTAATTTCTAAGTCTTTTAAGATACTTTTCAACCAAAGCAGTTCACACAAACCTTGTTCCATTTTTCAAAATTTTGCCTTTAAGTTCCATGTTCAGAAGGTTCCCAATAAGGTGAAATATCCCAAAATTGATCTCCAGCTAACTATTGAACTTGTATAATCAACATTTGTATATGCTCAAGTATTAGACTTTAGTTTCTCTTAAAAAAATACCTTTCTTAGTGTCCTTTTAAAATTTTGTAATACTTGGTGAGCTACTTGCAAATAAACTTACTTCAAGCTATATATGAAATGACTTATCTTACTCATTATATATATTATATTTGGTCATATGTGATACAGATAAATGAGCCTTCTTACAAGGCATTGATATGTTTACTTATCTACTACAACATCCTCCTTTGTCTTTCCAAGTTTAATATTCAGATCTATCTGAGGACCTATTGGTTTACAAGTTATCTTGCTTGTTTCTCTTAGGAGATTAATAATATACATTTGTTGAGAGGTAATAAAGTGAACTTCAATGTCGAGGAGATATTTCAACCCTCCTAATTCCTTGATCTAAAAAATCCTTAGCCAAATAATGACTTAGAAACTCCTTTTCTATATTGTTATCCCCTGTCACTAATATATCATTAATATATACTAAAACATTTTGTGATTCCCACTAAAGGTGAGTGCCTGATGAACAATATATGATCCCCCTTAGCCCTGTCAATATCCCAAAACTATCATTACTTTTGTAAATCTTCCAAACTATACCGGTAGTGTCTATTTTTCATTCTATACAAGACTTCAACTTACAAATAGTTTGACCAACTAAATTATTCATGTAACTTGGTAGCACTACTATGTAGATTTCTTTCTCAAATTCTCCATAAAAAATGCATGTTTGACATTAAATGTTGCAATTTCTAACCATAGTTAGCTACTAAAGATAAGAGAGCTCACATAACTCATCTTTTTAATTAGAGCAAAAGTCTTTAGGTAGTCAATTTCATAAGTTTGCGTATAGCCTTTATCCACCAATTTTGCTTTATATCTTTCAACTAATCTATTTGCCTTATATTTTAATGTGTAAAATCATTTATAACCAATGTTATGAATATCGTACTGGACTTGGTACCAGATTGAGTTCTGGTAAGGAACTGTACCGGTATCGGTCAATACCGGATACCGTTTTGAGTAATTTTTTAAATTTATGAAATAGTTCCTGAATTTTTTTAAAAATTACAAAATAGTCCATTGTCACATTGTATAGTTGTACTGTATATTTTTAACTCTGTCTCTAAAAATCAAAATAATAAATAATAATCACAATTAATATGAAATAACAATAATTTTCAGATATTTCATATATAAAT
>JAOTAY010000007.1:22904113-22915053 GCA_025629805.1 Erythroxylum baracoense
TGGATTTCTGCACTTTATGATTATGGTTTAAAATAAAGAAAAATTTTATACCGATTTTCGAGTGATTGAGTGCTCTAACACACCACCATCGTGGGGCACGAGCTCGGACATACCCATCGATGTCTGGTTCGGGTCTTACGGGAGTGGGGTGCTACATTTGACATAGATGAACAATTGTTTAGAAGATGACTTTGCCGAAACACCTCATTTTTCAGGTGTAAAATGGATGTCAAGTTCGGAAAAGAAAAAAAAGGGAGGGAGGGCACTTTAGCCAGATGCAAGTAGAAGTCGTGATCGCGACGCGTCATGGTTGCGACTCTACCGAAGTCGCGCGTCACTACGAAAGTCACAATCGCGAACCCGAAGGTGATACAGAGGAGATGCCTTTCAAACATATGTTGGTTTTGTGATGATATCTTGAACTATAGATGTCCAAATGAGGTGATTCTTAATTCAGATTAAACTAGAGACATAATTATACAACTTTCTTGAAGAATTCTAAATTTAGTTCTATCTCTAAGACTTTCAAATTTTGGTGTGAAATTGAGTCTGGATTGAGGTTATAGTACTACCCGAGACAAAAATTGTAGTTTAATGTTTTCATAAACAAATGAATGGATATAGGCTGAATCAGACAAAGATGTCTTCACAAAAGTTGTATTTCATTCTCTTATCTTTCAATTGGTACTAGGTTTGTAATTTTTGAATATCTGAGTTGAAAGTTATGAGTTGTACAATTTGAGGGTATGATCGTGAACTAGCCAAAAGTTTAATTATGCATAGTCTGTGGTATTGTGAGCATAACTCATAGGATACTAAGCCAAATTGAATGATCTTGGTATCATTAAAAACCTAAGAGATAAATGAACAAGTTTCTAGAAGAAAGTACCCTCGAATTACTTCATTTTTATTATGAGATTGATCATGGAAAGTTGACCCGAATGTGTGTTTTAGCAAAAATCTAAATTGAAAAAATGAGTTATGAATTTTGATTTTTATGGTTTTATTGAGGTATAAACCATAAGGGATAAATGATACTTATGTGAGTTTGGAAATATGTATGATTATGTGATGAGAATAATGGAAAGATACCTAGGATTGTCATTGAGCATGCATTATTCACAACACATATACATATGTATGTGATTGGGTGTTCATATGATTGTGCAATTAATAATATGTGTAAATGTGTATTATATGATGTTGATACACAGGATAGAATGTCCACATCTAAATGTTTCCGGATCATGGAAGCTAATGCTAATTTGGAGCATACTGTGAGTCGACCTAGATGATCTCATTTCATTGTTTATTCTGATTTCAGTTTTTACATTAAATGAATACGGTTATGATTATTATGCAATATGAATATGATTGATATGAATGTGAATTGCTTATGTTGATGCCGGACAATGAAGGTCCGAGACTTGATGCATGAATGTGATATTGAAGTGCTACTTGTATGTGAATATGACGAAATAAATGTTGCTCAACAATTATGTTGAATGCTGGACTAAGGTCCGATGATAAATGTGATCTGAATGTGAATATGCATATGAATGAAAAAGTAATTCTCAACTTATATGTTGAATGTCGGACTAAGGTCCGATGATATGTGAAAGTGACTGGTTGATCATATGTGATTGATGCATTCCATTACATGAATGCATGAAACATAAAGGAAGTTGTAACTGGAGTAGCCACCGCAAAAGAGCTTAAAGCTCAGAATGTGAAAAAGAGTTTAAAGCTCAGATTGTGAAAAAAAAAGAGCTTAAAGCTCAAAAAGTGTATAAGAGCCAAAGGCTCACTATGTAAAATGAGCCCGGTATCCTTAATAGATACCGGACAATTATCAGTGAGCCCGGTATCCACAATGGATACGGGACAATTATAAGCACTCGATCACAACAACGTAATAAATGAAAGTGAGTCTCATGCGCATTGCATTATAAGTGATACGTGTATTTTAAAAGATTGAAATCATTAATTTGAATGCCCTGAATGTGATCGTATGTATTAAATGAAGTGATGTAAATTATGTGAAAATATGTGAACTGTATGTGTTATGTGATTGAGTAAGCCATAGAGGATGGTCACTCATTAAGTTTGCAAAACTCACCCAAAATTTACAATATTTTTCAGGCTCAGAAGAGTTACCCCGTTAGGTTAACGGGAGTATAGCCACTGCACCCAAGTAAGCGATAGAGGTCAGGATCAGTTCGCGTCTGCATTTGTACTTTCCTATTTTTGTATCACTTTTTATATTTCGTGATTTTTGTACAATGTGTATTTGAAAATTATGTTTATAATAACTTTCCAAATGAGAAATGTTTGTAAATGATTTTGAGATGTAATAACACTTATGAATTTAAATGTTTTGTATGCATAATGGGCCTCAGTGACTAATGAAATTCAGATAATTTGTGAAATGATTGTAACTCTTGTGATTGAAAAACTTTATGAATAAAGTGGGCCCAATTGATTATTGATTCAGCATATGTTTGTGCAACAAAAAAAATTGTACCGAGTTTCAAGTGTTTGATTGTCCTAGCATGCCACCCTTGCGGAGTACGCACTTGGACATCACTCAGGATATCGGATACGTGTCTTGCGAGAGTGGGGTGTTACATAACTGTTACTGTATAACTCCATCTTAGAGTTAGAACGATCCCGGTCTTTTCAAAATTTATGTATTGCATTTTTACCTAGTGATTCTTTCTTGTTTCCTTGTTAAGAGTATGCTATTTGGTCAGCAAATTACAGAGACTACTGTTACTACCAAAATGCATCAAAGGAGCTTACAGCCCACTGTTAGGAAAGGAGGAGTCGGTCACGCATTGGAGACAAAGTAACCAAAACCAATAAACCTTTTCCTGTGTGAACAACCACAACCAATACCAAAAGAAAAACAGCGGCCAACAAACTCACCAATGCAAGAAATGAAGCAGCAAGAAATAAAGAACACAGGTAATTTTTATGTGAAAAACCTCCCTCAATGTGAGAAAGGAAAAACCACGGGACCTAATCCAATAAAGAAAAACTCCACTATCACCAATCAAGTTACAAAGAGTTTTTTACCTCTAGATATAACTAGAGTCACCACTCAACTCAAAATATAACAATAATCATCAACAAGATGAAAGAATCAAAGAGTTGAGAATAATATCACCCTTAGAATCTGACAAATTTGACTGAAAATCAGGGCACCTTGGAGACCTCCAAATCCAATCTCTACCGTTCAGAATGAAGAACAACGAGAGAAGAATCTCTGGTTAAAATTTTAGGTCGATCTGACAAGAAATCACCATGCGATCGAAGGTTAGAAAAATACTGCACAAAGCTGGAAAAAAACGAAAAATCTCCTCTTTTTCTCCTCTTTTCTCTTATGGCTGAACCTCTCCTCTGTACACCTATTCAGGGTTAAAAACATCCTTTTATACTTAGCCTTTGGGCTCCACTTAGAAGTGACCCAAACCCAACACCCACTTCCAAATATTTCATCTCTATTAGAGCATATTGAACCAGCCAAGGCCAAATGCCACACTTGATGCTAAACATTGAGGAATGACTTCGTAAAGATGCCATTAAGTGTTCATCATTTAAGATTTGTTCGTTAAGTTTCAGTGTTCTTGATTGAGGATAAAGAGTGTGCCTCGTGGACTGGACGAATGAAAGTTCATAGTGAACAGAGGCAATCGGTTCACAATGATCTCAAGTAGAAAATTAAGGGTATGCTGTGCTATATCTTCACAAAGCTCATCGTTTAACAATCCCGTTACCAAAAAGATTTTATTTCGGACATGGAAAAGCTTCTTCATACATCAAATGAAATGGTTGTTAGATATCTATTTTACGTGAAAACAATATAAGTATCTAATTTGAGAATACAGGTAGCATTAATTGGTAGAACAGTAAAGGGAACATCCAATAGTCGAGCAATATTCCTAGTCCATGGAAGAAGCTCACACAAGACAAATGACATGCAGCATTAATTGGTAGAACAGTGAAGTGAACATCCAATAGTCAAGCAATATTCCTAGTCCATGGAAGAAGCTCACACAAGATAAATACTATTACACACCCTCAACTTGCTCCTCGAGCAAAATTGTTTTACAATCACTGAATTGTAAGATTCTGAACCATGTTGGCCAGGGAATGCTGTTTCAACAACTTCATGAAGGTTGAATCCTCCAGGAGAACATCCTTACCTATTTCACCGCTTTGAATCCACTTCTCAAGTTCATTAATCTGACGCATAATGCTCTCTTTAGTTTCTGGCCTGTTTTTAAGGCAGAGCTCCTCAACCTCAGCCCAGAAACACGATTCCAGTGATTGATTTGTCATTCTCTTAGCATATTCCCTCCACCTTTGTGTACATTGATACCTTTTTGGTCTGCCTCTCTTCATGTAGGCTCCTGTATCTTCATTCTTCAAATGTCGATAGTAATTTGCGATATCCAATGGCTCAACGTTGTGACGATATCTAGTTCCAAGATCAATCCACATCTCCTGTGCCTCAAAGTTGTCAGGGAGTTCATATCTTTTCAGCATTTCAACGATCTCATCCCAGATACCAGCCAGTTCTAGCCTTGCAATATTAGCCTTGAAATCATCCTCAGATTTGGATATCTTGAACGCATCATAATATCCTATCTTGTTCAGTTCACATTTGCTTTTGTACGCCTCTAGCTTTTTTAGCTCTCTCTCAATATCGTCGCACTTTTTAACTATTGCTTCTTGATTCCTTTTCTTCTGCTTCTCCAACTCCTCAGCTGCTCGGAGACACAATCTAGCCCTTGAGCTCTGCAACCACAGAACAACGGTTATTAAAATCAAACTTTCATCTATAATGCGATGTTATATACATCCTAAATTAAAACCTCAAGCGACTAACATTAACTTGCATAAAAATAGATAACATATGATGAACAAAGAGTTAAAACTGATAAATCTTATGAAAGGAGCTGAACTTACCAAGCCTAAGTCATTTAAGGCTATGCAAACCATTGCATTGTTGACACCATCTGAAGACAATGGAAGTGTCTCAAGATGATTATTATCCAATAATGTTACAGTCTGCATTGCTGAGCTCTCCTGAAGCTCATTTACGTAGTTCAAATGATCCTTAATGCTTCTAAGGGCGATGCTGTCTCGCTCCGCCAACGAGCTCAACTGAGAGGAATAGAAAAGAAGCTGCAGAATAGCATCTGAGTTCTTTATCATAATAAGTTTCTGATTTCCTGCACAGAAGATGTAAGTCCCAAAGGGTCTATAAGGACTTAGTTCAATGATGTTTGATACAGTCTCCAACATCAAATTTGAACTTCCCATCATCTTAGCTGCAGTGTAACTAGCAACAGATGATGCATTCCTTATCACATTTTCATAGAAAACTGGAGCTTCTTGCACAGGTTCTTGCTTAGAGGAATGGGACTTTGGATTGAAGAAATTGAGAATCTGCTGTAGCTGCTGCTGAATAGTCGAAAGAGGAGACAGTGAAATTCTTGGGACAATGTCATACCTCATAACAAAATGAATGAAGTAGCGAGACCAGTCTTGGCGCATCAACGCATGGTTCATAATTTTATCACCAACAAGGGGAGAACCGAAAGTCAAACAGATAGGTTCTGCTCCGCTGGGACGTGATCGTTGGTACACAGGTTCTGCTCTGCTGGGATCTGATCGTTGGTACACTTCCAAGAACCAAATGGTGGCTAGAATGGCTATAGGCCCTCCCAAAGAATGTCCTGTAAAGACAACTTGCCTCCCATCTCTCACAACTGCTTCCACCTGATATTATCGGAAACCACTGCTTCAGGTTAACAACTAATCACTTGATCGGAGTGCTCATCACTCTGTTTTATACAGAGTAGTACTCTTTCTTATGTTAAACAGTACAATTAGTCTTTAGCTTCTGTGGAACTTATGAAACAGAAATGATTATGAAAAGAGGGTTGCTAACTTGTTCGATGTTTCCATTTAACACTCTTCAAACTCGTAAAAATTTCTTCCCTGAGATTGTTGTTAGACTTATTGAGATTCTGCAGTCCTATTAGTTACAGCATCAAGACCCAGAAAATCTATAACAGTCCATCACTTCAGCAGTACACGTACATAAACAAATGCAAAGATCAACTCAACCAGCTCTTGACCGGATCACATACGACATTCAATCTAGTCAACAGAACAAATTACAGATCCAACACAAAAAATCCAGCACAAAGAGATCACAAAATCAGACACACCCTATAACCATAGTAAGCAGAACTGATTAATAAAACTAGCACAAAGAGATCACAAAATCAGACACATCCTATAACCATAGTAAGCAGAACTGATTAATAAAACTATGTACCTCACTTTTGAACTTTGAATTGTCAAGAACAGCTTTGAATCTTCGTAGAAAGGCATCATTTACAGTAGCGATCTCATTCAGACCTATATATTTGAGACAAGGAAACAGGTCAAGGTCAACCGTAGTGGTTCCAAAGGGACTTCCTTGGAACCATTCGTTAACAAGCCAATTCCGAGCAGGGAAGCTGAAAACAACTGCAGATGAGTTGCGAAGTTTTTCGGAAAGATATTGTTTCTCTGGGGACTTGTGGGTTTTCATGGCTATTTTACATGCTTTCCTGATCAACTCTTCCCCAACTCCTATGTTGTCTCCAAGCCTAACACTAGCCATTTTCTCAGCTAATCTGAAATCTCAAACGGAAAGTCCAGAGATTATAAGAAGATGAGATAGCTTCAAACTGCTGTGAAGTAGCATGAACTTGAGGAGTCAGGGATGGTGTTTATAAAGTCTTCAAGTTGTTTTCATTATTATTTATTAAAATGTTAAGTTATTGACTTGACTTGCTTTTGCCTTGCTATGGAAATTGCGAGGAACTTTACACAAGATGCTTTAAGTTATTGACTTGACCTGCTTTGGCCTGGCTTTGGAAATTGCGAGGACACAGGATGCCTCTGCGTGTAATGTGATAAGCCTGAGCCTAAACTGGTTGACTTATAAAGACCAAGACCTGTTTGTTAGGTAGGATGCTTCTGCGTGTAATGTGATAGGCCTGAGCCTAAACTCGTTGACTTATAAAGACCAAGAACTGCTTGTTAGGTAAGTAGTTTGTTTGATACGGATAGAGATGGCAATTTTAGCTCGACTCATTTTTAGCTCGAGTTGAACGGATCCTGAATTGATCATGGTTCACTCAAGTTAGATTACAGACTGGCCTAGCCCTGCTTGTGACTCGTCTATTTTTATGAAACGACATCGTTTTTGATTAAAATGATATCGTTTTAAATTTTTCTTTAACAAAAAATAAATAGGTGGTCCAGTCTAGGCAGGTCAGGCCCGGCCTGCCGGGCCATAGCCAAGATCACGGACTGGCCCATCCCGAATCACACGAGCGACGAGTCTACCTGTGGGCTACTAAAGAAGAAGCCCGATCTGACTCATTGACATGTCTACAGGTGAGGAGAAATGTTTTTTCGAAAAAACTTTTGCATCGTATGAAAGAAGTTGAAAAACAAAAAACAAAAAAAGTGATAAATTTAAATTTGCTATAACATTTTTTAAATAATAATTGATTTATGAATACATTATTTACAATATCTTAAATTATTAATAAAGTATTAATCATGTTATAATTTTATTTTATATAAGCTATTCTCATTTAATTATAATAATTTTTTAATAATTAAAATTTTAACCTAAAATTTTATACATATATTAGAAATAATCTAATTCACCTTTGTAAAAATTTGAAAAATATTAAAAGAAGTTATTTTTATGATTCTTAAAGTTTAAAAATACAAAATGTCATGAAAATTAAAAGAAAGATTTAAATGTTATCAAATTTTATATAGATACAATAATAGAGTTTTACACTTCTCAAAACCTTTTTTATTTTGATATGTCGAAAACAACATGTTTATTAATTAAGAATAAGGTTACATATTACTGTACTTTTTCAAATCCTACATCTCAACAGGATTTATAGTAGAATGTTATTGTTGATGTTATACAATAATAGGCCTCAAATATTCTTAAATTATATTATGAATATTTTTATAATAAGATGCATAAATATATATTATTATAAAATAAATATATTTAATAAATTACAAAAATAAAATTCTAATAATATATTTTTATAACAAAAACTTGGTTGATCATGTAAATAATAACTATAAATTAGGTTATTTAATAAATTAAACGAAGAATTTCAAGTCATCATTAGAAAATTTTAACGTACTCCTTAACATTTAAAAACACTTAGAATCGAAAGACTTGAATGAAGAACTCAAATGACACACAAAACACTCAATCTCACAAAACAAAAGCCTACAAAACTTTTAATAGAAAATAAAATCTTTGATTCTCTCAAATGAATCAGTGAAGTACTCGCATATAGCGACTCACGAAGGACAAAAGCTTGGCGTTGAATAAAATAAGCAAAGTGCTCTTAATAGATTACTCAAACAATAGAAGATAAAAAGCTTCACAGGATGTATATAATTTATTGCACCTCAATGGCATAGATCATAATTGTAACATCCTGTTATTTAAGATAAGGTTAAAATAGTGTTTATAAGAGGTTACTGAAAAAGTAGGAAGTATAATTCATACTTATGCATAATGTACACATACATGCGAATATTAATTTTTGTATATTAATATGATTGTACATACATTTATTGACATTTTCCGGATATAAGTGATTTTTAATGTGATTAAAAATGTAAATTGTGGATTATTTGTCTTGAAAATTGTATTATAATTAATTTCACATTTTTGGTGACATTTCGGACATTTCGAAAATTTCTAAAAATTTGGGATATTTTTGAACTATAAAAAAATGCCTAATGACAAGACTAATTGAGACATGAAAAATTAGGATGACTAAGCTCAAAATTGAGTGATATTTGGCATAGTTAAATGAGTGACAATTAGATTAGGAATTAATTGACAAATGGCCTAATTATGGAGTGACAAATGGACCAATTATTAAGTGACATATGTACCAATCTTAGAGTGACATGTGAACTGATTAAAAGGTGACAAATGGTAGAAAAATGAGTAGAGTAGTGGCAGCATAATTGTTGAACAAATGACTAGCATGTCTTAAGACATATGGTGAGTTTACAAGTTGACATCTAGCATGATGATGGAGCAAATTCCAGCAGCAAAGTTTTTGTTGTTTCCCTCCCCTTTCTCCACCGAAATTGCTCCAAAGTTTCTCTATATTTTATTCTTAACCCTAGCTCAAGTGCTGCATGGAAATCACACCTAAATCTTTCACCAAATTGCCAAGAAAACTAGCTGATTGTGATCTGCATATTGCTGTCTGAAAATCACCTTGCTTTCACCATAAGTTTGTGTTGATTTTGCTTGCATGGAGACTTGAGTTAATCTGAAGTTTTGTGTTGGATTGGAAGCCTAATAGGTAAGTAACAATCTGAGTTTTATGGCATATCAAATGATATAAGAATGATGTTTGAATTAGACTGAAATGCATGTGATATTGGTGAACAAGAATTGTTGGAATATGTTAGCTGTAGTGTTTTCTCTGAACATCCCTTGTTCTTTTTGTTATAACTTCTTCTCCTGACATCCAAATGACATGAGACTTGAACCAATAGACTCATACCACATTTTTCTTCATCTCCACCAAAATTTATGAACATCTGAATCCATTACGAAAAGATTGAGTGATAAATTTAGGATGAAAATATGAGTGTGTTGGAATATTGTTAACTGGAACGATTTCACTGATCATACTTCGGTATTTTGGCTATATTTTGACTTGTAGATTTCTAAATGAGTTGATTCTTGATTCATATTAAAATTTTTACAACTTTCATGAAGAAGTCAACTTTTAATTATGTCTCTAAGTATTTCAAAATCTGGCTTGAAATAGAGTCTTGACTGAGCTGTAGAACTACCCGAGATAAAAATCATGTCTTATGATTATTGAATAAAATGTATTGATGTAGGCCGAATTAGACTAAGGTGTCTTCACCAAAGTTGTAGCTTATTCTCTTAGCTTTAAATTGTTATAAAGTTTGTAATTTTTAGATATTGTAATTGAGAGATATGAATTGTACAACTTGACTGCATGATCATGCTCTAGCCAAAATTCCAAATGTACACAGTCTGTGGTTTTTGAGTATAACTCATAGAATACTGAATCAAATTGGATGATCTTGGTGTCATTGGAAACTTAAGACATGGGGGAACAAGTTTCTAGAAGAAAGTGTTATTAAATTATTTCAATTTTTTGATGATAATAATCATGCAAAGTGGACCCGAAAGTATGCTTAGACAAATCTGAATTGATTAATTGTGTATTATATATGAATGAGTTTTGTGACAAGAATAATGTTAAGGAACCCCGAATTGTCATGAATATGCATTGTACGTATTCAGTATACATGAATATGCATAAATGAATTCATAATTGTGCAAAATTTGATATGTGTATGTATTATATGTTATAGAGGAGCACATTGAGCGCTATCATCCAGACATTGTCAGAACTTCAAGGCAATAGATTTCTAGAGAGATTTATGAGTAACCTAGACAATCTCACTCAATTAATTGTTTTTGTTAGATTATGTTTGAATTATCTTATGAATGTGAAATTGATTGTGTTGATTCCGGACAATTGATTGTCTGAGGAGTTATATATTCGGGACTGTAATGGAAGTGTTCCTTGAATATGAATTTGGACTGACTATGTGTTTACTCAACATGTTTGTTAAAAACCGGACTAAGGTCTGATGATAATTGTGATTTAAATTGTGAATGATTGATTGAATATGATAAATAGGAATGGGACTGTCGATGTGTTCGATTGGGAATGAGAATGAGATTGAGAATGGGAATGATTGAAATAATGAATGATTGAATATTATTGTGATGCATTTCATACACGAATGCA
>JAOTAY010000007.1:22922089-22937989 GCA_025629805.1 Erythroxylum baracoense
ATTATAATTAACTAATAATATAATTAAAATATTCATAGGGAGGAGTTTTCTTGTAAATTTATGTGTGTGTTTTGTTTCTGTCTCAGATTTCGTTTTCTTGTCCTCTGGTTTTGGAAGGAACAAAAATTTTATGTCTCTGTCTTTGGAGTCGGGACAGAAATTGGTGGGGACAGCAAGTAAACAGGTCGGAGACAGAATTTTTCTGTCTCTGTCTTCTGTCCCCACCCGTAGGGACGGCAACCAAACGTAGGGTAAGTGAACAAAGCACATTAAATTGAATTGTCGCCTTGTTTGAGAGAAAATACAATATGATATTCTTCAAACCAAGTACATATCTTCAACAAATCAACTAGAGGACATATTTACTAAACCCCTTAGTAAAGAAGCATTCCCTCTACTACTCGACAAGTTGGGTGTTCATAACATTCACACTCTAACTTAAGGGGGAGTGATGAAATTCAACACATTTATCGTATGGTAACATACTTTTAGCTCCATATCAGCTGCTAAATTCAAGCATCCAAGATCACACAATCAATTTAGATTGATTCTTTATTTCTTAATTGTCTCCATAGTTCTATATAAACTTATACCCTTCCGGTTAATAATATGTTAGAAATTTCTACTCTGATTGTTTAGTTTGCCAATTTATCACTTCAAAGTTCAAACTCTTAGCTTCAGTTTCTTTCAAAAACCAACTGCAACAGACAACGGGAGTTACAAATTAACTGTCTCCTGTTTCTTTTTCTCTCATAAGTCCCATCTTTTTCTTTGCATCTTAGTCAATGTTCTAAAAATTTAGGTTTTCATTAAATACGTAACAAAGTGATGCTTAGCGTGGAATGGCAGGGAGTCATGGTAGCTTCAAGTGAAGTACGTACGTCGTTCACTTAGTTGAGTTTAAGCTCATTAATTCATGTGTTTCCAATTTGTAACATTCGTCATAATTTGATGAGAAGTAGAACTCTTTTGCTTGTTTGACATGCTTTGTTTACATGAAAATTGAGATACTGATCACTACCCAACCTTCCTTGTCCACCAGAAAAAGGAAATGTTTTTCCTTGAGCACTTTTTGTAGCTTGTCATAAGGGAGAAATGGAGAATTATATTCTTGATTCAATTCATAAATGAAATCTCAGTATCACTGGTCATGGTAGTTTCTTTATCCTCCATTTGTTTGTAGAGGTTACATTTTTTCCTGTTTCAATTTCGAGGAGAGCTTACTTACAAATAAGCACCAAATCCCAGAAAACCCAGTAAACTTACTACCCATTTGACAAAGATTAAATGTGATTGTATTTCTCAAATATTAACTGAATGAATAGAAGAAGAAGAAGGTAATCAATGTAGAATTGTATTGTATTGCTTGTATTTTCTGAATAGTTTGTACATGTATTTATACACATATGTCGTATGTGATAATAACAACTAAGATATGAAAGATTACATCAAAATAAATGAGATATATACAAATCAAAGAAAATAATATCTTATACAGATAAGATTGCAAAGATTGCATGAATATCTGGATATGTTTATCATTAACAAATTTTTAACGTCAATTTGATCTAACTCTACTTAAAAATCATCATCTGACTCACTACAAGATGCTGACCTAGATCTATCTAGTAGTAAATGTAGACGGAAGTCAGCAAATCTGTCTGAAATCCTCACTGCTTGGGGAGACGATCCTATACTCGTTGCTGAATCCTTCTTTTCCAGCTTCTTCGAGATGTCTATCAAGACTCTGTCAACCATTTCAAGGAAATCTTTAACAATAATAAACAGTTCAAGTGGGGATGCTCCAGTGTGCTTGGGAGCTCTTGCTTGATAGTATTCTGTTGTTCTCTTCACAAACTCCATAACCTTTGCTTGCTCTTCTTTCATCAACTTGAGTTCACAGTCACACTTCTGTAAAAATCCGTCCATTTCACCCAAAAACTGACCTGCCTCTTCTTCCTTGGCCCTGGGTGAGATAAGCAACTGAATTTCTTCAAGACGGGTCGACAGAGAGGAGAATGTGCTGATGAAACTGTCATACTCTATGCTTGCTGCTTTTTTTACATTGGCAAAATCAACCTTCAATCTCTCCAAAATAGGCAATCCAAGCAGCAAGTACTCTTTATTTCTTTCTTCTGTTGTCATGGACTCTTAAGTTCAGATCGGTGTTACTGTGTTAGCTTATTTTTGATTGCCTATTTTGTCAGGAACTTGGTTTTGATTCAGAGCAAGGCGTCTACCTTCCGACCGAGCTACTTGTTCAATGACAAAGTGAAGTAGAGTAATCTTTCTGGCGGTGCTTTTAATGTCAGAAAGTTTTCTAAGAGCAGTAAGATCAAAACCTCGTGCATTATCTCTGGATGTTCCAGCATTCATTCTATTGCCAGCCTTGAGAATGGCCTCAAGAAGCTTTAAGAATAGCCCATGAGTTCTAAGCTCCTGGCAACCCAGTTGAAGTGCTTCCAAGGACTCCTTGAATTGGAGAATTTCTGAATCATAGTTTGATCTGAAGTGCATAGCATTGATTCTAATTAATGCCGAAGGGACAGTCTTCAGTATGTAGTATAGAAAAGATTCAGCGTCTGCAAGTTTATCCGGATCACCTTTGTATTGGATTATCTTGACCTTTTCATCTTCTGATGGGGAGATTCTGGCAAGCTTTTCAAGAACATCAGTCATCAATCCATGGCCATCAATAAGGGCATCAAGAATGTCTTGACGAGAACTAGCTAAAGATTTTATCACAATAGCTGTGTTATGAGACCTCCTTGGCTCAAGTATGAAAAGCTTTGCAATTAGTGCAGGGTAAGGACTACTGGCCTTTGATGAGGTTACTTCTTTTTGAGGAGGTTTGAAAGTTGCAGTTGTGTATCTAAACAAGGCTTCCATGGCTTCCTCGTCATCAAATCTGCACATACAATGAATAAGAACAACCTATTATGGCATATCTACCCATTGTATCAGAGGTGAAAAAAATACTGCAATATTTGATAAACTAAATTAAACTTCTAAGCAGAAAATCAAACCTGAGAGATCCCTGGTTGATTATTTCCCAGACAACAGAATGTTCAGCATTACTAGCTATAAGTTTATCCTAGTGCAAAGGCTTCAGCTTTGTGGGGGCTATGGTAATGTCCTCGGTGCTCTCCTCTGTTGAAGCCAATGCCTTGCCTTTGCTATTTGGTGCTTTCCCTTTTGGTGCCAGCGGAGGCTTTAGTGATGACACCAATGCAGTTGGGCTTTTGGTTGAAAGTTGTGATGGAGATTCTTTCTTCTTAACCATTGATGGTGGAGGTGGTGGTGGTGGCTGAGGAGGAGATGGCGGTGTTATTGACTCTTTTACTATATTTGATGGTCCTAATGGTGGTGGTGGAGGAGGAGGAGGAGGAGGTGGTGGCGGCAATGCCGGTCGAGGCAGATGCTCCCATGGAGGGGAACGATATGGTGACCACATTAGCTGTACTGATGGTGATTGAGGACTAGAATCATGCGGAAATATATCTGCAACATTCTTCTGCTTTCTAGCCTTACCTCTTCCGTGTCTAGCTACTTCCATACCCACTCCTTTTCCCTTTTTCTCATCGCCGTGTGTTTTTGCTTCTTCATTTCCATGCTTAGATTTCAACTTTGTGAATGCAGTTTTGAGTCTTCCTCCCTCTGAATCTTTGATATAGAGAACATCTCGACCATCTTCATTAACAATCACTCCTTTAACCTTCTTACCAACTTTTCTCGACCATTCTGTAATCACAATACCCCCTCCTTGAAAACTGATATCTGTTCTCGTTTTCTGTTGGTTTCTAATGTATCTCTTGTAGAGAAAGAAAAGGATTCCAGCCATGATTAGAGTGATTGCAGCTCTTGCAAGAACTGCCCCGGCAATTTTCTGATTTGACTAAGATGATCTTCGTTGCATAGGTTTTTCCTGACCTTCAACAGAAGAGCTACGCCTTGACGCTATTGCAGATACTTTACCAAATTCAGTGGAAGTTTCATTCTTCTTCAGTATAGGTTGTTCTTCTTCAACAAAAGGGAAGGAACGGGCAGTACATGAAGAAAGAAACACCAGGATAATGATTGCACAGAGCCAGGTCTGACAATGAACCATCTAGCTGGTGTGAACCCGCAAGTTGAAGTAAAAAATGACTATAGTTTTTTTCTAGTCCTGTTGTTAAGCTGATGCCGCTTTTGAGCCAATTCCTCTCTTTGTTCTATGTTTTGTAATTAGCTGACAGTTCCAATGCTGTCGTTGAAAAACTTTGGAGGACTCATCCAAGTTTTTCGACTCCTGACGTGACAAAATTTGCCCATTTGCCAGATTTTGATTATTCTGCCGTCCCCATTATATTACAAACATGGGTTCATCAAATTGAAGTTCTTATATACATCATCACACATGGATTTGCGGTTATCTTCTTTTACTGCTAAAAGACAATCTACTGGGATTCAATTCACAACGGAATTATGCGTATGTTATCCTATATTCTGTCTTCACATCAATAAAACCGCGTGTTATAACCTTTTCTTTTGTATTTCGTCAAAATTTTAATTCACAAACTTAATATAAATTAGTAACAGCTCTTATTTTTTGGAACTTCTAGAAATCCACGAGTATAGTCTTGCTACTATTATGAAATCAGCGATACATGATGCAGATTCAGCTGTTGATGCACTCACCAACAAACAGGTTCTTGATAGCTTTCCCATTCCAGAACACATCAAACAGGAAATAAAAATCACTCAGCTAGATGAAGAGGACGACAGACTTATATGGAAGCACTCTAGTAGAGCAGATTTCACAAACACAACTTGCAGGCAGATCAGACTATATCCAATAGGCCAATGTAGTATGTTTCAAACAACATAATCCTCGAGCATCAACAATTTTGTGGATGGCTATGAAGAACAAGCTCCAAACAACTTATAAACTAATTAAATATCTACAGATTCCCAATTGGTGTACATTACGCAAAACATCTGCACCTGTTCTTTATTTGTGATTTCACTAAAGAAAGCTGGAACACACTATTTATCTGATGTCATATCCATAATGCTCCTAATAGCTGGAATGAGATTGTCAATTGGTGTAGTACAGTTTGGCTTACCAAAAAAACTAAAAGGTGGTGCTTCTGTGTGATCTTAACCTTTATTGTGGCTGCTGTTTGGGATGAAAGAAACAGAAGATTATTCCAATATACAGAGAAAAGAAAGGAGAACTTCCGAAGAGAACTCTTATAACAAATCAGGTTCCACATCAACCTATTCAAGGACAAGTATGGTGATATGAACTACTTCAATAACACATAGAAGCTATAAAATCATCACTAACTGAAGAGTGACAAGATTGCAACCTGTAATTTTAATCTTATAACTGTCTGAACATCTCCGTTTCAGGAGTGGAGACATCATGATGTAGCAATTATGTTGTACTTAACGACTATATTTTGTTGCCTTAGTGGCATAATAAAATTTATCTTCTTCCAAAAAAACAAAAGCATAGTCTTGCTATTGCCAAAAAAATCAAATTAGACCGTAACGTTTTTACTAATATTTAATTTAAGTATAAACATATAGAAGCTATAAAATCATCACTAGTTGGAGAGTGACAAGATTGTAATCTATAATTTTAATCTTGTAACTGTCTTAACATCTCCATTTTAGGTGCAGAGACATCATGATATAACAATTTTATTGTACTTTTGATTGTTTTTTGTTGCCTTAGTGGCATAATAAAATTCATCTTTTTCCCAACAAAAAAAAAGCATTGTCTTCCTATTGTCAAAAAATCAAATTGGACCATAATGTTTCTACTAATATTCAATTTAAGTCTAAACATTACAAAATGTTCAAAAAGAATCCCAAACATTTGATAAACATTTAATTTAAACCCCAATTTAATATTTTTGTCAACTCTCCATTTATAAATTTTACTCTAACATTTATATTTTTTATGGGCCATTTTTTAGATATGCATCCTACCTGATAAATGAGGTTCAAAAATATAAAAAATCAAGTTGAGAGTGTTTCCTAGATGACAATGTTTGGGAGTTTTTAGAGCTAGACGATGATGTTTAGGAATTTTCTAAATGTTGTTGTCCAGTTTAAACATCATAATCCTTGATCCACACTTCTTATCTCCTTTATTCCTTTGGCAATTCTCGACGCTCATCTTCCCGTCTGTTCTTCTTTATTTCTCTGGCAATACTTGATGCTTGTCTTCTCTTTTATTCTTCTTTGTTCCTTTCGCAATCATTGACATTTGTCTTCTCGTCTCCTCTTCTTTGTTCCTTTAGAAATCCTTGACACTTGTCTTCTTATGTGTTCTTCTTTGTTCCTCTGACAATCCTTGATGCTTGTCTTCTCTATTGTTAGGTGTGGTGCACAGCCCATCTCGACCGTGTATGTTAACTCAAAGCATATGTTAGTTATTGTTTTAATTAATTTTGATTTTTTTCTAAGTTAGGTGAAGGAGACATTGTAGCCCTTTGTCTAGTGTAGAGGAATCTTTACAGGTATATGTGTTTTACATATATTTGTGTTTGGTTCTTTATCAAAAATTTGAATATAAAAAGGTTGACCTATATGCATTCTTTAATTTTGTCAATAGTTTGAATTAAAAAATGAAAAGTGGGATTTGTAATGCACTATCTTTTATCTTCTTTCCGATCTATGATAAGGAAAGTTAGGGCAAAATTGGTGCTGGACATATAAAGTAGATGGGAGGGTTGCCATTAAACAAGATATCCTTGCGTGATCTTGCATGTTATTAAATAAGCAACTTATCAGCTATTTTATAGGCTATTTGTTTGCTGTTTTATATGAAACTTTATGAATTTAAATATGTTTGGGGTAATTTTTAGTTAAAAAATGAGAGATATATAAATCACTTAAGTAATAACAGTCTTGTATATGTAATATTCTTAAATATGTATATCGTTATTTACTTGCCATTTTTAGGCTATAATAACTTAATATGGAAGCTTGAAATTATATTATGATAGATACTATAAGAATGATTTTGAGTTGAGTTATGAGGTTGGCTTGCACTCAACATCATCAGTGAGGCTTTAAATACGTATGACAATGTATTTAATTTAATGAAAGTTGTATTATATTAATTGATCTTTTGAAAATACGTAAGATAATTAAGGTGCATGTTACAAATAAGCTTGACATTTTAATGATGGCTTTTATAGTTTTTGCTATAATAGGTAATGATGGGGATTTAGCCTCTAATAAGGATGTGCATGATGATGAAGCTAATATAAATAGTGTCGAAGAAGAGTGTAGTAATGATGAGGATGTGGGCATCGATGAGAATGTTGTGCATGATGAAGTTGAAGATGATAATGAAGCTAAAGGAGTATAAAATACATATGATGTGTTAATTTTAGATGACCACCAATTAATAGAGATTGATTTTGGTGACTATTTTTATTGATAGTGATGAGTACACTAATGGGGAGGAGCCTAAGCAGCCAATTAGAAGACCTAGTACAAGTGTTAGACATGAACCAAGTGGGGGTACATCATATTAGACATTGAGTATGGAATTTGACAACATGAAAGAGTGTAAAGATATTATTAATTATTCAATAGAAATAAGGTTTAATGTTAAATGGAAAAAATGAGTCCAAGCAAATTAGAGTAAGACACATTGAAAGATGTAAGTGGAACTATATGTAGCCTATGATAATAAGTACAAATATTTCAAAATTAAGACATATGGGTCTAACAATGCATGTTTCATAACAAACAAGCATAAGATGATATCAACAATGTTTTTTAGCAGACACTTTAGGGACATAATTATAGAAAAGACTAGCATAACCTTAGCTAAAATGATTGAAGAATGCTGGGAAAAGTTGAACATATTTGTGAATTCAACTATACGCAGGATTGCAAATAAGAAGTTAAGGAAGGAGAAAGTATTAGACTATGCTCGTGAACATTCCAAGCTATAAGGATCCATCAGTGGAACTGCAATTGTCAAGGAATCAAGAAACATTAAAGGTTATATATTTGTTTTATACCTATGAAAGAAGGATGGAGACATTGTTAAATTTGAAATGGGCCTAAGGGCCCACACGAGGAGGAAAGTTAGACCACACATAAGCCTAAGAAAGGTTCCATCTTAAAATCAACTAGAAATAGGTGGAGTAGCCCACTAGGCTTATATCTTAATCTTTTTTCCCCTCTTTTTTTTGATTGAAGTTGAAAATATTGATTCATAGAGTTAATTTATTAGCTAATTTGGAATTAGAACATAGGGATGGAGTCACAATAACATCTGACATGCAAAAGTTACATAAAGGCATCCTTTTGTTTATTTATTATATGATATGTTATTGCCTACATTATTTGACTTGTGTATCCAAGGATTAATAAAAGCTATTGAGACTATATTACCAAATGCATGTCATAGAATGTACACCAGACATATTTATCATAATTGGCATAGACATTGGAGTGGTAAAAACTCAAGGAGGCAATTTTGGGCACATGCATGATCTATATCTGTTGAAGACTCCAATAAGCAATTAAAAAAATTAGACAACATTAAATCTATATGTGCTTTTCCATTACTTGAATATCCATAAGAGGCTTGAGCTAGGGGTCATATTGATCATTTGAGTCAAAATGTTCAATCGTCGATAATAACATAAGTGAAACTTTTAACGGATGGATCCTACTATCAAGAAATAAACCAGTGATTAGTACGTTAGAAATTATAAGGATAATGATCATAAAGAGACACTTTAAAAGGAGGTATATGTATATACTATGGGAATCAGATATTGCATAGGTAGTTGTCAAGAAGCTTAAAAATATAAGGAGGTAATAAAATGGAGGATTATGTGGAGTGACAATATAACATATAAGGTTAGTAAAGGGGACAAAAAACATATTGTAAGATTAAGAGGAGACCATTTTTTTAGTTTTAGAGCACGAGACCTATATGGTTACTCATACAAAAATTTTATTAGTTTTAACAATCACTCTAAATAAAAACGAAAGCAATTATCAATGGTTGCTATAAAAAGAATACGTTTTAAAGAGTAAATGATCAAGTTTTGCAGTTTATTAGACTATTGATCTTTTGGTCATTGAATTATTATGAGAAATACATCCACGAGCCAAGAAAGTGATGTCAGGAAGATAAAAAAGGTAAGAAAGAGAGATTAGAATGAACTAATTAAAGTACTAAGTGCAAACAAGGGGTCACAAAAGGGATAAGTGGATAAAAGTAGAAAATGTGGTGCTTTTGAATACAATGGTAGAAAATGTAATATAACAAGATCTCATGAGTAACTTGTCAATGAAAATAACTACTAGTTTACTATCTTTTTATCTAATTATCAATGTTAATGTTATGTGCATTATTTTTTAGTTTGAAAGAACTTCAACTGAAGGGCCAACAATTATATAAGTATCACAAGTAAGAACATATTATTTTCTCTTTAAAATAATGATTAAATGAAATATACTACTTACTTTACTAAATTTTATTCAACAAACCCGCATTTAAAGCAATATGTCAGCCATTGAGAATGTTAATTAGTCAACAAAGTGTAAATATGAGTTTAACATATACCTAGATATTTGTACTTATGGTCAATATTAAACTTCTATACATGTTGATTAACGTGTTAGTTCACAAACTGCTAGTTTTATAAATACAACTCAAAGGAAATATAGATAGGTTTACATACCATCTTTCAAATTGCATTTAAACTAAGAGGTCTTAGTTTAAGGGCAAATCTAGCATCACTTCAAGACAATTACAAGCTGTAGTAGCTAAAAGAAGCACAACAATTACGATCAACGATCAATAAGTTAACAAACCACACAATTGATGTGTTTTACAATTAATATATCATTGTATTTTGTAGATCAACTGAATGAACACGTCTATTTCTACTATGAAATTGATGTTTGCCTAGGATTCATAAATTATATTTGGTGCATTTTGTAACTATATCTTCTATTTTGTATATTTTATAAACCAACTAAATGAACATGTTTCTTTTGTAACTACATCTTCTATGTCTAATACATTTCTTTAAACAATTTGGTTGCTATCAAGAGTAATTTTAAACAATTATTGACAATAATGGACAGTTTTTCATTCAATAGTAGAAACTATAAATACATTTATACTAGTCAAATTGATAATGAAAAACAAACATGATCATAAACATGTTGAATCTTACAATCTTACATTCATACTAAAATTTTACAATTACATAGAAGATAAACAATGAAATGAAAAACTAAAACAAAATCCTACAAATATGTTAAATAACATCAATCTCAAATCTTTCTTCTCTTTAGTCAACATCTTAATTTATTTTTCATAAATTTTAATTACATAAAATGCCCCTCTGTTTCAAGTATAATTCTCTTTGTTTCATCTTCCTTTTTCAATAAGGATATGTCTTTCCTTAACTTTTAAATTACATAGATAACTCTCTTAAGAAATTGTTTGTCATACCATTAGAAAAAATCATAATTACCAACTGACTAATTGAGACATCCCAAAAATCCTGCTTGAATTATTATTGATCTGTGATGTCCTTAAAGAAGCACTCATTCTAAAAAAACAAACCACTTTATTAATATTATTGTAATTAGAACTGATAAATGCTAAGAATTCCATTTAAGAAATTATTAAGAAAAAAGTTCCATAATCAAGAACTTATAACATGATCTAGCACATCATTGTAGTAAAATATATAGGTAAGTTAAAAAAAAAAAGAACTTAACATTTAATTAAATATAAAACAATCAATATGTTCAATCAATAATATGATTATTTCAAAGAGGACAAACTGAAAGGAAATAACCATCTGTAACATAGACTAATACCATCATATCATTAAACTTGTCTTTTCCTTTAAGAAGTTATGCAAAGGTTGTAGCAAACACATATGTTTTTTAGAGACACCAAGAAAAGAGAGAGAGACATTTTGAGTACAAATTCATGGAAACATAAACAAGTTAAGCAGAAATACACACTACTACTGCACTAAACTACTCTTTTAGAACCCTACCAAAAGCAACACTAATGACTTATTCAAACATGAACTTAAAATCTTATTTATAAGCTTAGCACATCCCATTCATTAATTTCAGCACCTCATACTTTCTTCTAAAACAATATGTATTTATGTTTTGTAGCATGCTAATTTAAAAATCAAGAATTATATATGATCTTTTACTATTTATACTTGGAGAATGCAAAAACCAGTTAAAATTGTCATATTGATGAGCATAAAGCCAAAATTTATCCATATTCTTAGGACAAACACATTGTCAAAAGTATCAAGTTATCAACAAAGTAAGCACACAACTACACAATATTCACATACATGCAAGGACAAATATAAACGAAATTAATAAGCATAAAGGCAAGTTTTAGTCATCTAGCTATGTGTATACTTTTTCTTCGAAACTATAAAAATGAAACATATAAATATGTGGAGTTAAGCAAAATTAGATAAGTAGTCAGTAAGAGAAGAATTATAATAGGATTGGGGATTATCAAAGGAACAAAGAAGAATAAGAAGTGATGATACCAAAATAGTAAGTAAAGAATAGCTATTAAAGACAAGAGTAAAGGATTGCTAGAGGAACAAAGAAGACAATAAGCATAGAATGGGGATTGCAAAGACAAAAAAGTATAGATTAGGGATTGTTAGAGGACAAAAAAAAGACAAGAAGCGTCTAGGATTAGGATGTTTAAGCCAGTTCTTAAATGTTGTCATTTGGGCAGTGTTCTTATTTAGACTTTTTATTGCCTCACTTCTCAGGTAGGATGCACATTTGACAAAGAGACCTATAAAAAAAATTTAAAAATGCCATAGTGAAATTTTTTAATGGGGAATTAACGAGAATATTAAGTTGAGATTTAAATTCAACATTTGAAAATGTTGAGATTTTTGAACATTTTAAAATATTTAAGTTTAAATTAAATTCTAATGAAACGTTATGGTCCAATTTAATCTTTTTACCATTTTGTTAGTCATTTTATTAAATGCACAATTTTTGCACGAATGAATGACATTCATTATTATCGATAACATATGTAAATAATTGGAAATGCAATAATATGAAAATTAACGTAATATGTTACTTACTTTTTGTGTAACTTTTTCCAAACATCGACCAAGTATATACAGTCTTGGTATGGTGGTAATAAAACTTGATGAGATGTTAACATATTAATGTACATAAATTTTCTCTAAGTATACCAAATGTTGGTGTACTTGTATAACTATTTAATTTCATTTGTTAATCTTTATACTGTTAAGATTTTTGTCACATATGCAAAAATGATATTTGTTCAATTTATGTATAAAAGTAAATTTAGATTATATGATTAATTTTAGAGAGAGAGATCTAACTTATAGAATCTAAAGTAATGTTACTCTTCTTTTAAATTCAAGCTCAGGAACTTAGTATAAACGTGTGCTTTTTATTATTTAATAATTTTATAAATAGCAATTAGTATGAAGTGGTGTTTTCAATAATAAATTTTGATAAATTATAAATGAGGTTATCATGGAGAATTTTCCACTGTGACAAATAATTCCATAATTGCATTGGCCTTATTTGGTAAATGATTTATCATCCATTTTTTGACCGATTGAAAGGTTTTAATTGTTTCACCATGTTAAAACATTGATAATTAGCTTATTGGGTTGGCGGATTGAACCTAATCAACTATTTTTGAAAATGCTACTATGAGGAGCATTTTCATCTAGTGGCTAAAAAATTAAGGGACTAAAAGACTATTATATCCAAAAGTTATTACAAATTACTCAAAGAGATAGAGATAAAGACATACATTTTACTAAATTTATACAAAATTTAAAATGTCAGTCATTAAATTAAATTTTAAAAAATTAAATACTTTTAAATTTGTTATCTCTAATTATATTACATTGATTACTTTTGTATAAATCCGATATTTAGGCCCCTTTTATATAAATATTTACTATATAATATTATTATCACTTATATATTGTGTTTAATTCAATTTAATTTAATCTAAAGTTAATAAGTCAAATTTAAATTAATTATTTTTATCTAAGTTTAAATTTTAAGAGATCTATATAAACGGTTTTTTAAAATAATTTTATTTTAATTTAATATATTAAAAATATAGTTTCAATTTTTAAATTCAAAAAAATTAAAATTAAAATAACAAAAAAATTATATTTCCTTAAATTAGAAATTAAATCGATATTATTTTTACAGACCCAATTTTATATTAAGCTCGTTGGTGCTGCATTTGAGGAAAAACTCCTAGTGTGAGCCGACCAAACCCATTCTCAAGCTTATTTTTAGTGGCATTTTAATGATCTCTCAAGTTCTTCAGTTGGCCCTTGCCAATCTAAGAGGATCTCGAGAAGTTTTCAATCGAACTCATTCATTATTAAGAAGTTGTATTGAGAGGGCTTTCGATGTTCTTAAGCTCGATGGAAGATATTGGAGAAAATGATGGTGTTGACTTCTTTTACTCTTTCTAAATTCTTATGAGAATATTCAAAGAAATACTAAGATACAAACAGCTAATACTCTTGTCCTTATAATTTTTTAAGTCATACCCTCGTAAGTCATTTTACACATAAATAGCTAATTTTATCAAATAACTTTAAATAAACCATTGATATTATTTGTTGGTCAAATCAGCTATATTAATTTGTTGTTAGCTAACTGCCGATAAAATAAGCTAATAGCTAATGCAACATGCAGATTGCTAAATAGGGCCATTGTCTCATAAAACTTTATCTTTACTACATTGTTTGTAGTAACAATCATTTAAGTGAAGACTCCTAGCCATTTCGCCTATTCTTACAATTGATGTTGATAAAGCAAACACATGCAAGAGGGGGTGAATTGTGTGTAAAAATTTGCAAGGTATTTTAAATCTTTAATATCCTTCTTAAACAAAACGGGTTGATAAATGGAAAGGTCCTATTAAAATTCGAAAAGAACCTATTAACTTTTTAAAAGAAAGGATCTTGTTAGTTATTTAAATACGAAAGAAGTCTATTAATCTAAAGGATCCTATTCACGCTCAAAAAGAAAGGGGCATGTGAATCAATAGAGCCCGCTAGAGCTCAAATAGAAATAAGCCCGTTAGTTGATAAGAGTCTGTTAACGCTTAAAGCGAAAAGAACCTCTTGCTTTATAGAAACAAAAGGACCCTGTTGAAATATTGAAAGAGCCTCTTGAAAACGCAAACTTATAACACGGAAATTTAAAAGTTAAGAAGAGAGAAAGAACGACACAGTAGATTTATATTGGTTCGGCTAACAACCAAGCCTACTTCCTATCTCCAAGTATCCAACTTGAGTATTTCACTATAAGAATCCAAGTATTAAATTTTACGAGCCTCTTCAAGCTCACAAGTACATATTTTTCAAGGTTCTCCAACTTTTTATACTCAAAGTGTATAACAAGCTTCTAAAAGCCCACAGAAAAATAAAATGTAAAATCCAAAGTTCTCAAATAACAATTTCTCTCTTGATAGAGTCATTTCACTTTCTAAGGCACGATAAGAATGATATAACTCTCAAGAATATAGATATTGTTTAAAATTTTCAAAAGTCTATATATGTTCTTTAATTCACAAGTGTTGTTGCTTTTCTTTAAATAGTCAATTTCTTCAACTAGTCATTGTTTCATCTTAATTCTGAGTTTACTTTGAATTTTCAACATCATCTCTATTGAAACAAAAATTTTTGGAGCTAATTGTTTGAAAAAGTAAGATCCTCCTGGATGTTACTAAGGAAAGTTTACTAAGAAGGTTCCTGCAAGAAAGGAAGTAATTTTCCTATGATTTTATTTCCTTTTAAAAAATACTTTTATCTATATAAGGAAATAAATATAATTTGAATTTTGAAATATTATATAGGTATCATTAAAATCATTAAATATAAACCTTAAGCTAACAATCTGCCCCTTTTTTATGACAATAACCAATAATAGATATATTTTTCAAAATTCAAAGAGATAATAGATGATTTCGAAAGATACATGTGACTTTTATATGTTTAGGCATAATTAGAAGGAGTTTGTCTCTTAAGAAAAGAACCTATCGTTTATATATCACAGATTTTCATAAGTTCAACAATAGAGTCAATCACATATATTTTGAGGCATTGATAGGGAATGTCTACCCAAATCTTTTGTCTATCTAGACATTGTTTTGCAATTTGTATTCAAATTGATAGGGAATGACAGAATGGAACTTAGCAAGTGCATACCAATTCAGATTTGCAAAAGGAACTCTATAATGGTTGAAAATCTTGGTGAACAACATCCAATAAGGTAGGCAACAAATGATATTCTATGATTCCCCTTATCCACCATGAACCTCAACATCATAGCTAGAAGATTCATTCTGTTCCTTTTTAGCAAATCATACACCATATAAGTGTCCAGCAGGTTGTATCTTTCAACTGAGCTACTTTCAAGAAAAATTGAAGTAGCTGAAAGTGAGGTAAGGCATCGTGGTATTAAGCAAAGTTGCGAATATCATACCGGACCTGGTACTGGATTGGATTCTAGTACGGTATTGTATCGATACCGATCAATACCGAGTACCGTTTCGGGTAATTTTTTAAAATTATGAAATAATCCCTGAAATTTTTTAAAATTTGCAAAATAGTCTATTGGTATATTGTACAACTATATACTGTATACTTTACAAGTTTACATCAACCCTATTTCTAAAAGTCATAATAATAAATAATCATCACAATTAATAATTTAATATGAAATGACAATAATTTTTAAATATTTCACATACAAATAATAACCATAATTAATATGAAAAAAGACAATCATCATAATACAAATATAAAAATAAGAATAATACAAAGTATT
>JAOTAY010000007.1:22950001-22977062 GCA_025629805.1 Erythroxylum baracoense
CCCCCGACGTGCCTTCTTTGTTTTGCAGGAATCCTTAAGCCAGAATTCTCGTATCCAACAGTTGTCTCCATGGACCCGAACGGCAACGTGCAGCCTCATCAGAATCCGGCTGAACCACAAACAAAACAGGTTAATTTCCACAATTTCTTTATGGAGAAACTTGAAAACTTCAATTTAAATTCATACAAACATGAAATTAATCTGATACTACATGTTAGACGTAACACAAAGCTTAGTGATTAGCCAAGGATCAATCATGAACTTGTTAACAAGGAAAATGAAAAAAAAAATACCTATCTTATAATCTATTGCTTGATAAATAATTGTTGAATAACTTTAATAAATTGTTAAATCCCTTGAACAAACTGTTCAATATATAAGCAATCTGTTGAAACTTTCTATCAACTTTTATAAATTTTATTTAACCTTATGTTGTGAACATCTTTCTGTCTTTTTTTGAGAAAAACATCTTTTTACGTATTTCTTAATATGTGAACCTTTTAACGAACTTTTAAAAACCGTAAATTCATGAACTCAAACGAACCACAAGAAACATTAATAATTATTTATAATAACTTTATTAGACCTCTCGTCACAAGCTAAATATAAGAACCTATTTTTCTCGTTATCTCATTTAATCAAATTCTTTATTAAACTTTTTATTATTTTCAACCTTAATCAAATTCAATTTTCTTATTATTAATTTTTTATAAAAAATCGTGATTAATAATTTTCTTAAAAGATTCTAAATTCCAAGATTTCCCTTGTACGTTTTGTGTTGGCCATAGACCTTCGGGAATTCTGATAACTGGCCGATACTATATCTTTTCGCTATATGGCGATCTATTTTAGGAGTTGTAGAAGGCATTAGGAGGCGACCCGAGGCACTGGATCATGCTCACCATCACATACTTGAAAAGCCTAATTCAAGATCAAGATTTAATAAGTGGTTTATTTTCTTCTTATTTAACTAGTCATAAAGAATTCTACCCAAGCTTCATGATGATACTGGCGTACAAAATATTTGCATCAGCATAATGTAACATGAACATGAACGTAGAAAACTGAGGAAAAGCCCCAGTGCATTGATAATGACTGCCAAATTAGTCTCTGCTCGGTATCCTAGGCCGCTTCGACAAGAATCTGGTCAGCGAAGGTGATGTTTCAGAAAACTCATCAGATTTATGAGACAGGGATGCTGGTACTGCTAGTGTCTGGGATGGCAAGGAAAATACCCCCCCTCCTTCCATCCTTCTCTTATGAACTCTCCTCTTTCCCTTTTCTTCTCCTTCACCGCTCACCACGAAATGCATCAGCCGTTTCACATCAGATAATTTCACTGGTTTTACTATGAATTCTTCTGCCCCTTCTTCCAAGCATCTGTTTGATCAAGGACCAAAGATTAGGAGATTATCAAAACACTCTGCCCAGAAGAATAAGAAATAAGCTGTTGCAGCCGAAGAGGGAGTACCTATCAATATGAGCCAAGATGTTCTCAGATGACATGATCACTACAGGAACCTCTCTGAAAGTTGACGATCCCTGCTTAAGAACAGATTACCATGTCCATCAACGTAAGCAAATTAGCATTCAATCTAAAATTTAACGATTTTCAGATAAAAATTTTTAAGAGCGATCAAGGAAGCTGTTATCAACCTTGATCTTTTTGAGTAGCTCGTATCCTGTCATCCCAGGCATGGAATAATCCGTCATAATCAGATTTATCTTCAAGTCCTGAAATCACACCCATACCACGCTCAGACAGATTGCAACAAGTTCAGAACTGAAGTTGGTTTCTTACTTTTTTTTTTTTTTTGGGTAGAGTGGTTTCTTACATTTAAACCAGCAGGACCTTTCCCTCCGTCCAAACCCAGATACTGCAAAGCTCGTGTTCCACTTTCCACAGCCGTCACTGCAAAAAAGAAAAGAAAACCATTTCCAGTAAGTTTCATCAGTCCAATCGAGGTAAATCTCTAATACTAAAGAGGAAAAGAAAAAAAATCAGAAGCTCAAAATGGCATACCTTTACATGAAGAGATGATCTTGAGCAATCTCTCAATGACTTTACGGTCCACGAGGCTGTCATCAACAGCAAGAACATGCAGCTGCTCCGACCCATTAGAGACTCCGGCCTCCTCCGGCGAACCCCGCCTCAAAATTTCCCCGACCATCTTCATCTTTATTGAAAGAATCTATCTTTCTCTTACGTGTTGAAAATGGGTAGTTCAAGATTAGATATTGGGGTCACAAAAATGGCAAGAGACTTCTCAAGGAATACTACTATATACAAAAGCTTTGTACTACAAATTAATACTACTATATACAAAAGCTTTGTACTACAAATTCTAAGGGCTTAGGCCTGTATCGGAGTTGATTCTAATTAGTAGGTCATTAATTATATTAATTGATTTGACCTAAATATTTATTAAAAATATTTAATAAAATTAACTATTTAATATTAATTATTAATGTATAAAATTACTTATGCGAATATAATTTTTAAAAATATTATTAAAATATAAATATTATATTTTTAAATATTTTATTAAATATCTTATAAAATTTTAAATTTAAATATTAATTTTATAAAAATTAAAACTATAATTTTAATAAAAATATAATAATAATAATAATAATAATAATTCAACGACAAATTTTATTAATAAATAGCAATCGGCAAACCCGTCCTTAGTCTTTAAGTCTTTAGCAACGCCAAAAGAAGAAACGTACGAAAGGCAGTCTTTTGGATTATTAATAAGAGAAAAGGGTGAGAAAGAATGAAGATTCTGAGGATATAAATCGGTGAGATCTTACCAAATCTAAAAGGCAGCCCCACCCTGTCTCTTGTCCCGTCCAAGTGGTCTCTACAGGACGATACGGGTCGTCTCTTTTCAATTTCCTAATACATTTCACGTGATCAATAGAAAGACAATATCAAGAGAAAGATCCGAAAGAAAATGTGGAGCACTATACTTTTACTTTTGTAGCTAGCAAGTGTGAAATTTAAAAAATGAGTTTAATTGGAAGCTGAAATCTGAAAATTTCAAAAAAACTTATTTACATATCAAAAGGAAATTAGACTATGACAAATAGGGGTAGTTAAAAAGGTTTTAACTTTTCACTTAAATCTTTCTTTTATAAGAGGTCTTAATTTTGAGTCACCGAAACATTCCAATTTTATATATCACTCGTGACTTTTAGAGGACATACAGATAATAGTAGAAACTAAGAAGGTAAGTAACATTATTAGACTACATTAATTGAAAAATACTATTTTTATTATGATTCTTAAGTTTGTAGAATATTTTACTAAACCCGGACAAGATATCTTAAAAGAAATTATTTAATCGGGTCAATTCGAACTTCAAAATTACCCCATGATATTTCTATTTTTGAGGATGAAAATTCCTAAAAAATAAACCAGTCTGTAAAAAGCAGGACACTTTTTAATTAATTAATTAATTTTATTTATAAAAAAAACCGTCAAATCAAATATCATAAGACCTTCGAGAGGTTGCTAAAACCTAAAACAGAGAAGCGTCAAAAACATGAGAGAGCCAAAGCCGACCCTCACGTAGGTTGAGACTAGTTATGTGGCACTGGTACCTCCAAAATTACGTAGAATTAGGACTTTTTTTAAATTTTTAGATATATAATTTCGGAAGTTTAATTGAATTCAAATTATTTTTAATTTTCATAAATAATAAATTAATAAGATAAATTAAATTAAATTTAAGTTCTAACTTTAAAAAATTAAATTTCAGTTCGAGTTTTAAGATAGATTTTTAGGATTTTAAAATAATATATTAATTAATTCTTTTAATAATTAATTATTTAATAAATTAATAAAATTCTGTTAACGTTGGTCAATGCAACTAAGATTTTAAGAGAGAATTTTAAAGAAGATAGTCAAAAACCTGGAACTCTCTGTTCAAATCCTTGAAACGGCGCCACCGCCAGATCAGTTTAACCAACCCCTAGGATTAGGACTATCACCTCCCACAACAACTCAGCCTCCTCGTCGTCCATTGGCGTGTAGAAAGGAAAGGTCAGAATTTGTACAGGATTTGCACTTCCACTATCAGAAAACACTCATTTTGCCAGCTAACTGAAGAATATAGTCAATATACTACGTTGGATTTGTTTCAAAATCTCCCGTGATTGGATTTGCTTTTCTACTCTGGTGCTCAGAAAAGATCAGCTGCTGAATTTGGGGAGAGATTTTGACTTCCAGAGTAGAATCCTGATCCTGAGGTGACAACTCACGACATCATCTTCAAGACACACGGGTGCTCTGCACTGGTTTCTTGGATCGTACATTCATCTGATTACTTTGGACTGGACTTGGTTGATTGAGATGTTAATTTAAATGTTTGCAATTCGAGCTGTTTTTTACTCGATTGACTTGAAATAAGATTAGATGGACACATTTGATCTGTAAATAAGCGACTGGGATTACAGAAGCAAAGTATGTGAATCGAAAATCATACTGAACTTAGTGTTAATCCAACAAGAAATTGGAAAAACAAGTTAAACTGAAATGTTTCTTGATTTCACCACAGTTATCTCTATTCTCAACAACGAGAAGTGAGAAAATAACATCCTGCCACATTGAAGACCATGATATGTATGCTGGCTGATGCAGACTATTACAGGAGAATCCCAGGAGGAGGAGTTTCAAGGCAAAATCAGGGAGGAAAGTGCTCAACATCCATAGAAGGAAAAGTTGATTCACCCGTTCTCATTCCTCTAAGCATATTCTTTGCTGTCTCTTTCTCCTGCAACCGTGGATAGAGAGGACAAAAGTATAATAAGATAATCGAAGATTGCTAATCTCCCTATTGCCCCAGTGAAAGTTAGTATTAGTAGATAAGAGAACTCACAGGGCCAGTGTAGTCCAGAAGACGAGTACAGTACACCTCTGCTTCTTCATATCTCTTTTGGGCTCTACAATGTTGGGCAAGGAAAAGCAGAGCTTCAACCACATTTGGACCTTCCCTCTCTTCCACTTCCATCTTCTCCAAGTCCTTTTTGTAGTAAAATGCAGCCTCCTCAGACTGCCCCAATTTGCGATGTAACTTGGCTAATTGATTCAATGCTATTGCTTCTCTGTCATTGCAATTTGCAGCTCTTCTATAACACTTAATTGCCTCCTCAAGCATGTGAATTTCATCCGTTTCATAACATTGAGCCATAGCAATCCATAACCTATAATCATTTGGCTGTAAAAATATAGATTTCTTAAAATAATGAAGGGCATAGAATGGCATGCACATCATTTCATAAGCTTGTCCTAGTCCGTACCAAGCTCGATAGTCATTAGGATTAATCGCCACCGCCCGTCGGTAGGCATCAATAGCAGCTGGAGTGTTCTTCATCTCAACATATTCGTGACCCATTAGCGTCCAGGCAGACAAATAATTCCTGTTCAGCTTTAGTGCCCTCCTGAAGTACACAACTGACTTCTCATGCTGCCCCTTCAAACTGTAATAATTCCCAATAATGCAACAAGATTCAGGTCTGTACTTATCTGTCATAAAAACCCTGTGGGCAAGAGAACTAAGAGCAGAGAAACACTCCTTTGAATAGAGCACGTTGGAGTACATATCCATGTCTTCCACCCGATAGGGGTCATTCCTCAAAAGTTCTTCAAATATAACTTCAACTTGTTCAAATTCCCTTAGACTGTACTTGGCTTTTGCAATTTGAGCTTGTATATAGTTACTGTAAGCGAAAGTTCCTAGTAGAGATTCATATTTTACCAGGGATTCATTGTGCATCCGGAGCTCTTGATAAGCACTGGCAATAAAGAAGTCTTTCATCCAATGATTATTGAGACTAAGACTATTCAAGGTCTCGACTGTTGTGCATATTGACAACAACTCTGCCCAAGCATTCCAATTCCAGGGATAGCTATTCACAGATTCCACAAGAACTGTACGAGCAAGGGTTTGATTGCCTTTCTCTTTAAGCACAATACCAAACAAGTATAGTCCAAAAGGGTCAATTGTACCATTCTTGCGGAGAATTGACAACTCTCTTTCCAGAGAATCCAGTTCACGATTCACTGCATCACTCTTACCTAAGGGTCCCTCAAGTTCGATCATCTCTTCTTCTTTCCGTTTCTCTCCTGCCTTATCTCCAACCAAAAGAAAGATAAGAAAACAGAGTGAGTTTCATATTATCAGCTAAACTTCACAACACATATCAATTATTCTGGACGCAGAACTACACAATGACAATCAATCTAGAAGCTAACACACTGAAACTTTAAGAACAACTTAAGTTAGACATCTGTTCATGCAAGAAACTTGGTACTCCTTTTGTCACGTTTCCTTCCTTTGGGGGGTGATTTGGATGCGACATTCAGAAATACAGACGCTTGTCAGGTTCTTAATAATTGCTAGCCTTTTTTTCTCCTCTGTATGTACATTTGAAAGTATAGCAAAACGTGAAACAGGGAAAAGACACGATCTGTAATGATGCAAAGTTAAAGCAGGGCACTTTCTCAACCGTACAACTTTTGAGAGTAGAACCAGCTATTTCTCAATCAAAATATGTGTCCTAGAAGAGCATGTCATCAACATCATCTTACTTAAGTGATCTCAGTTCTCTCCTTCCTTGGTAAAGAAATAGGGAAATTTTGAGAATCAAAGTAAAGATAATACTAGGGGTCTACGACTAAATTAACAAACAGCAAAATGTGAGAAAAGTATATTCAAGGAAAAGATACTAAGTTTCAGCACCTACTTCACAAATATCCAGACATAGGATGCTCAATCAATCAAGAATATGCAATGAAAAACATTAACTAACTTTTGCAATCAAAGGAATTGTTTAGTAGCAACCATAAACATTGAGATGAAATTATTCAATAAGCTTGTAGATCATATTTGCTTAATTGACAGAAGGAACCAATTGACTCTAATTTGGATTACCAACCATCATTAGATGTTTACTCACAGTATGCAATTTGCAAGCAGATAACAACTCTGCCATCTGGACAATAAACCCACTTAGACCATAGAAAACATTTTGGGCAACAACCGGCCTTGAACATTTATCTCAACACATCAAGGCTCAACCATAGCAACAAAAGCAATACAAGAGAAACCAGAGTGCAAGACATACGCACCAGATAAAGAGCATAACAGCGCAAGAAGACTGATTTCTTCCCCGTTTGATCCCGAAGCACATGAGCAGCCCTTTTATAGTCTCGGCAATCAAAGTAAGATTTAGCCAGAAGGTAAAAGTCACTGTCCACTGCCTCATCTTCCTCCATCAATGGAGTGGAAACATAGGACACCCCAGTAGTAGGTGTGGAAGTGATCTCATTTGTGCGAAACCTCCGGCGAATACTTGAGCTTCCACGTTGGAACCTAGTATTTGAAGGAGTATACTTTGCAGGGTCCTGCTCAATTCCTACCAGTTGCTCTGCCGCCCTGCAAGCATACATGGAGACAGTGAAACTCCTATTTACTGATCTATAAATTCCATCTAAAAACGACGTTAAAAAACCAGAAACGATTATAAAAGGAATCCACTACTCGTTGTGCTATTAAAAGCTGAAATTCAGTGTCTAAATGCATATCAAACAAGATGGATAACGAGAAATACAGTTTAGGAGAATCCGTGAGATCGAAGCTGACGAAAATCAACAATCTAGTTCAGATATAGTCTACGGTGCAACCTCTGAATCCATGTACTTAAAACTAAGCACAAATTTTGGATTCCCAAATAGAGAAGATACATTTCAAAATCAAACAAATCAAAGAAAGAAAATTGTCAAGAGAGGTGGGTAATGGGCAGATAAGCAAGTGGGTTTAGGGTTTTAGAGTGGAAACTGTTACCATTTGGCAGCAGAGTAAAGACAACGATCGCTCAGTTGGCGAATCGCAGTTCTAATCTCACTTCTGCAACTGTCTTTCGTACTCATTCCCAACTCTCCCGCGGCTTGCACTCTCCTCTGAACATGAACAGCTCTGCCTTTTGTACAGAAAATATACTTTCCGACGCCAAAATCAAAATTTGAAACCTCTCAGGAGCTACTTGCTGAGCGCCGAGGCTTTTGAAGAAGACGAGACCTCTTGAGATGGATTTCTTATAACAAGACAGCCCATAATGTACCTAAGCCCAAAGACAGACAACCTTAATTATTTGAAAGTTGAAGTATCAAAAACAAAACCATTTGTGTGTTGCGTTTGTTAGCGGCAAATGAAACATTATCTTCGTCAACTCCTAACATGTATCATATGAATTCCACTGATTAAATCGTTTGAGATACGCATGGTTCAATTGCGGCGGAGCAGCCGCTCTCATCTCCGTCGTCTTCTATCAGTTAAAGGCCGCAACTTTACCGCCGTTCCTTCGCCGGAAGCGTCACAAACCGCCAGTCTATATAAACTCATCCTTAACTCGTCCGACCCACGAGCTTTATCCCAAACTCTTCACTCCACCGCCATCGAATGGACACCTGACCTCGTTAACACAATTCTCAAACGCCTGTGGAACCACGGCCCAAAAGCTCTCCAATTCTTCCGCATACTTTCTCACCATCCTTTATATGCCCACCACCCCTCTTCCTTTGACCTCGCTATCGACATATCGGCGCGTCTCCGAGATTATCGTACGCTCTGGCCACTCGTTTCTCGCATGCGCTCAAGACGCATTGGACCTTCCCCTAAAACTTTTGCAATCATCGCAGAGAGGTACGCTGCCGCGGGAAAACCCCATAGAGCTTTTAAGGTATTCTTACATATGCGTGAATATGGGTGTTTTCAAGATCTTCATTCGTTTAATACAGTTCTTGATGTGTTGTGCAAATCGGGTCGGGTAGAGATGGCTTATAACTTGTTTAAGACTCTTAGGGGTAGGTTTAAAGTTGATTGCGTTAGTTATAATATAATTGCTAATGGTTGGTGTTTGATAAAGAGGACACCTAAAGCATTAGAGGTGTTGAAAGAGATGGTAGAAAGAGGATTGAGTCCCAATATGACAACTTACAATACAATGCTTAAAGGATACATTAGAGCTGGTCAGATTAATGAAGCTTGGGATTTCTTTTTGGAAATGAAAAAGAGGAAGTGTGAGGTTGATGTTGTTACTTATACTACGGTGATACATGGATTTGGAGTTGTTGGCGAGATCAAAAGGGCTCAAAAGGTTTTCCATCGAATGGTGGAGGATGGTGTGCTTCCTTCAGTGGCTACGTATAATGCTTTCATCCAGGTTTTGTGCAAGAAAGATAATGTGGAGAATGCAATGTCGGTTTTTGAGGAGATGGTGAAAAAGGGTTATGTGCCAAATTCAGTAACTTATAATTTGTTGATTAGAGGATTGCTTCATGCAGGTCAAATGGAAAGGGCAATGAAATTTATGGAAAGAATGAAGGATGATGAGTGTGATCCGAATGTACAAACATATAATATTGCAATTCGGTACTTTTGTGATGCTGGAGAAATAGAAAGGGGACTTGATCTGTTTCAGAAGATGGGTAGTGGGGATTGTTTGCCTAATTTAGATACTTACAATATTCTGATAAGTGGAATGTTTGTGAGGAAAAGGTCAGATGATATGGTGGTGGCTGGGAAATTGCTACTAGAGATGGTTGATAGAGGATTTATGCCTCGAAGGTTGACTTTCAATCGGATTCTTGACGGACTTCTTTTGACTGGTAATCAAGGTTTTGCAAAGGAAATTCTGAGCTTACAAAGTAGAAGTGGCCGTCTTCCAAGACGTCTTAAATTATGAAGCACTTAGAAATTGAAGTTGTCATGGATATCCGAATTGTGTTGGATTCTTCTTTATTCAAATGGCAATGCAACTTTACTGATCAGTTTGCTCTCATGAGTGATTATGGGAGCTTGCGTGGAACTTGATGAGATTTGTGGTCTTAGCAAGTTCTTCATTTTGCAGCTTTAGTCTCCACTATTGATTTTCTGCTGAAGGACGGCAGAGAGATGAGTCTGATAAAAAAGGGTCATGTGCCTACTTTGATCTTTTTGTATGCATTATGGAGAGGATGATGAGATTACAAGGGCAGTTCCATTAATTGGTCTTGCTAACAAGTTTCCGTTTTGTGAATGTTAAGAAAGTCTTCTCGACTTCTGGTTTTATTCGGAATAATCTTGCTTCTTCACTGACTTGAATGGAGCAGTAATTTTTTTTGCGGCGTGTGGGTTAATTGCTCTCGCTTGCAAGATTTCATTCCTGGAGAGCTCAGAAAATCTTATTACCTTCTAGTTTTATTCTCTTTTGCCAACTTGAATGTGGGATGAATTACACGCTTACGGGAAGCTGTGGCAAGCATGGGCTGTAGATGGTACTAATTAGGGTATGGAAGTTCCATGTGCCGTGAGTGCCTGATTAGTCCCAGTTATTCATGAGAAAGAAATCATGTTCTTATCCCAGTTGACGTAAAGCGTACAAAAGACTATGTGAAGAAGAAGAATACTAATCCTTCAATTAATTCACATAACCTTTGGGAATATACACTTGTAAATAGAATCCTGGAGTCAACAAGTTGCTTTTTCCAGCAAGATATGATGGACAACAGGAACCTTTCCCAGGACTAATTAGATTCATTACTATGAAGAACCATTGAGATTACATACCATTGGTTGTAATTGTTGAATATCAAGAAGAACAGAATCCGACATAAGAGTTGTGTATTACTTGGAAACATAGACAATGTCCGGATGAGACTTCACAATGTTCGGAACTGTCCGATTTGGCGTCGGATACGTGAATTTCAGCAGAGCTTGAGGGTTGGTTCATTTGGTCTGGTCACAAGAACGATTAACAAACCAAAAGTTGTTCGTATTTTGGAGCGCGTGGAGTTCGCTCTTCTTGGTCTTCGCCTGTTAACTCATGCACTTCCATCAGTTAGACACTAACGTTTTATGAAGAGCGATCAATCTTGTACGAGGATGTCTGTATCGTCGTATATCACCAACGATTGACAAAGTTTTTTCTTCTAATTTCTTGATATTGAAGACGTATAATTGTATACTTGTACGCAAGAAGTGACGTCATAAAAATTAGGAAAATTCAGGGTAAATTGTAATTTAAATTCATAATTTTATGATAATAATAATAAATATATAATTTAATTTATTATAAATATAATTCAGAAATTAATTTAATTCTGGCATGTGACATCATATAGGTTAGGTGTAAAACAAAAACAGAATTGCTTAAAAGGAACAAATAAGCAGTATATTGACAATTGAATTCACGAAGTACATCAGAAACAGAGCATACTTATAAGCATAATTCACTTCCTAGAAATCTGCTGTTACCCAAAACAATTCTTACTTGATGGACTATTTTTTAACACTCTCCCTAAATGCATGCTTATGATCTAAACTCTTCAGACTTAGGCTCTTCTAATGTTTTAGTGAATATGTTTGTAACTTGGCTATTTGTAGAAATCCCTTTTACCTCAATTTCTTGCTAATACCTTCTCTCGTGTATAGTTGTGATGAACTTCGGTATGTTTTGTTCGGTCATGAAAAATTGGATTATAAGCAAATATGATGACACTTTCGTTATCACATTTGATATGTACAACATATTCAAATTTGCAGAGCATGTCTCTCATCAAATTCTTTAACCACATACATTCTTATGCAACTATGATAGTTACGACGTATTCAGCTTCAATGCTAAATAAAGTAACCACATTATGCTTCTTGCCACACCAAGATATCAATGTTGAACTAGTACTGGACAATAACTTGAAGTTGAATTTCTATCATTAGCATCTTTTGCCAATCTGCATCAATAAATCCATTTGACATAAACCTTTCACATATTTTGTGCATAAGATTATAATCAAGAGAGCCTTTTACATAACATGGATTCTCTTTGTTGCATCTAAGGCAATGTTTGTTTGGGGTTTATTAATGGAATGTAATACTATTTCATCGTTTGGGTTGAGGATTTATAATAGAATGGAACGAAATGAGATGGAAGAGAAGGATTGCATATTACATCTCATTCTATCCTAAATAGTAAAAATGAGAAACCTCCAATTTGGGGAGTTTATGATGAAATGTAAAATGATAAACAACTTTTCACTATATTACATTGTAAACCCTTCTTCTAACTTGAGATGTGGCTGTTAATACGATTTAGTTATTCTCTAGTCTTTCATAAAAGGCTTATTCTTCCCTTTCTTATGTATTTTCAACCGTAATACGAACTGAAACCAAAAATTGCCTTTTCTTTTGACTCCCCCATGGTAAAATGTTGCAAAAGCTTCTTTACATAATCTTGTTAAAAGACAAAATATCCCTTATTTGATTTTTCAACTTTCAAATCAAGAAAACAAATAGCTTCTCCTAAACTTTTCATCTCAAATCAAACAGATGAATATTTTTCAACTTAGAAATTTGAGCTTCATTATCTTCATTAATTATCATGTTATCAACATATAATAAGACCAACAAATACAGATCTGATTCGAATTTAATGAATAAACTAAAATTTACATCTAAAACTTTAATCCCATAAAAGATAAAGTATTGAGGAACTTTATCATACCAAGCACATGGTGCTTATTTAAGAATGTCTTTCTTAAGTTTGTAGACATGGTGAGGATGTTCCTTAGAAACATAACCTTTAGGCTGCTCCATAAATGTTTCATGACCTAGTTATCAGAAAAGAAATGCATTCTTTACATCAAGTTGTCATAATTTCCAATTTTTAAAAATTGCAAGAGAAAAGATTGTTCTTAGTGTTACCATTTTCACAACTGGACTAAACGTTTCCTCATAATCTAACCCATAACTTTGAGAAAATCCATATGCATCAAGCCAAGCTTTGCATTAATCTATAGCCCCATGTGATTTTCTTTTTAAATGGTAAACCTATTTGCAAGAAATAGGCTCACAATTCTTTGGTTTTGACAATAACTCCCATGTCTGATTTTTGTTTAAAGCTTTAACTTCTTTTTGCATAGCAAATTCCCCATGCTGGTCAATCTTTAGCCTCTTTATAAATTGTTGATTCTTCTTCATCTATTTATCCCATAAAGAAACATGAAGCAATAGAGTAATGATTTATTTGTATGTCATAATCTTTGAGGTGTTATAGCTATTTTTCCTCCCTTATAGACCTCCTTTGAACTTATTTTTCCCCACCTTTTAAAATTAAGGTGTTTGATGCTATAAATTCATCATTGTTTGAAACATTTATGTTTTCATTTCACAATTGAAAATTCCTTTGATCAATATCACGAACAACTTCTTGATGATAAGATGACACTTCATCAAACACACGACTTGAAATGACAAACCTCTTTGTTTCTAGATCTATACAACTTCACTTATTGCTACAAGGATCATAACCAATAAAAGCATACTTCTTTGCCTTTGGATGAAGTTTTGTCTTATTTTAGAATATGAACCTAACAAAGTAAACCAAAAACTCGATAGTAGTCTACATTTGACTTGACATTATATAATATTTTGAAAGGGGACTAGTCTTTACTTGACCACGGAGGTAAATAATTTATGACATGACATGCATATTAAAACATTTTGACTTCAAGTAAGATGTGTCAACTTTTGTTCTACAACCCCATTTTGAATGTCACTTTTGTCACAATATTGAAAGAACTCAATTAACATGAATTCACCACCATTGTCGCTTCTTAAGCATTTTACTTTCAGTTAAAAGTCATTATTAATAAAATTGTTGAATTCAATGAACTTAAAGAGTGTTTCATTTTTCTCCTTTAAAAAATACACTCAAGTGTATCTTGAATAGTCATCCACCAATATCATAAAATATTGACACCTACTATAACTTGTTGTTTATAATGATCCCATCAAATATGTTTTAACTAATTCCAAAGGGGTTCCTCTGTAGTTGGATGAGCTTTTGAAGGGATGATGATGTGATTTGTCAAATTGGCAGCCTTGACAAATTGCACTTTCATATACACTCTTTATGCTAGTAAGTCATCTAACAATTCTCCTGAAAGAAATTTCTTGGAGCATTTGATAACTTAAATGTCCCAATCAAGTGTGCCAAATTTCTACACCATCAATTTGGCTTATTTTCTTATTCTACACCTACGCTACTAGCATTACAAATAGAGAGCCTTTCTTCTTATCAAAAAGAACAACATCAGCTATAACATTCCTCATATTATCAAAAACTTGCGCCAAACAAAGCATATTGTCTAAAATTGGTAATTTGAGAAATTGAAACCAAATTCCTTTCCAAACCTAGAACATAATAAGCATAATTTAGCTTCACATTTATATTGTCAATACCAATCTTCACAGAACCTTTGTTCATTACAAGAAAAGTTACTTTGTCAACTATAATGATGACTCGATTTCTATCATATTGTCACATTTATAAAAATAATGAATCATTGCCACTTATATGATATAAGCAACTATAATCAATGATCCATTCCTCTTTGTAATCATTATAGTTAACATGAACTTAATTTGATGTTAGTTTAAAAGTTATTTTGTTTCTTGTAATAACTTTTACAGTGAAGCACTACTCCCATTTTAGCTAATCCTATCTGATTTTTCACTTGCCACGTTTGCTTTAGAAAGTTTCACTCTACATTTTTTCCAAATATGCCATATTACCACATTTGTAGGACTTAATGCAATTGTTGTTTTAGAAGTCGCCATCAAGATACTTTCCAACATTTGACCCTTTTATCATTATTCTTATTCCCCACTGATGTGTTTTTCATATTATGTTTCCCTTTTGAGGAAAGAATAGAAATTGCACCAAAATTATTTTCTATTTACTTTTTTGAAGCTTCTTGATTTGAAAGCAAATTTTATAATTCTCCAATTGAAGGTTGCTTTGCCCATCCTTAAATAGATGTGATTAATGGAACGTACTCATTTCTTAATCCTTGAATAAGAAATTGCATCAATCTTACTTCATTAATCTTCGCATTCCTGTATAATTCTAAAATTTTTTGATAAATACTTTTAATGCGTAAGAAATATTCAAAAATAGACATACTTTCTTGTGTGAGCATTGATAATTCATTTTCCTACAATTGTGACCTTGTTGTATTCTTTTTTGAAAACAACCCCTCAAGTTTCTTGCATACTTCTTTTAATGAACTAATATCATGAACATGGCCAATAAACTCCTTACCAATTGAAGTCCTAAAGTAAAGAGAGCTTTATTGCACTTGATGTTTTGTTTCCTCCGTAATTCAACTTTTTCTTGAGTATCTACATGAATTTTTGCATCAACACCAGTAACTAGTTCCCTTAGGTCTCAACCTTGAAGATAAGCCTCTATGAACATTCTCCTGTATTTGTAGTTTGTTCCTACAATCTTCTCAACATCATACTGAGTATTTCAACTGTTACTCCCATTTGCTAACTCCATAGTTTCCACAATTTTCAATCTCCTTTAACAAGACAAACTTGTTAGACAAGAAGAAATGACCTATATAAGCACTTTAACCAAAGCTCTGATACCATTTTTAAAAAATAACTGCTTAAAAGAAATAAATCAACAGTATATTTCGGAGTTGATTGAAGACCAGGGAAAATATTCTTTATTACTTATGACACTTGAACTCACAAAATATATCATAAACAAAGCATATTTATAAGCATAATTCTATTAATCAACACTTCCTACAAATCTACTACCACTCAAAACAAATCTAACCTGATCTCACTACCAATCTTCTTAAACTTGACTAAGTCTACCACAAATAAGAAATTAAATTATTTTATTTAATAAACAAATAGAACAAATTCTTCGAGTAAGATGCACTAATTTTTAACAAAATGTGTAATAAAATACAGGTAAGGTTTATTTAGATCGTTAGCTCCACCTGTTATCTCCTTCTATGACATGCTGTTGCGTCACTATATTCCATATGTCGCTTAGTCATCTCTGTCTTGCTGCAGATCAACACCTCCGAAAGAAACGGAGGACTTCATTCAGTGACTTCACGATTGCCCTCTAAACGATCAGAATAAGGTAAAGCTTATAATGCACACGTGAACTTTTTAATAAATAAATTATTATATTTAGTTAAAAATATGAATAAAATAATTAAGTAACATCTCATTCATTAATATTAAGAACAAGTTTATATTTCATGAATTTGATTTATATATGAATCTATATCAATAAAGTTAACAATATCAAGCTAGCAACTATGAAATGTGTTTGTAATAAATTAAAATTTCAATATTTAATTAATATTTATTCATTATTAATTGATATTATAAAATTAAGTAGGATTTAATTTTAAAATATAATTTACTATAAATTATCACGAGTGAGAGCAATTCTTATAAATCTTTAAAAATTTTAAAAATTCAACACTTTTTTTTGACATTTGATACAAGAATTATATGTGGTAAAATGGATTAGTGCTTCTTTTAGCATTGATGTTAAAGAGCAAAAGAATTACTCAAATTGATTATAAAATATCATTAGCATTAATGTTTCAAATTCAAACAACAATTTAGTCAACGGGAAAATGAAAGGGCAACACCGTAAATAAATACTCAAGTAAGGCGCGTGGTAACTAATTCAAAATGAGAGAGAGCAACTCAAAATTGCGAACCCGCCATTAACTCAACACACTCTACTTCCTTTTTAACGGTCATCTCTTCGCCTCTATATAATAGCATCACAAGTGACTTCAAGCAAATCCTACGCTCTTCAATTTGTCAACGTTTGTTTGTTCTCGATCACGAGCTCTGTTATATCTTTCGATTCAAGAAAGAGGACAAGATAAAGATGCCGTTTTCTGGCGGCAGTCAAGCTCCTGAACCTTCTAGTAGCCACCAGGCTTACTGCAGGAAGGAGAAGTCTCTTTGTCTCTTGTGCACCAAGTAGTTAACTTTCTTGGTTTTTCCGTCTTCTAATTATTGTGTTTTAGTTTTTTTAAATGTGGGGTTTGCTTGGTTTTCCAGTTTCTTGAACTTATACAATCGAGACGGGACTGAAGTGATCGGAATTGACGAGGCTTCTTCAAAATTAGGTCATTATCTTCGCCTCTCTAATGAATCTTCCAATTCTATATTAGATGTTGTTTTTTGTTGTTTTATTTGGAGTTTGAGTGTAATGTGTTTTGGTGGGAATTTCAGGTGTTGAGAGGAGGCGGATTTATGATATTGTGAATGTTCTTGAAATTGTTGGAGTGAGATCCTTGATCCATTTGTTTTGACAGGGTACCTGGTACTTTTTTACGAGATTTGCTTATGTGGGTATTTGTTATTCCTTAGGTTCTTGCTAGAAAGGCTAAGAATCAGTACGCATGGAAAGGGTATGGAGGCATACCTAAGGCACTAAAAGAATTAAAGGTAAGAGAAATATGAGGTTTATGAATCATGTGATTATTGTTCAAGTATTGATGAAGTAGGTTTTTCTTCAGAATTCTGAGTTGTTAATGATCTCACACGGAGAAAGCCTGAGAGAAAAATTAAGCGACTTCAAGAAGCACGATAAAATTTCTGCAAAAGTAAGCAAAACAAGTCCACAATTTTTATTTTTTAAAAATTGCATCGTTTTTCAGCATGAACTCAATTCATAATATTGTTTTCTTTTCCACGATTTAGGTTTCTGATGACAAAGAGGAAGATAACGACGATGAAGGTGATAGTGATTCTAATCCAAACAGCGGAAGCCAGAACAAGAGTTCAATTCCTAATGGCAATAGTAAATTAACAGCAGCATCAAGATTTGGTAGTTTTTATACATTTGCTTGTTGATTTATGAAACTATTGTAATAGATGACCAAACAAGTCAGTAACTCAGTAACTACTAGAGTTTGTAATCTTTCGTCTCAAAAATTTTGAGCTATTTTCATTTACTGAGTCCTAAATCTTGGATAAAATGCCCGCTTTAAAGAAATGGGGCTTTCATTGTTAGTCGATGAAAAGAACTGGTTCTTTTTCTTTTCTCAAGTTCCCTGACCAAATTTGTTTTTCCTCTACAGATGGCAGAAAAGAAAAATCTTTGGGACATCTAACTCAGAACTTTGTCAAGCTCTTTCTCTGTTATGATGTAAGTATTATTGAAGGGTATCAGTTCTTTCCGAAAATGTCCAAGCCACGATTCACCAGTTCAGTGACCTAAATACGAGTAAATTTCGTTTTAGGTGGATTTGATATCCTTGCAAGATGCTGCAAAAGTATTGCTTGGTGATGCTCAGACTTCTTCAACAATGAGAAGTAATTGCCCTATCTTGCTCTTGCTGTGTTGCAAACCATTTATGCGGCATTCTGGACTGACGTGTGAACTTTGCAGGAAAAGTAAGACGGCTATATGACATTGCAAACGTGTTATCTTCAGTGAAACTCATCGAAAAGGTAATGCATCATAGCACATGCCAGAAAAGTAACACTAACCCACCAACTTTAAGCTTCTATCTCTTAAGCACTGTAGTATTCAAGTTCAAGTGCTGAGAGAGTTATTTTGTGTTGTGCAGACCTATACATCAGATACTAGGAAACCCGCAGTCAGGTGGTTAGGGCTGAGAGGGAAATCAGAGAACGAATCAAGGAGTGTCTTACCATTTAATAATTTACGGAAGAGGACATTTGGAACTGATGTCGCAAATATTTGTTTCAAAAGAAACAAAGTTGAAACTTCAACTGAAGTGTACAAGAACCTGAATCAAAAGACGCGGAGCCGAAAAAAAGCAACGGACATGAGCACTTCAGGCAATTACCAGTATGGCCCATTTGCTCCTATTACTGTGCTTAAAGTTGATGACTCTGGAAATAAAGTGAACCGGGTTAGTACTAGGGAGAGGCGAGCCTCTACTTGCCGTCCTGAATATCTCAACCAAGGTATATCAAAACCTTTTAGCATCCAATTAAATGTGCTACTTTTATAACATACAAAATTTCCAATCCCTTAAAACTATGGTATATTCACGAACTAGCTTCTCTTTGGCTGTTTCAAATCAGAGGTTGGCCTTGTTTATTAGACAAGGTTCTGTGGTCTGATTTCATGAATGAATGTACAAGGAATGATGCTATCATATATTGTCATGTTCATCTACTGTTTCCAGTTGTGGGTGACATTCATGTTTTGATTGCCCTCGTCTTCCAAGAACTCTTTCACCGTAGGTTTTAGCTTGGCAGCTAATCTTTTGTTCGTTAACTTATGAGCCCGATCTCACATGCTGCTTGGCTATTAAGCAATGTCAATAAAAAGTGATGCATCTTACCATGGTATTACATTTTACGATCGAAGTTTTGAAGACATTGATGTTATAATAATTGCAGCCTTGAGAGATCTTTTCGTCCATTACATGGAAGCATGGAAGTCATGGTGCACAGCAGTTGCGGAGAGGAAACCAATCCATATCTCCTGATGCCATATCTGTACTATTGCTAATGAACTTCAGTGTTGTAGTGTAGCAATTGTGATGGCCAATTGATTTAAAGACGTTTAAAGGTCTGCACATTTTCTCGGTGTGCAATGCAGCTAACCGTGGGGGCCTATCAAAGACGGGAAAGAACAAGTTTTCTTGTATAGATTTTAGAATTGGACGAGAACTTGTGGTACCTATTGTTTACTGAGAGCTCTAGTTCTATGCAGAAAAAATTCCTACAGGGAAGAATGTGCAGGCGGTTCTCTGCTGGATTCGTATGTACTGATTAGCTTGTATCTGACCAAATCTCCGTCGTCTGTAATTTAATCTCGTGTATGTGGGCAACTCAGTACTGTTTACTCCTTCAGGCCAACCACTCAATTCCTAAGCCACATAAAGAATGGCTATGAAACCTTCTTCTTCAGTATCATGTAGGGATGGCAAACATGCATGTACCTAATTTGTTTTCTAACGTAAGTTACACAACAATTAAATGAAACAAAAAATGCAGTTAAAACAATTTACGAGCCTCCAAGGATTTCAAGCATCAAAAAGCCAAAATTTCTTACTACGTGTGGTACGTCAATGCACTCGTTAGTGATGCACTGTTTTAACTATTCGTTTTCCTGATCTAAACTAATGAACAGCATAATAGTTACAGGGAACATCGTATTTATTATAAGATTATTTCCTCCTGAACAGTAACATTCAGTGTCTTGTTTGGGAGGACAATGCTGTTCACCACCACTACCTCGTCTTCAACAGCCACAGCTTCACCTACATTAAATAGAAGAACAATGATGCATTGCGGTGATGGGATTGTCCCCTGAAAGAAGAACATAGAAGCCAAACGAAGGAAAGCCAGAGAGCGACAAGTACCCAGAATAGTAATCCCAAGTTTGGCATTGTAATCTCCTTCAGCCTGTCACCAGTTTATTTTGAGTCAATAAAATGTGCATTGGAAGGGAAAGCAACAGATATGAAACAAATGCTGAAGGCAATAATTGAAGTGTTGAAGAAGAAAAATATCAGATAGCAGTCTATTAGGCAACTTCGGCGAAGAACAAGCTCTAAAGGAGTACAAAAAGCCCGTAAGGATAAAGTCATGTCATTTTCAGCCAAAATATCATCAAAGTGTCAACCATAGACATTAATGAACACCAGGGCTATCCTTATAAATGATAAAATAGGGCTCATTTTTATCCTCATAAAAAATAAAATGAATCAAAATAAGGCCTACTCTTGACCTCATAAAGAACCAAAAAAAGGGCCCATATTTTGCTTATTTTTATTCTTTGTGAGGGCCTAAAAATAGAAACTTTTTTTTACTTTACCCAGGGCCTATAAAATATTGGAAACAACCCTGATGAACACCACGTGAATATTGAAAAGCAACCTCCCTTAGTGAAAATTTCAAAACAGAAGTCTTTTGCATAGTGTAACAGCACCAATGCACCGACAAACCAATTATGTCTGGAAGCATATGTACATAGCAAATTCTGAAAAACAGTTATCTTGCCTGGACTCGAGACCATCTCCCAATGGAAGACTTCCACCCAACTATTGCATGAATAACAACTGCATTTTCCTGACAAATTACCAAATATTAATCAACAATACTAGAAATCCAGCAATCCACTTGAATAATTAGTTCAATATTGTACCATGACTTCAACATCATCTAGGATGATACAACTTATGAGCCTTGCACCTGGTCCGATACGAGCATTAGCAGATATGGAGACATTGGGACCAATCTGTTCCACAACATACAGGAAAACCACTTTTACTACTCTTTAGGTGAGAAATGAAGGAAATGGACAAGTAGAAAACACGAAAGCAGTCCCAAAATTTTCCACACTGTGCCTTATATTTTTGGCATGCAAAGCAGCAAAAGAACAAATAAATATAAGTATTATTCCAACATTTGCAAGGTGACATGCATGCACACTTCATTCTCATGTCCTAAAACTGGAACAAAAAAGCTTAAGAACCTTACTAGTGATGATAAGCAAATGTCGAGGAATTATAGAAGTAGACTCCAATAACCAATCATACAATTACCTTAGCAGTCAGATGTACTTTGGCCGATGGATGAATATAGACATCACCAACGATGGTGGCACTCTTTAACCCATCACCACTAGCCAAGAGATCAGGGGATGTGAACCGAAATTGAGAAAGATACAGACCAGAACATTTCAGGGACATTCTGCAGGTATTTATAAAGGTAATGTTACATGATGTATACACTTGAGAGTGTATAACAGACAAGAGGGTTTGGTTTACCCAGGAGTTTTAATTTGTTCCCAGAAGTCCATGGTTTGATATGTATACAGCTGCTTTTTGCCAGCGAGGGGTGAGAGGATATCCTGATCTAATCTTACAAAATCTGTTGGAATGGTCCTGGTAAAAAGCTTGTATCATGACAGTAGCTGAGACCAAGATTTGTAACAATCCAAAATTACAGATAAAATGTCTCATACATTCTTTTGGTCAAAGGAGCATAGCCTTCAGCTTTGGTCAATTCTCCAGAATAACAAAATTTTATTTCTAAAGTTGGTCCTTAGAAAAGTAGGGCATAATTGTTAGTGGATACTATCCCATTTTTCCATGTGGGTTAGACAAGGAAAAGAAGCGAACGGCCTTTGATTTTAGAGGCTTACGCTTTTTTCCTGTCAATCGCGTATTTGCAAAATGCATTAAATAAAAATTCTTGATATTGATATATGTTATGCAACCAAGGCTCTATAAAAGATACAACCAGTTCAGTCATGGGAAGTTCAAAAGAAGTGGTAACAAGACCACCTGAAGGGCCGATTAATTGTCTGTTGACTTTATTTTATTGTTTGTATTTAATTTCATATTGTAATTTCTTTTTAGTCCAAGTCAGTTCCTGTTTTTCAGTAAGTAGTGGAGTAGCAGTTGTTGTTCTATTGTCCTACCGTAACAATATAGTTCTCAAAATTATCAAAGATCAAATACAGTAAAAACAATATGTTAAAATAAAATTAGTCCACAGCTCTATTCAAACGGGAAGATTCATGGTTCAGATCTCTCATGCCCAAACTATGGCCAGGATAACTACAGTTCATTGATTTCAAGAAAAGCAACAAGCTAAAATCATATTAGTCAGCTTAAAGGCTTTCCCAGTTTTAGGACAGAAAATGTTGGAGAAACTTAAAACTACAAGAATGGGCATACCTTGTAGCTGATTGGAGGGCTTCAAAGCTGGAAACACGTTTCAAATTAGCTGCAAAAAGCATTGAGAGGATGGATGTAATTGATAATTAAAATAGATGTCAAATATGTACTGCCGAAGCATAATTTCAAGTTGGAAAATCAAAAACTAAAATTTCATTAAAAGAGGCTAAATTTGTTTAAATCCAGGTCGCTGTTCAACATAAAAGAAAATCATGTGTCTCAAACATCCAAGTTTTGTCAAGGCTCTGCATCCTGTTATAAAGCTTTGTAGTTTATGTCACTTACCTCTGTCTTTCCTTTGAGAAGAAACACATTGTATAGATGTAAATATCTCTGGTGTGAACACGTATACACCACAATTTATAAGGTCACTGACCTGAATTGCAACGACTTGAGACTCATTAAAGAATTAAGAAACTAGATCAAGCCAGGATAGTAGATACTGTCAATAAAGTAAACTCATTTTTCTTCTTCAATGTACAAAGAAGAAAGTGAATTTCACTAAGATACAATTGCCAATTATCAAAAAGAAGATGTCTTTTTACACTGCAGAAAAAGCAGTGACTACGTGACTATCTATGCATATAAATTTATATATATTTATATATGACTCTAAATACATGTATATACTTATATTACTGGATTGCTGTTAAATCAAGTACAAAATTAACTATTTAAAATGATAATAATATCATGGCATTTTGTCAAATGTTGAACTCACAAAAGTTTATGGTTTCTCAGTGTAATGCAACAATTCATTGGTTGCTGGATCTGCTACCAACTCCCCAAATTGGCTGGCTGACTCAGCAGATACCTATGCTGAAGAAGCTTAATGGAGGCGAAACCTAGACAAATATTACAAGGGATAAATCAAGACGAAGATTACAAGGAAAGTGTGCTCCGTGTAGACTTCCAGATTTTTATATACAGAATCAACCAACCTTGATTACTAGGATAGTTCCCATTCCACGATACCTTCTGTGGGCCTCTGTGGATAACATAGAAAAAAATAGGACAACTAAGGCTTTTACTCGGAAAAAATTAAAGCTGAAAATTTTCCAACATAAAACTCATCTATTCCACTGAACCATGGACTCTATATGGCAATAACTGGGATGGTTTATACATAGATCATAGTAAACATTTGACATTCGAAGAAAATGGAAAGATAGAGGTCAAAAACTTGGAGAGAATTAAATTTGGAAAAAAGAAAATTATTGCCAAGCATTTCTGGAAGTGGAAAACTGCAACACACATCGCAATTCAGTAAGAAGATATGAGAACGCAACAAGATAATCAAATTACATTAACATTCCACGTAATAAGCTTGTAATTCCCATAATATCTTACAACATATGCATCTTGATAACTGAAGTAGAAGAAGCAAACCGAAGCACTGTATGCTATAAAAAGGAGCAACAATAAGCATAGGATAGTATGGTATCAAAACCGGGTTGTCTTCCATGATGAGATCTCTGAAGTTGTAAAGCCCACCAGCTGACCCATGCGGCTTGTCTTCCCTCAGATACCTGTAGATTAGTTTACGTTGATCGGCAGAAGAATGCAACTTTTTTGGTCAAAATAGCTAATTACCAAGAAATTTATCAACTAAGTTTCCTGACAGGAACTTTAAGTTCATTGAAAATAGAGGAAACAAGTAATGCGAATTCACGCTCCTCGTAGAAACCAACAAGATAGATTTGGGCTAAGTTTGGAATCTGAAATAGCCAACCCAAAATCATTCAATCAAACTGCAAATTACTCACGTTAGTAACAATCTCACAGCATCAGAACAAGTCAAAACAGGTGACAAGGGATTGAATACCCTTTTACAAGCTGATATAGGATGGTGAACCATTGGTTGACCGGCTAACGGAAAAAGAGGCTTTGGGATATTCAACGACAAGGGGCGGAACCTTGTACCTGCAATCATGTTGATATACACATCGAACTTATAGTAACAGATAAAATTTGACAATTACATAAACAGGTTGGAAATTCAAGAATCCATGATCCCACTATATGCATTAAGATTGAACGTTTAAACAATCAATTTGCATGAGAAATATCAGTGGTTGATGGTGAGAGAGTCCGGTCATGTGAATGTTAACTCTTCAGTTCGAAGGGAGAACCAACATAGAAAATTAGGAGATGGGGATCAAAAAATAAGAAATTTCAGACAGAAATCAAACTGTAGGGCAACGTTTAGAGTCGTTATTTGGAACAAAGTCCATACCTTTGGTGGGTCCACCCACCATGATTACGGCGACAACTCTTTCCTCCGAGCTACCCATCTCCAATCAACCAAAACCCAGATCCCCAAATCCTCAAAAGTCTTCAAAGCTCCTGTTTGCTTAAAGCGCAAATCAAGCCTTAAAATCCCAGAGTACGGAGACAGAGTAACCTAAATTGCTAAATCACAATGCCACCATTCAAACGACTTGGATCACAAAGACATCATGAACTCACTGTCGAGGCTCTAAGAGATCTAGCACTTGTTGGCAAATAGTTGCAAACCGTAGGTGAGTAGTTGACGGAGAGAAAGAGCGTCTTTGTGTGTGTGTTTTGTTGGTAAAAGAAGTGTTGGATAACGGGGCAAAAGGGATGTGAAGAAGAGGGGCAGCGGTTGTAATAGAACAAAGAGAGAAGACGGAGACCACTCGCTTCGGTAGTGATAAGCAACGCGATGGATAAGAGAATTGAGAGTCAGTAACCAAACGTATCTAAATGGAAAGAAACACTGCTCTGTTTGGTGTCTCTGTTTCGTTTTTATAGAAAATGGCAAATTACAGATGGGCCTGTGTTGGGACCATCACCTCTCTTCATGGCCCCCTCTCCTTGTCTAAACGAGGGCGCTTGTTTGATCCTTTTTCTTTTTTAATAAAATTTATAATTTATTAAATATCATTTTATTTCACTTTCGAAATGGACTCAAACCTAAGTTAGGTGTATCATTACATAGGATGCTCTTGTGACAACTCAGTCACAAACATCCAAGTTTTAGTTATGGCTTAGACATGAGTACATAACATTCTTTGTAGACAGAAAGAGATGTTAAGGTGGTGGTCCCGACAGATTCTCGGTCAACTTAAGCCATTTATGTATAAAAGCTGTGTGTGTGATCCGTCATCTCTTAACTTGTTTTCTAAGAAACCAAAAAAAGGTGAAGCCGATCTTTTTCAGATCTTTTAAAAAGATGGAGCTAACTAGGTCATGAGACAAGCTCAAGACTCCAACACCTACCCTTCCTTGGATCTTGGATCAATTAAAATTTTGTGTTGGGAACATAAAAAAACACTATATAAAAGGAAAATTTTGAAAAAATCAAATAAATGAATTTAAAGAATTGCCTTCTCGGTCTTCCTAATTGTAAAAATAAACTTCTTGTCCATAGCAGGATAATAGCTATCTAGCTAGCTGCTGCTTGATGCGTATCAGCACCTAGCTGGCCAACTATCCTACTTGGCAAATGTTAACCACTGGCATTATGATAGACATCTAAAGACATACTTTGACAAGAACACCAAATCAAGAGAAGATAGGAAAAATAGGAAGAGTTGTTAGTTTTGAAATTTTAGTATAAGTGGGTTACTTGTTGTTATCTACAATTAGGTTTCCTATTTTCAGTAGAAGTGATTTACTTGTTATTATCTACAGTTAGGTCTCTAAGAGTCAAGTCTATAAATAGGTTTATACTAATTGTCATTAGGGTGTGCAAACTTTCTATCCTTAAGCATATTCGTGGAGTTTAGGCAGTTCGAATTGTCTTTGTTACTGATGTGGGTGTTTGTAAGATTCTCCAGTAGTCTCTATATCAGTTTATTTGCATTCAATAAACAATCGTTTTTTCCTTTCCAAAGCGTATTCTTTTTCTCCTTCCAGTTCTACCAATTTGGTATCAGAGCCCAACGATCCTACGATGGCCATCGGTACCCGCAACTCTTCTTTTGTGCCACAACAACCTCCACCATCAACCAATCCAGACACAACTTCAACATAAACTAATCAGTCTCCCGAAATAGTACTCCAACAACTCAATGCTCTTTCGCAACAATTGGCGTCATTAACAGCGCAATTGCAGAGGTTGGATAATCGAATCGAAGAGGTAGCACAACAAAAGTTTCAAAATAGCCGACAGACTTTTAGTGGAGAATCCATTCGACCTCCGAAAAAAAGAATGTTATTACGGAAGAGGAGGAAGCATATGCTGAATGGGAAAATCATCACCCCCGAAGAATCATTGCAAAGATGGATTTTCCTGGATTTGAGAATGGAGATCCACGGGGATGGATTTTGAAAGCAGAAAAATATTTTTGACATTACCAAACCCCGGAATATCAGAAAGTTGATGTAGCTTCGATGTATTTGGAAAGGGAAGCCTTGGAGGTGTTTTTATGGATCAACAGTGACAGGATCATATATGATTGGAAAGAGTTAGTCAGAATACTACATGAACATTTTGGTCCAGCCGAGTTTGTCAATCCTGATGAGCACCTTTGTGCAATC
>JAOTAY010000007.1:22977162-22998837 GCA_025629805.1 Erythroxylum baracoense
GAAATATCTAAAAATTATTATTTCATATTAATTGTGATTATTATTTATTATTTTGATTTTTAGAGACTAGGTTAAAATATACAATACAACTATATAGTATGACAATAGATTATTTTGCAATTTTTAAAAAAATTCAGAGACTATTTTATAAATTTAAAAAATTACCCGAAATGGTACCCGATATTAACCAATACCGGTACAGTACCGTACCAGAATCTAATCCGGTACCGAATCCAGTACGGTATTCATAACTTTGCATTAAGGTATGCAAACTTTCTATCTTTAAGCATATTCTTGAAATTTAGGCAACTGGAATTGTCTTTGTTACTATTGTGGGTGTCTGTAAAATTCTCCGATACTCTCTATATCAGTTTATTTGTATTCAATAAACAATCGTATTTTTTCTTTCGAAATCGCATTCTTTATTTCCTTCCGGTTCTACCACATTTCATTGTGGAACTTTCTGAAACATCCTAGGCAAATCATGCTCCAGCTTGTCAATGTTTGAAGTTTGTTTTACATTTCGTTTCCGCCATTTCGTTGGAAACGATCATATTGTGGGAGTAAAATGATCTAAGAACTTGGAAAGATCGCTTCCCGACATATCTGTTTCGGGTTGGATGGATCTTCGACTGTTGAATGAACAATAACCATTGTGATTCAACTGATGTCGTGTGAGGAAACCCTGTAAGAAACGAGTAAGGTTTTGTCCCTCGGGCGTGAAATGTGACAAAGTTGTGAGCTTATCAGGAGCTTAGTGCTCTGGTTTTAACGGTTTCCCTCGGCCAGGCATTAAACTGGTAATTCGCACGTTTTACTCCCTGCAAAGCACCTTCAGCTCTATTTCAAGCCAGAGAAATCCCACGCAAAAAAATACGAACATGGTCCCACCTTTTAATAACATAAGCCAGACTGGAAAGGAAACAACCCAAGTGTTTGTTCCTATAATACTCCAATTTCAACTGTGTTTAAACACTTTATTTCCATTGTTATGGGTACACACAATAGTTCGAAAAAGGCTCTTACAGCTTTGCAGGAGCCTGATACCAATTCCATCGATCATCCGATGTAAACTGAGTGACCTGCTTCACGTTGAAGTAACTTTCAAGTCCCCTATTTCAAGATCAAGAAAAAAGAGAAGAGAAAGGAGAGAAGGATTTAGAATTGGAATTGCTTTTGAAGCTAATAGAGATAGAGAAGTCGGCCATTTTTAGAAGAAAGCTCCAAATGAAAATGTATCCTCAGTCTCATATTTCACACTCAAAGCAGAATTTACCTTGGATTTTATAATGGATGCTCACCAGGACCTGAATATTAATTTAAGAAAACAGAATCTGAGTAAGTGATTAGGTCCATACCATTCTCCTAACTCGCGCCCAAAACCGCTGCGTTTGATGCCTCCCCATGGAGCATGACAGAAGCATGGCTGCGAGCAATTGACCCACACAATACCTGACCTAAAAGCCTGTATAAAGGGAAAAAGGGACAAATATCAACTAAAAAATGTAGCCTCTATCAACCATAATGACATAATTACAGCCATGTGACAATTAATACTTAAAGCCTCACCTTGGTCACACGCTCACACCTTTCGACATCATTTGATATCACAGCAGCACCTAAGCCATATCTGCGGAACATGAATAGACTGTAAGAATGAATCTCCGCAGGAAATAAAAGCAACATGGATTAAAACGTGTAAAGAAAATGCTGAAACAAAAAAGTTCAAAGACAACAAATCTATCCTTCAATATGTAATGGTGATGCTCTAAACTAATTGTTCTAGGTATTTATCGTTATTAGTTAAATGGCTGCGATCCACTTGAGCAAAAAATAACTAGCCAAGCATTGAGGAGTAAAATCAAAAGAAAACAATCAAGACAAACAAGGAAAATATCGGGCAGAGAAGCAATAGATGGCATGCATCCACATTAAATATTCTAATTACAAGCATCACCAGTAGTCAAGATAAGAGTGATAACTTACTGACTGTCATTTGCCAAATCAATGGCTTCATCTTCTGTACTAAACGTTTTGATACATAGAACAGGTCCAAAAACTTCCTCCCTCCAAATCTCCATGGACGTAGTTACGTCAGTAATGATGGTTGGTTCAATATAGTATCCCTTACCCAAATGCTACCAATTGTTTTTGTCATTTCAATGTCTCACGTCAAACTTCATACAAGGGAAATACATCAATCAGATGCAAGAACTATACATACCATTGGATGAGATCCACCATATAATATGGTTGCACCTTCACTCTTTGCCGTTGAAATAAATTTCAGTACTTTCTCATACTGCATCAATGTAGTAAATTACTAACATTACATAGTGATTATGAATTCCAAATTATTACATTAACAACCAAATCAAGGACTATATTTGAAATAACAAGCATTTCCCAACCATTCACAACTGAACTTTTCCAAAAAAGAAAAGAAAGGACATCAAGAGATAACCCATCGATATAGAAGGAAGATGCAAAATTGTCACAAACTTTTACCTGAGATCTAGAAACAAGTGGGCCCAGTTTGCAATCCTCTTCCAAGGGATCTGAAATTTTGATGTTTTTGGTCCATTGCACCAGCCTATCTATAAATTCTGATGCGATGCTTTCCTGAAAATGAAAGTTGATCATAATTCTAAGTTTTCAAACCAAATACTACTTTCATAGTAGTTAGATGTGTTGCAGTATAGAACTCATAGCAGTGTCTAACTTTTACTTGGGTTTCTTTTCTTTCATCTAAATCCTATAATATGCATCCAGCAATCATCTGCTACTATTGCTATTTGAAACATTTCACAAATAATATTGTGTTTCCAGAAGGAAAAACATTAACTTTATGTGCAAGCATTTTAAAAAGAACCAAATTCAAAATCCAACATTTGAAGTTTCCAAGTTTCAACAGAAAAAAGGATGCATGTTTAACTGCATAATCACTTGCTGCCTCATCATGTAGCGATCACGGCATATGTGCTAAAAAATAAACATCCTCGACATGTCATCTTATTGTTCATTTGCCAATAGAAAATGTCCATCTTCCAACCAATTTACTGATGTAAAAGTAAATTAAAGCTCCACAGAGATAAAAAATTGTAATAATAGCTATGAAGTTGAATGTTCTTCAGTCAGTTTAAAGTTACTGAAGTGTATGTCAGCTACCAAGGCAATGCTGAAACTAAAGAAACAGAGAAGTATAAGCTGCCACAAACAGAGAGGAAAAGAGGGTGGGTCAACAGATAGGCGAACAAGATGAAGATAGGAGAAGCCGTATTTATGGAGCGCAATTACATGCAGAAGAAGACGGGAGGTTGCACTGCATATCTGGCCATTTGTCCAAAAGCATCCAAACATGGCCCACTCAACAGCTGTTTGAATCATTCAATTAGATATATTAGCACAAGCAACAATGGTAAACAAATAATATGCTTGCATCCCTCAAGCAACACAATTTCAAAAGCTAGAAGGTTCTCAGGTATAACTGATGATGAAAAGGAAAATGGGGCAACCATGGTCAATTGCACTTCAAAAGTTAAACATATACTTCAGAACGAACTAACCTTTATCAATATCAACATCCTCAAACACAATAAGTGGGCTTTTCCCCCCAAGCTCCATAGAAACAGGCTGCCAAACAATAATGATGAGACTAAATTTAAAAGAAAATAATTATAAGCAAAGGTATCTGACACACCTTGATCAATTGAGCTGCACTCGCCATTATCTTGCTACCTGTAGCTGCACTTCCAGTAAATGCAATCTGTCGAGAATGAACATATTAGAATTGCGACATGGATTTGAAAAACAGATGACAACAAGCCACTTAAAAACCAATAAAAGAAAAAGATAGAGAAGAATGGACCTTATCAACGTTTGGATGAGATACCAATGGAGCACCTGCTTCAGCGCCCAATCCAGTTAGAATATTAAGGACGCCGGGGGGGAGACCGACCTCCCTACAGACTTCAGCCAGCTCTAAACAAGTCCTGTAATGAAAAATAGTTTAGCCAATACAGAATATAATTCATTGAAGTTGAAGGTAGGCGAGTGTCACATGATTGAAGACATACACAGATGCCAGTTCAGATGGTTTCAGTATTGCAGTGCACCCTGCAGCCAGAGCTGGAGCAACTTTCCATGTGGCCATCAAAAGTGGGTAATTCCTTGAATCAAATAAAGGGAGTAAATTTTTGTGTTACACATGTTAAACTTCTTGTCAATAACAAATAGTCAAAATCGTTATAGGAAAAATCATTAGCAATACACCATAGTTGTAGGCAAAATAACAATTCAACATTGTCACTCCAAAATTAACTCCTAAACAATATTTTTACCAACGTGAAATAATAACAAAATAAATTGACCAACAAATTGAATTTTCCACATATTCAAGAAATGGCATAAAGAAAGTAGGAAGTTGAGGATTATTAGCGGCAAAAAAGAGGAAACAAACACAATGGAGCAAGGAAAATCCAAAAGCAAGGCAACAAGATCCAAACACTTAACAAAGACTATCAGCAATTACCATGGAGTAATCAGCCCAACAACACCAAGAGGTTCTTTAAGAACATAGCTTTTAAATCCTGGATAGGGAAGAGAAACTGGAGTCTTTTCCTTTGCATCTAACTTTTCGGCAAGGTCCGCATAGAACTCGAAACATACAGAAACATCTTCCTGGAAATAAAAATATATGTAAGACTATGCACAAAGTTGAAAAATGCAATAATTATCCAATGTCAAAGGCTTACTATGTCTGCAACTGCTTCAATATATGGCTTTCCACAGTCAATAATTTCAAGTTTTGCCAATTCAATTTTCTTCTCTGCTACCTGCAAGCAAGCGGTAATACGCCAAAGTTTAATGAGTACAAAAAGAACAGAGAAGTAATAAGCTTCAACGAGTTCACACGAGAAACAGGAAGGAAAAAGAAAAACAGAGCTTCAAAAGCCAATAGCGAAAATGATGGATGGATTTCTATAATTGTATTTCTTTGTTGAGACTTAATATCAGTATTAAGAATGTGCAAAAAGTGGTTGGAACAAGAATGTGTCAATAACTGCACTACCAAAGTGAAAGTCAAATATGGCAAGCATTTCAGTGCCTACTACACTTGGCCATATTTTCATTCCCCAGCCTATAAATAGGCAAGAGATGAACAAAGAGATTGCATATGGGCAAAGCATAACAAAGAGACGTGAGGTGAGAGAGAAAAAAGACAAAGAAAGACAAAAATATTCTGTGTATCTTTGTGGGTATAGTTTTCTTTTTGTAATTCTCCAATTTTCTCAGTAGTAAAATTTTTTTATTCTTGCCCGTGATTTTTACCCCGATTTAGGAATTTTTCTCGTAAAATCTGTGTATTTATTACTATTCTTTCAGTTCTATTTAGCTGCGAACCTACTCTAATCCGGTCATGTTTCACAAGAAGTAGTATCAGAGAGAAGTGAGAAAATTACGACAAAGTTTTTGGCGTAATCTGTTCAGAGTTCAGGTGAGCACAATGAAAGTTGGTGAACAATAATCTCAAAGGTGACAACTGTTTATGCATTTATTTCTGCATCAAACTGTGCAGTTACTGAAATTCAAGTATATAGTACAATTCACGTGTACGACACTATTCACATATACGATACTATTCATATATACAAGTACTATTCACGTAAAATAGTTGTAGCTAAATTATATTCGTGATAGAAACAATGGCAGCAAAATTTAAGATTGGAAAGTTCAGTGGTAGTAATTTCTCACTGTAGAAGCTGAAAATAAAGGCAATATTGAGGAAAAATAATTGTCTGGCAGCCATTAGTGAATTGTCAACTAGAGTCACAGATGAAAAGTGGAATGAGATGGACGAGAATACTATTGCAAATCTTCATCTGGCATTAGCAGATGGGATGTTGTCAAGCATAGAGGAGAAGAAAACGGCAAAAGAAATTTAGGATCATCTCACAAAATTGTACAAGGCCAAATCATTCTACAGCAAAATTTTTCTAAGTGAAAACTATACACTTTACGCATGGCGGAATCCACTTTGGTGACAGAGCACTTAAATACTTTAAATACTCTATTTTTCCAACTCACATCATTGGGACACACAATAGAGATAAGTAAAAATGTGAAACTTCTAATCCAAAGTCTACCAAATTCATATGATCAACTCGTTATCAATTTAATAAACAACACTGATACTCTAGTTTTCGACAATATTGCAGCTGTTATTCTAGAAGAAGAGAGTCAGTGCAAAAGAAAGAAAGACAGGCTGACAAATTCGCAACAAGCGGAGGCCTTGGCAATGACAGGAGGAAGATCAATAGAACGTAGCCCAAGAGAGAGACATAATCATATTAGATCAAAATCTAGGAGTAAGAAGAATTTCAAGTGCTACAATTGTAGAAAGAAAGGGCAACTGAAGAAGGATTGTTGGAATTTGAATAAGAAAGATTTTATTCCTGAAAGAAATGCGATAACTACTTCAGATGATGGAGGTGTAATGGTCTGTGAAGCAGCAATGACTATTAAAGGTAAGAGAAGATTTGTTGATGTATGGCTTCTCGATTCAACAACTATTTTTCATATGACCTCTCAAAGAGACTGGTTCCATCAATATGAATGTCTCTAGGGGATCTGTGTATAGCTGTAATGATCAAGCTCTGAGAATCGTTAGTATCGGCACCATCAAGCTAAAGATGTATGATGGGACAACTCAGACTATTAAAAAAGTGCGACATATGGAGGGCCTGAAGAAGAATTTGTTGTCTGTTGGACAACTAGATGATAATCTCGGTTTTAGATTTGAGATTCAAAACAAGATCATGAAAGTAATTAAAGGAGTGTTGGTATTTATGAAAGCAGAAAAGATTGTTGCAAATTTGTACATGTTGAAGGGAGTAACTTTTCAAGAAGGAGAGACATTCGTTGCGATAACTAGTCCAAAAGACAAATCTGCAATGACACGGCATAAAAAGCTTGGACATATGTCAGAACAAAGAATGAAAACACTTACAGAGAAGAATCTACTTCCAGGTCTCACAAAGGTATCACTACCCTTATGTGAACATTGCATTGTGAGTAAGCAGCATCGATTGAATTTCAACACAACAAAGTTCAGAAGCAAAGAAATTCTAGAATTAATTCACTCTTATGTATGACAAACACTAGTTACGTCCCTAGGAGCAACAAATCTCTTTGTATCATTCATTTACGATTATTTGAGATGTTAGGTGTTTCCTATCAAGAGGAAGGCAGATGTATTTTCAACTTTCAAATTTTACATAGCGCGGGTGGAACTCGAATCTAGTAAGAAGATTAAGTGTTTGCGGTCAGATAATGGAGGAGAATATACTGGTAAAGAATTTGATGAATTTTGCAAGCAAGAAAGCATCAAAAGGCAGTTCACGACGACATACACTCTTCAACAAAATGGAGTAGCAGAGTGGATGAATAGAATTCTGTTAGAAAGAACAAGAGCAATGTTAATAACTACAAGCTTAGATAAGAAATTATAGGCAGAAGTAGTTAATACCGCCTGCTATGTGGTGAATCGAACTCCATCAACTACAATTGAGTTGAAGACGCTAATGAAGATGTGGACTGATAAACCAGTGGATTATTCCAACCTCCATATATTTGGAAGTCATGCCTCTGTGATGTTCAATGCCCATGAAAATATCAAGTTGGATCCAAAATTTTGAAGATATATTTTTTTGGGATATGCTGAATGAGTAAAGGGGTATCGTCTATGGAATCCCACTGCCCACAAGATTGTTATTAGTAGGGATGTCATCTTCATGGAAGATAAGTATCAAAAGCAAGTAAAAAATGTTGGCACTGTACAAGAGAATCCAAAGACTACAACAGCACAGGTGGAAAGGGAATTTGATCAAAATGTTTCTTCTGAAGCAGTACCAAAGCACGAAGAGTAAGAACCAGTCGAATCTGATGTTTCAGATACTCGAAAATCAACTCACACAAGAAGAGCACCGAACTAGCACTCAGATTATATTATGGAGAGCAATATTGCATATTGTCTTTTAACTAAGGACGAAGAGCCATCAACTCTTTAAGAAGCCATGAATAGTTCAAATGTATCTCAATAAATGGCAGCAATGCAGGAAGAAATTAAAATTCTGCATAAAAATAAGACATAAGAGTTAGTATCACTACCACAAGGAAGAAAGCTTATTGGCAATAAATAGGTTTACAAGATCAAGCGGAGTGGTGACGATCAAGTGGAGCAATATCGTGCTAGATTGGTGGTAAAAGAATATACTCAAAAAGAAAGTATTTATTTTAACAAAATATTTTTTCCTGTGGTTCGACTTACTACATTTCGAGTAGTCCTGATGATGTGTGCTACATTTGACTTGTATCTTAAACAGTTAGATGTGAAAACTACATTTTTTCATGGAGATCTTGAAGAAGAAATTTATATACTCCAGCCAGAAGGTTTTGAAGAAAAAGGGAAAGAGAACTTGGTTTTGTAGGTTGAACAAATTTCTGCATGATTTAAAGCAGGCACCGAGGCGTTAGTATAAAAGATTTGATTCATTCATCATAAGCCTTGAATATAGCAGACTAAATGTAGACCCTTGTGCATATTTTAAGAGGTTTGAGAAAGATGATTTTATAATATTGCTATTGTATGTAAACGACATATTGGTAGCAGGCCTTAACAATGATTGTATCAAAGAATTGAAGAAACAGTTGGCTAGGGAATTTGAAATGAAGGACTTGAAATCAGCAAACAAGAGTCTATAGATGCAAATTTACCGAGACAGAAATAATAAGAAGATTTGACCTTCTCAGAAGAATTATTTAAAGAAAATGTTGCGGCGATTTAACATTCAAGACAGTAAGTCAATTTATACCCCTCTTCCTGTTAATTTCAAGTTATCTTCAAGTATAAGTCCTAGCAATGAAGAAAAAATGATGGAGATATCTCGAGTACCGTATGCATCAGTAGTGAGAAGCTTAATGTTCGTTATGATTTGTACAAGACCAGACATTGCAGATGCTGTGAGAGTAGTTAGTCAATACATGGCGAATCTTGGTCAAGAGTATTGGAATACTCTTAAGAGGATTCTCAGATATATCAAGGGAACCTCAGATGTTGCATTATGTTATGAAAGCTCAGATTTTACTGTTAAAGGATATGTTGATGTTGATTATGCAGGTGATCTTGATAAAAGTAAATTCACTACAGGATATGTGTTTACACTAACTAAAGGAGTTGTGAGTTAGGTTTCAAAGCTACAATCAGTTGTGGCTCCGTCAACAACAGAAGCAGAATATGTAACAGCTACACAAGCCAGTAAAAAAGCAGTGTGATTGAAGATGTTGTTAGAAGAACTTGAATATAAACAAGAGAATATTACTAGTTTTTGTGATAACCAAAGTGCTTTGCATCTTGCAAGGAATCCAGCATTTCATTCAAAAATAAAACACATTCGAGTTCAATATTACTTCGTTCGTGAGAAAGTAGAAGAAAAAACGGTGAATATTTAGAAAATTTATACCATAGATAACCTCGCAGATTTTATGACAAAAGCAATCAACGCTGAGAAATTTATGTAGTGTTGATCCTCGTGTGACCTGACAGAGACGTAAACAACATAAAGTAGCAAGGTAAAAAGAATGATGTGAAGATTTGATTGATTAATGGTGTGAAGATACGATTGATTATCAATCAAATCTTCTAGTGGGAGCCTTGTCAATAACTGCGGCTGGTAAGTACCTAATTTGGTACCTACCAAAGTGGAAGTCAAATATGGTAGGCATTTCTGTGCCTACTATGCTTGGCCATATTTTCATTCTCCTGCTTATAAATAGGCAGGAGATGAACAAAGAGATTGCATATGGGCAAAGCATAACAGAGAGACGTGAGGTGAGAGAGAAAAAAGAGAGAGAGACAAAAATATTATTTGTATTTTTGTAGATGTAGTTTTCTTCTTGTAATTTTCCAAATTTTTCAGTAGTAAAGTCTTTTATCTTTACCCGTAATTTTTACCCTAATTTAAGAATTTTTCACATAAAATTTGTGTGTTCATTATTACTTTTTCAGTCTTATTTAACTACGAACTTGCTCTATTCAATCGATATTTACAATAGGATTCAGTGCTTAAAGATCTATACCCTTTCTAATTGTACCATCCCAAAACTTCAATCACATTACATGAAGCCCTCGATTATCTCACGAACAACTAAACAAGTAAAAGATCTAGACTGCTATCAACAATGTAAATTAACAGTTTGAAGAAAGACTTAAACAAGCTGAACCAAGTAGAAAATCATCAGTCTGGGAAAAAGAGACGGAAATTTTTCGGTAAAACAGTTTGGGAAGCGAAACAACACAAACTCCTAAAGATCAAATCCAGTATTACCTTAGCAGCAATAGCACGCAAGTACTTGGCACGATAAGCACCAGAAGTAAAGGCCCAATCTTTGCCTTTGTTCCGGTAAAATGCTCTACGAGCCGCTTCCACTGCAATCTCCACGTCTTCTTTCGTAGCTGCGGGAATATCACCTGAACCCAGTTCCACAAGCTCAACACAATCAAATTTCTCTACTCTTGGGAGGCTTTGACTGGACTCCAACAAGAAGACAAATTCATAAAACACAGCCAAAACTGAAGCCAACCCACAACCCAAAAAAGGAAAACAGCATGAACAAGCCCTAACAAATGAAGTTAAACAAGCAAACAGAAGCTAGTTCAGATGGAAAAGCATTGAAAAGACAAACCGATAATATCTTCGGTAGTGGGGTTGATGATCGGAATCCGCTTCTTGAGCACGGGCTCTCTCCACTCTCCATCGATAAATAGACGTCGACATGGAATAGATATAGCCATTTTCAGAGCTTGCAAGGCTGCTCCGGTTTAGAGTTCTAAATTGTGGAAGGGTAAACACCGGAAAGATGAGTTGCTGTTAAATTAGCCAACAAGTCGTTTTTGAGTAGTGAATAGTCTTTATCTTATATGGAGTTTGATTAGTAACTTTAACATATATTTTAGTGGTGAAGCGATAAAGTATGAATTGATGGTTACAGCCGACCCCTCCGCGTGGTAGGGCCCTGCAGGCTGCAGTTCAGATTCATACACGATACACATTAAGTTGACGTATCTTTTTGTGGTGAAGCGATAACGGTGAATTGATGTTACAGCCGACACCTCCGCGTGGTAGGGCCCTGCAGTCTGCAGTTCAGACACAACACACCCTTTTCCCCACTGCTTTGTGTGTGGTCTTCCTTTTTTCACCGTTGATTGGATAGTAATTAATATAACATAAGGAAATAAAATATAATAATTTATAATAAAATAAAATATAATATAATAAAATAATATTTAAAAAATTTATAATATAATACAATGAAACATTTAGAATATAAATAACATAAAATATAATATATAATAAATAATTAATTTATAAAATAATTGTTACAAAAAATTTAACGCTATAATTTTAAAACAAAATTTATGTTCAATTAAAAAGTTAGTCAGATAAGTTTTTATTTTAAAATAATAAAAATTTTATTATTTTATTATTAATTATATAAAAATATTATTATTAATTATTTAATATATTTTATTTTATTATATATGATATATATTTGAAAATTATTTATTTATATTTTTATTTATTTAAAAATATATACAAACAATTAAAAAATAATTTTTTATATATTTTTCTATTTTTTATTTTATTATTAATTATATACAATTTTTTATTAATTGACAAAAACCTCGACATTTTGATCTCCCGTTCAATCCGATAGTTTCATCCTCTATTGAGTACCTGGAAGAACATCGGAACCTTCACTAGACAATTTCAAGTGACCACCCAAATCACTCAACATTGAATATACCATGTGTCTCCGGTGTAATGGAACTTCCATTGGTCATGAAGCTGAAAAAGATTTGAAAGGTGATTGAATCTATAATGAAATGAACTTTCCAATCCTTTTTCCTTCATCACACTTCTTACATTATCGACACTCTTCCGCTGCCCTTCAGCAACATACATATTCACTAATAACAAATATGGAGCAATATCATCTGGATACAACTTGACTAGTTCCCCTGCCACACTACTCCGAAGTTCTGAAATTTTCATTCTAAAAGCAGAAAAAAGAGCAGCTCTTGAAGTAGCTTTTGCCTCTATTTGCATCTTTTTTATGAGCATTTTTGACAAACCTGCTTGACCAAGGAGATCAATCATGCAACCAATGTGCTCCGCCCTTGGTTCAATCCTGTACTTCTGATGCATTATATCAAAGAACCACCACCCCTCCAAAACCATCCATGCCTTTGCACACGCAGAAAGAATACACACAAAGGTAGCTTCGTTGGGCATAGAAACTTTCTTTTCTATATCAAAAAAGACCTCGTGGCTTTCTCTGCAAGACTTCCGCAACTTCTCATATGCTACAGCATTTTCATCACTGAGTTCCCCTTGAGCATTCAAAATCTTTGCATTTTCATGCTCCATTTGACGAAGTGACTATTAAGAAATAATAATTGACAGTTAAAGTCTTCATACTAAATAAAAAAACAAAGGTGAGTATAAGATAAACTCATAATCTACTGTCTTGGGTTAAAGCAGTATATAGTTCTAAGGTCGAAAGGAGTGTAACTCTTACACTATGTTGAGATTGAAGCAGCTCTGCTACAGCATCTTAATATGTGTGAAGCTTTTCTTAACATCTTCTTCTGATCAGATGTGACGTTGAGGCTTTTAAAAAATTGCACCCAGACATCACTAAGTTAGTGGGTGATCATTCAGACTCATATTGGCAAGTAATCAGAAGGAGAATAAAGTGTCTTCGCAAAAGAAAAATAAAAGCAATTGACATAAATAAGAAGTGCTAATAAACATCCCACACATTATCACTTTAATCAAGCCATTAAAGCAAGAACAAGTTAGTTCTTAATGAAAAGAAATAACCAGTTCCAGATCCTTGACCAACTGCCCAAATAACTACAAAATGACATATGACAGAGACAGATAGAGAGCAGATTTTTCGCACCTCTTCATAAATTTCTTGTCCGGAGTGTGGCGATCCCAGAAAGAGTCTCCCTTGTCGAGCAAAACTAGCAAGGAGAGTCAAACTTGTTTGTGTACTATCCCGGACCTTTAAATGTTCTAAGCTAGTGAGATCCTTAATTATATTGATGAAAATACCACCATCCTCTATAACTCCAACGAAATAAATTTCTACAAGCAATTTCAAGGTGCTCCGCTTTTTCATAGCCTTTGAATTCTTATCCCCATCCAAGTCTTCACCAGTTTTTCCTCGAAAAAAGATCTTCAAAAGCCCTTGTACCAAGCTTGGTGAGAAGTCCTTGTATCTCTGATGAAGTAAGGAACAGAGCTGAGGAAGATGAACATTAGTGTCAGGGAAAAGCATTAAAAAAAGAGGATGTATAACTGCAGCGTTATGTATTATTGTCCATACGAGAATGTGATCTTCAACATATAACAAGACTAGAATATTTCCACACACTGTACGAAGAGCCAAAACAGCTCAAAAAGTAAAGATCAGATTGCATTTTAACAACTTCAGCATGTGCATTTAACCCGACTCAATAACATAGAACAAGCACCAGCGAGTATTATGCCAATGACTGAATACACAGACTACCTGAACAGCTGCTTGTATGCCAGATGTTTTAAGCTTTGCATCACATATAGCTGTCACAACCTCACTAACAAATATGCTAAGATTCACACTTTGCAACTCATCCATCAGCCCTTCCCTTTGTTCTTCATTTATCTACTTTAACTTTTTGATAACTGCAGTATTACATTTGATGCTAGAATCCAATGTCCGGACAAACCCTGCATCCGATGGGTGGTAATTACATTAAAGTCAATGTGAAAGTAATATATTAAAAGCCTAAAACATAAGCAACATAGAATGCAGCCTCAAACATACTTAAAAGACAGACTAACTTGATATTTAACACAAAAGAAACAAATGAAGCAGGATTAGCCTATTGAGGATCATCCAAGAACAGAATACGTAGCAACTTATTTGATGTATAACACGCTTAACTTCATAGATTTCTGTTCTCCTTAAATCATGGGCAAAATATTGCACGTATGCTACTTTATCTTCTGATCAAGGTTCATAAATTAAATTTCTGATCAATTTCATACATAACATGCAATAAAGTCAATTAAAATAAATTCCATCCTCAAATTCTTACAAAGCAATTAACCAGGTCTTTTCAGGATTCAAGTTACTCTGACAAAGAGACACTTTTGCCTCCATAGATTTCTTAATTTATGGCTTCGTGAAAAATGAAAACCGGAACGAAACCTTTTTAGAGTAAAGTTCATATTCAGAGTTACAATCAAAAGAATTCCTGTTTGAAAGCACATAAATAGCACAACCGCCTTAATAAAAATCACTAGGTGCAAAACCTCGAGGAAACAGGCTCACCTCATCGTCTTGCTTACTTTGGGATTCGCCTCCAACGTGTCACTCTACTTCATGGTGATCCATATTCGAATTTCTACGGTCACCAGTAATTGGAACCCTAATAAAAGAATCATAGTAGAGAAAGAAGAACTAAACTATATTCTCTTCAATCTTCCGGCGTAAAGCTTATAGCTTCTTACGTTTACATACATAAATCGACAGGATTGAGTTAGGTTAGGGTTAGGGTTTACCTGATCGGAGATTGATTGAAATAGATCGTCGCTGGAGAGACAAAAGTGAGTGATTCACTCGATAGAGCGTTTGGATTCGTAAAAAGTAGGGAACAACTTTTTGTGGGGTTTTGGAGAGATTTTTCCGGGATAGTATGAATTTGTCCTAAAAATTGAGAGGATAGATCCAATTTTTGAGCCTGACTCTCATTTTCCTCCGTCTAGGATCCTATAAACAGAAAAGTTTCGGGGTTAAAAATCGAGATGGCAATTTCGGTCTGGTCTGATCTAGCCTATTTTTGGCCTGAATTTGACGAATCATAGATAGGTCATGAGTTGGCCCCGGCGGGCCTATGGTCGGACAAAACGGCGTCGTTTTGTATTTTTTAATTTAAAAAATATAGACGGGCCAGGCTGCGGGCCGGCCCATCCCGACCTGCATTGAATGAACCTGGGCTAGGTAGGGCTAAGGACGGCCCGGGCCCGGTCTGATCCATTGACATCCATAGTTAAAAAGAAGAGTTGGTTGAAGAAATAATTGGTATTAAAAAAGTTTATTGAAGATATATTAGGTAGTATGTGTTTATTAGTTTACGTTTCATCTTAAACCTTTCGAATTGGAGGTTTCTTATTTTCATTACTTAGAATGAAATAGAACATAAAACCCTCTGCTTCCATCTAATTCTATTCCATTCTATTATAAAACCCTCTATTAAACGATAGAAGTGTGTTACATTCTATTCCATTCTATCACTAACCCTCCAACCAAACAAGCCCTTAGTTTCCAGATTTGGAGGTGCCACATAACATTGAAATTAAAGAGTTTGACGCTGCGTTTGGTTACTGTGTTCCATATATTGAGAGGGAACGAAATAAAAATTTGGAGATAGAACAGAATAAAAATTGGAGACAGTGAAGTGTTTGGTTGTAATAGACAAAGCAGATAAAACTGTACGTCTCAAGGACAGGAATGTGTTTGGTTGCAGTTGACAGAACATAAAAAACAGTATCAATAACCAAAGTACCCTTGTAGTATAATATGGTTGGAAATATGTAATTCATTGATTATTTTAAAATGAATGATTTGTATTAGTATTTTTTTAATTGTACCTATAAATAAGGAATTAAAAAATGAGAACCTAAAATTTTAATGAAATATGCTATTAAATAGCAAAAAATTCGTACAAGTTAACAATAAAATGAATTACGTTAAATGTTTTTTATAATTGTATTAATATTTTTTTAATTGTATTTGTATTTTTTAATTACTATGAAATAAAATAAGGAACCTAAATATTTAATAAAATGAAAAACCTAAATATTTAATAAAATGAAAAACCTAAATTAACTATATTTTATTTTGTAATAAAAATTATTTATGCATATAAATATTATTTAAAATATATTAAACAATATGCAAAGCACAATATATTAATTATTATATAATTTTAAACCATATGAAACATAAATGAAAATATATCTAACCAAATCTTTTGTATGGATTATAACATAAGTAAAACTAATATCAAAAATAAACATTAAAACATATAAAAAAGTAAAATAATATTATATAAATCTCAAAATAAACGTGAAGATGTGTTTGTGGATATTGTGAGAATTATGTGTAAAACATAAGGATAAAAGGGATTAAAAAATAGACTCATTAATTGATCTGAAAAATCTACCTGAAAAAATACTTTTTTGAGAAGCTTCAAATATGAGCTTCTTAAAAAGCTGTATTTTAACTGCCAAAAAAGTTATATCTATTAAAAAATACTTTTTCATTTTACAATTAAACGCTCATTTAAAAAAAAACAGCTTTTGCGGTAGAAAAAAATGCTTATTCACCCTGTAAAAGCTCATCCAAACAGGCGCTAAAGATACATTCAAGCCTTATATTTTATTAAGAATGTCCTTAACAATAATACCCAAAATGAATCCAATGGCAATGAGTAAAAATCCTTAACTCCATGCTATTTTTTTCTTCAAAGTTGCAACTTCATTTAGTTGTGCATTTGTTGGAAGTAAAAATTGATTAGATATTGATGAGGGTTCATTAGCCGTAGGAACAATTTCTTCATTTCGATAAGTCTGCCTATTTGGATCCATGACATAAGCACTTTGTGCTTCAACCAAAATCCGATACCCCTTGAATCTAGCATTAGGAAACCCTTCAGTTGCCAATTTAACATCATCTCAATTTGTAAAAATACCAACTTACGTCCAATAAATACAACATAGAAGTTGTATCTGCCTATAGTTAAGTACCTGAAAACGAATCATATCCTCATCATTCATACACGTACATAAATGACAAACATTAAAAAGTTAATAAACCAACCATTCATCATTCATACAAAAGTGTACAAACCAAGTCAACAGTTCATCATTTCATCATTTAATATCACATAGCGCATTTCAAAACAATGCAAATCCTAGCTTTCTTGTTAAGCTACTATGATGCCAGTAGCTCCACAAAAACAGTGAGCCCGAAATTGACAAGTCACAATCAAAAAATTACTGTCCATTACAAGTAATGGTAAAAGCAAAAATAGTTAAACTAGAAGCATTGTTAGCATCCTATATTACCATATAATAGTGTACCATAACCTACTAATTAAGAAATAAAGCATAAAGTCATATTTCATCTTCTAACAGGTTCCTCATATAAGCTTGTTTCTGGTCTGCAGTTAAACCCCAGAAAGCTTCCCAGCATAAGCATTCTTTGAGAAGATCCTTGTAGTCTTAACAACTTTTTTGAGAAAGCTTCACCTCGCTTAGCTCCAAATTGTCCCACAATGGCATTAGCAATGATCTTAGCATTTTCTCTACTATTGTCAATGGCACGATCAAAACAGGCAGAAAGGCTTTCTAACACTTCAATATCCCTCATCTTCCCTTTTCCTTTGTTTTGTTAGTTCCCTTCTATATTGTTAGAAGAGCTGACAAAACCAGTGAGATGGGTTGAAGCAATTGAAGCAGGAGTGACTGATGGGCCTGCTGGATCTGCCGGGGCAGCAGGAACTGCTGATGCATCACCTTCAATTTCATCAGTTTGAAGCTAAGCAACAGCATCTGCAGCATCTTGAGCTCCTGCAATAGTGACTCTGTCTTTCCCATAGACAAACTCAAGTCTAGAGTAAAGCGGGAAAGGCTTTCTAAGAGTGTAGTACTTGCTAGGGTGTCTCTGTAAAAAAAAAATAGAAAACTTCAACATGACAAATATATTATTATTAAGATGCTTCTATAAACAACCAACAAAGCAAAATAAAAAATTACCTTTGATCATTCTTCCGGAACTTGCTTGTTGTCAACCTCAACGCATTGCTTACTTTCATTCCAACCAGACCCATTGCAATTCAACATGTAAAAGGTTGTCTGATATTTGTCCTTCAACCTCTTGTGCTTATTTTTGGCATGTCTTTTTTCAATGTTACAATCAGGAAACCTCTCAACTATCTTTCTAGCAAGAAGTTGGAAATTACCAGGCTTAAATTGCCCATTATCAGCTCTGTGACCAGCAACAATTGCCTCCTCCATAAAGGTCACAAATGCTTATGTTTCATCTGAAATCCAAACTCTTGACATTGCACCTAAACCACACAATGCCATACCCCAAAACATTCCAAACCATTTCCATAACTCATTAACCAACATACATTCAAACTTAATTTCAAACTAAGAAGATAATATTGAATTAAAATAAACATTTAATTAAGTACAAATAAAACAAATAAACAGAAATTTTATTATGTCTTCTCAAATTCAATTACAATGAAAGCCAACAATATAAAGAGAAATTAAAACAAAACCTCAATTCAGTTACAATGAAAGCTAACCAAATTTAAACCCTCAATTCAATAAAAAAACATTAACTAAATGAAAGTTCATAATTTAATGGTTTCTTCTCCAATCATCAAACATATTCTTAGTTAAATCCTCTCTCTGTTGACTACATTCATTACTTGTCTCAACACCATCAACAAATTCAGGGAAAGGTGCATCTTCCCCAAGTGGCATATCCTCAGCTTCAAGAGGAGTAAGCTCTGCTGGATCAAAAGTCATATGCAACCTAATAAAGTTGTACAGAAGTCAACATGCAATAATTATATGCACATGAGTGGTTGCTGGATAAAAAGATGAATTTCTTAGAAATTTCCATCTTTTTTCAGTAAACCAAATGCACGTTCCTAGTTGCCCTTCCATCTCTTACCTACTCTTGAATATGGTATCTTGTGCCTCTAAAAGGTGTAAGAAAGCCAGGACCATTAGTATAGCCTGCATCTACTAAGTAGTAATTTCCTATAAACAAATGACACTATTACTATTGTTGTTTTAATCAAACCTTAAAAAAAATTAACAAAATTCAGAAAATTCTTATCTTACATGTCCCTTGGAACTTGAAGTCTATTAAGCCTAGTAACAACATCATGCAAAACCCTTGAATCAGATGCTGAACCCTCCCATTTAGTAAGAACATAAACAAATTTTAAGTTCTTATCACACACCCCTAACACATTAGTGCATATTTTTCCTCTCCTAACTTTATATTTGGGTTTGTCTGCATGGGGAGCTATTATTTGTAAATAGGTCCCATCTAGAGCACCAAGGCAACCCTTTTAACAAAATTCGAACAATAAAAAGTTCTAGTTTAGTATTTAAAAAAAGTGAAATTAAACAATTTATTTTAGCTAATTAAATTTGCTAACCTTAAACTATTTCCATTTATTATCTGTGCAATTCTCATGAATTAGCTAAATAGATTTACCAACCTTAAATATAGCATCATAATCCTTGTTATCCATTTTTGTAAATTAAAAATGTCTGCAAAGATAAAAAGATATAATGATCGTAAATCTTGGATATCCTCATCACATAACATAAAACATGTAAAATAAAAAATTGAAACATAAATAATAAAAAATTCAAATCACAGATAGTAAAAAAATAAAAACACAAAACACACAAGCAAAAATAAATATTAAAAATTGAATCAAAATTGATAAAAGAAGAAATATTCCAAAATAAAAATTAGAAAAAACAAAAATACAAATACAAAAATAATTAAAAAAACAAAAAATATAAAAAAACAGAGCATACAAAAATTCGAAACACAAATAAAGGAAGAAACTCAAAACAGAAAACACAAAACATAAAAATAAGCCTAAACCCTAAAAATCGTAAACCATTAACCAATTGAAGCCATTTGAGTAGAAATCCAGTCATGGGACAGTATGAAAGAAACCATTAAACTATTAAACTAATATTGTAAAAATCTCCCAAATATTTCGCAACACATAAAATCTAGGGTTCACTACATATGTCAGTAATTGAAGCAAAAATAATGGAAATCATATCATCGAAGAATGAAGAAATAAACCCCTAACGTAATTTTGAAAATGGGCAGTGTCAGCAACCAAATACTGCTGGACACAGGATTTTCATATTTTGTTATCTGTCTCCACCTGCGAAGACATCAACCAAACCTAATGTAAATACATAAGTCCACAGTCACAACATACACAATCAACATATACACGTATATACTTTTCTGATTCAAGAAAGAAAAACTGAGAGAATGCTAGGTACTTATTAAAAGAGTAATAGGGAATTTGTGAGGAAACTCTTGCAGGTATTTGTGAAACACTCAATTTCTTGTAATCTTCTTTTCTTGAAATTAGTAGAACCACAAGTGTAAGATTGATCTTTGGATATATGTGCTATCGAACCAACTAAAATCTGTTTCTTCTTTACTTTTCTGCCACTCTTCATTTATGCAAAACAAACTCAAACAAAGAGCATCGTTAGTCTTTGTTAAAAAAAGAGTAGTAGGAAGTTTGTAAAAAGGCTCATGTAGGTGTTTATACAACATCCAATCTCTTGTAATATTCTCTTTTTGAAACTAGTAGAACCAGAAGTGTAAGATTGATCCTTGGATGTATGTGCTACCGAACCAACTAAAAATTTGTGTATTCTTTAGTTTTTTGTCGCTCTTCATTTCAGCAAAACAAACTTAAACAAAGAGCATCGTCAGTCTTTGTTAAAAGACAACAGAAACATACACAAGAACTTTAACACCGTTTATTGTCTGCTTCTCCTACTTAGAGTCGGCATCAGAACTGAAGGGTTTCTTCAATCTTCTCATGCTTACCCTGCATCAATCTTACGCATATTTCTACAACTCCCTTCTCTTTTATTTCTTTTCTCACCACAACAATACACATAATTGAGTGTAAAAAGTGCGTTTTGAACACCTTTCTCTTTTCCAGTCCTCACCACAGTCACCAAAACCTCAACACACCCACAAACTCTTCCTATCTCTTTTCTACTTTCCTTATCTCTCTCAGGCCCTAGTCCTACCAACCTCACCAAAATGGGTCCCGTAATCACCAACTCACCTCTTGTTATTCGGGAACGAGCATATGGCATACAACGCTGTTGCTTCCTCTTTCATTTCTCATCCTTTACCATAATCTAAGGTCAAAAATAACGACTGAATCGCACTTAAATACGTCTGGTTGTTGCTTTGTTCACTTTCACAACCGTTAAACTTGTCAAGACAGTACATCCAATAGCGTGACTATCAAGCAATCTGACCGGCAAAATTATGACAAACCGCCAAAGTCTCCTTTTGAGACCAAACTCACCTTGTTATCATTACCAAGAGGGAGGTTGAGTAACATTAAGGGTACTGTTCAGTATCGGCCAGAGAACGATAGCAGTACCTAAAATGCCAGTTTTGTGTTGGTTAGTATCAGGTGGTACCAGTTGATATTGGCCGGTACCTGAAGTACTGGAAAATTTCAGAGTAAAATAGTAATTTTAAAAAGTTATGAACTTAATTGAAAAAAAAAAACCAGGTCACAGTTGTTAAATTATCCTAACAACACCATCTTTGGTGGATAGTTATACAATCACATTTTGAAACAAATTGTAAATCAAATTATTGTCAATATAAAGTAAATAGAAATCTAAATTAGCATAATGACAGTCTATTACCTTCTATATGGATTAATGAAGA
>JAOTAY010000007.1:22998937-23029890 GCA_025629805.1 Erythroxylum baracoense
CAAACTTTATGAAAACATACAAAATGAATCCTAAACTAGAACAATAAACAACAATTATGCTAGAAAACACAAGCCAATTACCTATAAAAACATATCTTAATTCACACCTATCACCAACTCGGGCCAAAAACAGGCCAAGCCGACTTTGACATTTTTATTGTCAGCTAGATTAAGAAGTTCATATAAGTCAAGGTTAAGTCACAACAGTGGGTAGAAAACATCTCTATTATATATTTTCCAGAACTTACAGATGATGGATAAGCAAAGGGCCAACACTTGTTTACTAAAATGGAGAAGATGTAATGCGTTCAATAAATGACTTTTTATGAACATGTTTATAAATGTACTGAGAATGAAACATTTGTATGGTTAGAGAAAAAAAGATTGACTAGGACAAAATGCGACACACGTAATTACTATTCTCACTTTGTTAAAAAGTCCTAAGTGACGATTTGTAATTTCGTGCAACAAATGATGAAAAAGATAGAAAATAACTTCATTATATATTTTACACAACATGATAACAATGAATGAAGGATTAACATGATATAATGCAACACATGTAATATCTGTTGTCAACTCTATTAAGAAGTTTATGGAAGTAAAACGATATAGGAGGTGATAAACAATAGTTGTAAATACTTGTAAATTGTTGGATGTCACGGGTGTGACATGTTAGGTCACACCCGTGAGACCTTCTCTGATTGAACATGTCACGACCATTTTTTATGGAAATTTCTTATTTTAATTTGTTTTTTTATAATCTCCTTTCTTTTATGACAAGCTTTCGTCAAATAACATATGTCAAGAGCAACAACAACATATGGAAAACAACTCTATTATATATTTTACACAATATAATAACAAAGAATGAAGAATTAACAGAATATAATGTGATACATGTAATTCCTCTTCTCAACTCTATTAAGCGCATATAATCACTAAATTGATAAAAAATTTAATAAACTAAAGAACATATGATGAAAGGAAACAAAGAACTTACAGATGGTGGATAAATAAAGGGTCAACTCTTGTTTACTGAAATAGAGAAGAAATTATGCTTGAATATATGGCTTTTTATAGTTTGGAGCTGGAGGAACGTGTTCATAAATATACTGAGAAGGAAGCATTTGTATGGTTAGAGAAGAAAAGATACGGATGTGATCTGATAAGAAAACAAATAATGATCTTGTCCCATCCTTTAATTAAACCTAATCTCTGGTTGGTAGCTACAATATTATTTATAATAGGGTTAGAAAGTCATCAATAGACTAAATTGATAATGCAAATTCAGATTGTCATTCAAAAATTTTATTTCTCAACTACCAACTAAAGATTAACCATTAATAAATTTCTGACTTTTTTCAATGTAGATTGTTTGCTTTTATGTCCATCAAAGTGTCACATATAATAATTAATGAGTTAAAATGCACGAGGCTCTAAAATAACAATATTAAATGTTGGAATTGATTCTCAATCAAAATTTGGTGTAATGTAATAAATTTTAGAATTGATTTAGTTAAAATTAAAATAAGTCATGCTTGTGATTTCTTAAGTCACAACCGTGCCGCTTATCACGGTTGTGACTTAAAAAGTCACAATCGTGAACCGTGCGTTTGTGGAAAGTCAGAATTGTGATTGGCTTTAGTAATTTTTTACAATATACTATAATAAATCATAAATTATACATTATAAATAATTCATTCTTATATACTATTTTTAAAAACAACGAATTTTAATATATATTAAAGTACCCAAATAATTTGTTTACATGATTAATTCTCTACAATATACGGATAATAAATCATTAACTATAGATTATAAATAAATAAAAATTGTCTACTAATTTCAAGCACTACGTCACAATGGTGAATGACGACATATATGAGTAATTATTTGCAAATATACTTATGATAAATCATAAATTATAGATAATTAAAAATTATGTACTAATTTCAGGAACTATGAATTTTTAAGGTGGTTTCCAAAATGTTAAGTTTTCTAAGCTAAGTTTTCTAAGTTAAGTATTTATTTTCTAACAAGATTTGTAATAAATCTTAAATTATACATATTAAATACATTAAGTAATAATTAGATATTAATCTAAAAAATATGAATTTTGAATATAAAATAAAGGATCATAATTGTGTTTGGAGTTAGACATATATTAATTTTTTGAAGCATTAAAAATTTTTCTTCTAACAAAAGTTAGAGTATTGCCAATTTTAAACACCTAAATTAGAGAGATAATCAAAATTTTGATACATGAAGGTATTAGTCATTTCATTTTAAATTAACTTTAGCTGACTTAATTCACAAATGATGGAAGCTAATAATAATTTAAGTTAAAATTAAAAGAAGTCATGATTGTGAATTCTTAAGTCACAACCGTGGCGTTTATCATGGTTGTGACTTAAAAAGTCACAACTGTGAACCGTGTGGTTATGAGAGGTCACAAGTGACTGATTTCAGTAATTTTTTGCAATATACTATAATAAATCATAAATTATACATTATAAATAATTCATATATAAATTATAGATAATTAAAAAATATGTACCAATTTCAAGAACTATGAATTATTTTTAAGGCGGTTTCTAACATGTTAAGTTTTATAAGCTAAGTTTTCTAAGTTAAGTATTTATTTTTTGATAAGACTTATAATAAATCTTAAATTATACATATTAAATAAATTACGTAATAATTAGATATTAATATGAAAAAATGAATTTTGAATATCATAATTGTGTTTGCGGTTAGACATATATTAATTTTTTGTAGCAATAAAATTTTTTCTTCTAACCAAAAGCTGATAGCCATTATAATTTTTAAAATAATAATTATTTTCATAACACAAAACTTTGAAATTTTTGTTTTGTTAATGTAAAATAAGGTAAATAATAAAGACATCGTCTTCTAGTACACAAAAGGATTTCATCATTCTAATACACAAAAGGATTTCATCATATATGATACGAACTAGATTCTACATTGAGTATGCACCTACACAAAAGGATTTCATCATATATGATATACGAACAAGATTCTGCGCTGAGTATGCACGAAGGTCAACTTAACTCTTGGTTTAAAACCAATGTGATACTAACATATGACGTCGCTTAAGATGCGGTGGTATGATAGACACAAGACCACTAAGTGGCGGTTACGTATTTGACCTATAAATGATCTTGTCATAAGGGCTTTTGTAAAATTTTAAGAAGGGTAAGAAAGACTCGTAGGAGTTGTCAGATTTATAGCTTTTTTTGGAAAACAAAATTATGGCTGGTGATCCAAAGAAAGAGGGTTGTGGGGTTTGCGATTCAACAATTTTAAGTGTCTCAGTTGTGGTGACACATTGTGGAATGGGAGTCAAGGGGAATAAAGTTTTGTTGGTGGCCATTGCATAAGCTTTGATGTTTCGATAACGTGTTCTATCAATAGATGATGCAAAGGAATTAGATCTCGCGTTAAATGGGTTAATCTGTATTGAGCCCAAGCGAGAATTGCGAGTGGACCCTATTTTTGAAAAAGCTGGACGGGTTAACGTAAGGTACCATGGTTTGACTGAGTTAGAATGTTGCGACACAGTAAATTAAAACCTTAATGAACATAAGCCATGTTTAGTTGTTGATCTAATCGACTAATGGTCAAATCGAAGGGAAGAGACTTGTGGGTGATTACGTAAATCATAGAATTCTAATTATTCTTCGAAGTCTAGTGAAGAAATCACCGTGGTGATTATTGAAAATTCAACAAATGGTTGAACACCCTGTAATTATCAACATTCCACGATTACTTAGCAATCAAGATTTGAATCATAAGTTAAAAGCAGTAATAGGCTCATGTATATTAAAAGAGTCTAAAAAATGATTATTTTTCATGATAGTGTTAAAAGGGAGATAAAATAAATTAGAATTAGACATATAAATAACAGTATTACCTTCCATAGATAAGAGAAAAAAGAAGGTGAGTCGATTACAAAAGCTCTGTAAAGTCTGGACGGGTAATAATCGGTAACAATTTTTAATGTTGATAGAAGTACATTTATGAAAGTTAAAGCAAACCTGAAAAACCTTGAGAAGATCAGAAGAACAAGTTACAAGAGAACATATGACAAGGTTATATGTAGTGACTCATTTAAATCTAGTTTAAAAGTTTTTCACAAGGTAGGAAAGACATAATAGCGTTTTTTTATATAAAATAGTGGCTATACTTTTATGAGTCATCAACGGAGTTTCGAAAGAAATCAACATACTGGCATCAAAAAGAAGTAAAAATTGTTCATAGTTTTTTCGCATGGTTGATACGACAACTTCCAAAGTAAATGCAATGAAGCATGTGAATCTATAGAAATTGAAGCAAAAGATAGAATGTTGATATGATTAATGATCAACTAAGAAGGATAAAAATTGAAATAGACACACAATAAAAAATTATGTATGGTCACTTACAGTTTTCGTGAACGAAACTTTCGGCAATCTTGGTTAAGGTGAAAAATCTTGAACCAATGGCAATAAAGGAACAATAAAGCTTTTGAACAACTATAGATGTAACAAATGCCAAAATGAAATTTAGAAATATATATATATAAACAATCTTGTTGATAATTTTTGTGAGTTCAAAAAAATAAAAAATGAAAAAAATGTAATCGGTGGAGTTAGCAAAATACCAAAATAGGTCTCGAATCTTCATCGTGACCCGCCACATAAGCAAGCCCTTTAGTGAGTTCAGTGAAAAATTCATCTGCTGTCAAGTTCTCTACATTTCAAAGAAAAAAACAAAAAGTAAAATAAACAAAATTCGAACGAAAGATTTTGAAGCAATATTTGTTGTTCTTTATTTTGAACTGGCAGTTAGTTTAACACTGAACTATTTTAACTTATTAAAAAATACAACAATTATTTATAATGGAAGAAGTAGAAAAAGGATTGATAAAAAAAGGACTAAGAAGCAGCACAAAAAGTGTAAGAAAATTTGATTTCATTAATAATATTATAATAAAAATTATGGTTACATTACCGATAAATATGTTATCTCTCCAAGAAAGGCAAGCCTTTAAATTTTTTGTAGCTAACATAATGTTGCCACTGTTACCTCTGAGGAACCGTTCGATACAAGTGTTGTTACAAAATTTCTTCTGTGATTAGGTAGAAAATAATGTTAATGGAAGCAACTATTTTGTGCACTATTGATATAATCTTGCTTCTTCATCTATAAAATAATCGAAATAGTAGAAAGAGAGAAAAGATCTCACCTGCTTCTGCTAGAGAGAAATTTGTTTGGTTAGATGTTGCAGGATAGCTTTATTTTGTTGAATCGATTGGAGAAGATCTTTAAGCTGATATAGCATTTCTTTGTTCCTCATTTTGAATAAGTCAAGCAATACGAAGGGAAACAAAGAAAATAGGAAGGGAAACAAAGAAAATAAATATGGTGGAAGATTTCGTGAATGTAATTGATGAGAAAGAAAATTGAAACAACGAGAGACGCATGTTTAAGAAAAAATGATAACATATTAAATGTTTGTTAAAAGCAAAATTAATTACTTTTAGATTTTATTGCTAACAATCGAATAAATTTCATTTATTACATCGAATGTTTAAATCGGTGACATATATGTTGAAAGATTGTCTATTGAAATCAGTGGTCGAAGATCATGTTTTGTGATATAAAGCAACATATTTGTTGGAAAATTAATTTCTTTTTAATGTTGTCAACAACCAAACAAATGAAGAGAAGACTTCAAATATTGTTCTGACGTAAACTTAGACCTGTGAGAACGATATAAAAAGTGATGAATAATGTTTTATGTGACGGGTGTGACATGTTAAGTCACACTGTGTGATTTAATAACATATAAAGTTTCACTTGTAATTTGGTTGATTTTTTTTTCCTAATCTAGTGGATGGAAATTTTGGAATTATTGTATGTCACGAGTGTGAAAAACTGCACCAAGAAAAGGAAAGGGAGAACAATCTAGCTGTTAATGAAATAGACGGTGGAATTAAATTTCGTGTTCGTCCATACCATTTGTCCTTAGTATATATATGCTTAATAGTTTGCATCAGACAAGACACGTGCTGCCAAATGTGTAGTTTTGTTATCCACAGTAGAAGTAGTTTTCTTGGATTGGACTTGGACCTGTATTAAGCACAAACCCGATAGATTACTCTACTTAGTGAATAACTTACATGTGCCATGCACTAGTCTTTCTAAAAGCTTTGGGTTTTCAATGTACTTTTTGATGGGCCTTTGATCCTAGGTCTTAAATTTTACGCATGGCTCCATCCTTTTTAACGGGCATGTGTGCTTGTGTTACTATTTCCCAGTCCATGTTCTTCTAAAAATGGCTTATTTTTACTGACGATAATATATAACACCGAGACTTCGACTTGTAGTAATGGTTCGGTAATACGAATATATCCTATTAAATGAAATGTATATCTTTTTATAATTTTCAAAATAATATATATTAATTGTAAACTATAACTGCTATAATTCTACACAATATAGTTTTAATATGTCCTAAAATCTTTCTATAGCTTAAATTCTAAACATTTATTTTCAAATAAGGCACTTCATCGCAAATATGATTTAGAGCATGTGGATAGAGACTTTGACACGCTTGTGTTCCAAGTTGTCTAACTTAATGCTTCTCCATGCACATACACATAGATTGTGACATATTCGTGTTCCAATTGTCAACATTTTTCAACACTATATGAATAAATATAATCAATTCCTTAATCTTGTGAGATCTCACACACCCATCTATCTATTTTTTTTTTTCTCTTAACTGACTGTAATCCCCCTAAAAGATGATTGGATCCCTATAATTGATGGTAAGAGCATACGATATTCAGCCTCCTAATTATACCTATCATACCACGATGATGCTCTCTTCCTTACATTATTTTATCTCTTTAAACCAGAATTTTCAAATCCTTCAACGTCTATTCCAAGTTATTCTATTTCTATTTGTATCATTTTTGAACTAATAATGATTTATGCTAAGTTTGGCAAGAACTCTCTCATATGTTAGCTTCAACATATGTTGCTCCTCAAACATTGCGTCACTGAAGGTTACCTTAAACTTTTTACCAATTGTCAAAAACTTACAAAACTCTAATTTCATATGTTTCATTCTCTTTGATAAGCTCTCTTAATGAAAATCTGTCATTGCTCACTTATTGGAGATGACTCAGTCACATGTGTCACATATGCCACAGTACAATACTATCTTCCTTTAAATATATTGTTTCAGCTTCTCCACCTATAAATATACTCGCTAGAAATTTGTAGATATTTTTTGTTAGCCCTAACCCTTTCATCACAAGTTTATAGTCAAAACCATTCACATGTAAGATGCCTAAAGAGATCAAGTTTTTCATCAAATCTGGTACGTGACGGATACTGATCAATGTCCCAAGTAAAATAGTGCCAAAGTTGCTTATTTTGCATGACACAAACTAATCCTTGTTTAGTATCTTGTGACATGAACATCCTATATCTAGTATATTTCATGACTAGTTAAAGCATAGAACGTATCTCTGTTGCTATAATATGAGTCCCTACTTCATGCTACGTTAACACTTATACATCCAATTTGCTCGCACTCATAGCACGAATGTCCTCTATATTAATTATCTCCTTATCCAATATAAGCATAGTTATCAGATGTTCATAATAAAAAGATAAAGAACATAACATAGTTGTTACTTTATCCTTGTCCGCAAAAGCCATCTTAAGCCTCAACAAGTTACTAACTATTTGATTGAACACATCAATAAATTGTTTCATGAGACTTTAACACGTATCAACTATACCTCCATAAAGAATGTACTCCTTATGGCATGGTGCGTGATCTTGTCTACCAGACAAAGCCATACGATTCCAACTACTCATGCATATAACTCTTTCCATGTATTTTATCTTACTTTCTTGTAGCTCCTACAACATGATTTCACTTTTCATTGCCACAATTTAAAATTTCCAATTCCATTGCAATTCCCCATTTCAAACATACTTTAATACTACTTGCTGAGAAATAAGGTGTAACAAGAATAAAATAAAAAAGAAACAAACATAAGAATACAAGAAAATCTTGAAAAAACTAAGAGCAAAGAAAGAATGACGTATTTTGTGTGTATGATTTAATATACAAGGAGTTATTTATATACAATTATTCTAATTAAATATCCCTAATTTTGTGCTATGCAATCATATCAATTAGCTAGAATCAAGGATAAGATAAGAGTAAATCTTATAATGATAAGACTATTGTTAACAAAGCAATTGGATGTGTTTTATTTGTGAGAGTTAAAAAGTGACTTATATCACTTTATCATGAATATGTCTTGAATCTCATCGCTTCTATCTGCACATGAGCATGAATATTTTTATATCAACAAAAGAAGTGATAGATCATGCATACCATCACATCGGATTTTTTGTTTAATTTGATTATAAACTTGTAAAAGGTGAATTTATAAACTTATAAAAATTGAATTTATGCTTTTAAAGATGGTTCGCACAGGAGGAAGAGTCTTTTGATATTAGAGGAGTTGTTAATTCAAGTTGCATTAAAAGAACTCAAATTATTTAAAAAATGATATTAAAAGAATACGAGTGTGTGAAACCGTGACGCATTTAAAAATCATGAAAACAGGATAATACCAAACTTCACGTTTGTTCAAAGTCACAATCTTTATCAAGTTTCAATTTCTTTCTGTAACAGGTTAACAATATTCGAAAGAGCTGAAGAATGAGGAGACGCGAAGCACAGAGATGCTTCTGTCGATACTAACAAGGATCAACGTTTCTGAGTAGCCTTATGATACTTTTCTTTTATCCACTGGAACCCGGTGGAAGTACCTTCTTTGACCTTCTTGACGCCAGTGGAAGCCACTGCTTTGGTCTTCCCGAGACCTTCTCCGACCTTCTGCTTGTACTTTGCGGTGGTGGATGATGACTTGTTCGGCGTCGTCGTCGATGACGATCGATAAGAAACTGGGTCGTCGACGTCCCACTGATCGGCCCAGGATTTATCATATGAGCCGTTTGCGGCCATCTGGTTCTATTTATGATCTGAAGAACGAGAAAGAGTGAATATGTTGGAAGAAGAAGAGAGGTTAGGGTTATAAGGGATTATGCGTTTATGTAACATATATGGTTGCAAAGTCCGTGTGCTGCTATTTCAACGTTAGATAAAAGGAACTTATAATAAAATATAGTTGGACGGTGTTACCCTTGGACGACTTTAGATTCAAACATGGAACAAGCGTGGAGTTGAAGAAGCATCCAGAATCTATCTTGGTAGTTGTTACGAAGGCAGGTACGCTTGACGAGTCTTATCTGGCGGTGGAGCAACTGGACCACTCCACCACTCATAGCCACAGCGGTGCAGGTCATTACGCCTTGTATAGTGTCCAGTAAGATTTTAGCTTCACTTCTATTTCTTTAGTTCGTCGTTTTGTTGGATTTTGTTGTGTATATATATATATATATATAGAATACCGAGTCAAACTTTCTAGAACTGAACTGCGTTTGGTTTTGACAATAACAGTGCGTTTCGGACCTTCCTACTAGTAACATTAAAGAAAGCGGTAACACCGCCGTATCTCCAACGCATTCAAACAGCATGCATAAGATAAAACTAAACTTCGTCTCCAAGAAACAGTCTTTATCAACTTTTAATTAAATTATTTCTTTGTAAACAAAGTATAAAGCACGTAATGATCTGTTCCAAAAAAAAAAAAGAGAAGAAAAGGATCGGATTTGCTTCACTGATATACAAAAACTAAAGGTCACTGCATTTATGTATACAATATATGTCTCAGAATTACAGAAAACTGTGAAAGAAACTCACCATCATATTTATACAATCACATAAAAAAAAAAACCACATGGTGATGTGTGCTATAAACAAACGAATAGAAATCATGAACAGCGGAGGGAAACTAACAACACGAGAAAAGAAAAGCTAAAGAATAAACAGGGATATAGTTTTGACAATTCTAATATGGATCAATGTTTCTGAGTAGTCTTCTGATACTTGTTTTTGATCCACTGGAGCCCAACGGTAGTACCTTCTTTAACCTTCTTGACGCCAGTGGAAGCGACGGCTTTTGTCTTCCCGAGACCTACTCCGACCTTCTGCTTGTACTTTGCGGTGGTGGAAGATGAGTTCTTGGTGTTGGTGGTGGTGGTCGACCGATAAGAAACAGAGTCGTCTGGGTCCCACTGATCGGCCCACGACGTACCGTATGAGCTGTTTGCGGCCATCTGATGTTATGACGATTGGTTTTGATAATGATCTGAAGAACGAGAAGGAGAGACAGCGATAGAAGAAGAAGAAATGTTACGTTACGACTTACAAGGGGTTTTAGATCAGGTTCGCGCTATTTATACAGCGTTAGCAAAGTCCGTGTCGTCGTCCTGTATCAACGTGAAGCATAAGAAAGCAATAAGATTGCAACTATCTTGTTGGACAGTATTACCCTTTGACGAGTGTAGCATTTTGAATTTCCTTTTTTAATGAAGGGCAATTAAGTGAATTGGAACATTCGACCGCGTGAAGTTATAGAAACATCATATAAGTTGGGTTTTTAAAACTGTCAAGGTCGTTTCCGACGGCGAAACAACTGGAGCCCACCACCACCCATGGAAGCTTCGCGGGCCATACCGAGTATATCATTACGATGTTCCGATAATTCGTATTTTTAATTTTATTAAATGAATATCTAATAATTAAATATATTATTTGACTAATTAATAATTTATAATTAAGTAATAAACTGATAATTTAAATCAAATTATAAATTCAATATTTGTAAACTCAATACATTTTAAATTAATAAGAAAAGTAACTTAGCATACATACTAACGTGTGAGTGAGGTTGTTAGTCTTCTTTATATGAAGGTTAAAATTTTAATTTTCTTGGATTTAATGGAATGACGTGTATTTTTGCTGAATGAGAAAGTCGAAAGCCTGCTACGAAGTCGTTGAACTTGAACGCCGAGTAAACAAACGATGACGTAAAACGTGACGATACCTTTCTACCAAACCAAAGAAAAGAAGAAAAGACCGTCAGCTTCTAGTAACTAATATCCTGTTTGGGGCCTAGAGCCTAGAAGTTTCTCGTCCTCCTTTGAATATTTTACAAGTATACCTATTGATAATTATTATTGTGGCTGAGCTCTGAAACAATCATAAAGTGTAATTACAATTTAAGTTACAGGATTATCCCTTTGTAAAAATATATGAAAACAGATACGTACATCAAACTCTTTTCGGTTTCCACAAATAAAAGAACCTTATGCAATATGTTGATTTTTGGCCTATTGATAGTTATTTCTAAGGGCAACAGGTGATTTAATTAGCAAAAGTTTGTTTTTCATATAAATTATTATAAGTCAGCATTAATCATATCTGACCATTCCATTTTGATGCTAACTCCGTTATTCCCCAACCGAAAGTGAAATTTCCTGCCAATTATTAATAACATTCAAGATCTGTCATACGACACCGTTATAGGACGCCACATTTGCTAAAAACTCCTCTACTGACAGGTTTTGGTCTAGGTAGAGATTATGCAGGCAAACCTGCAAAAGTACATATTACTTACCGTATATACACATTACTGTCTTCCAAGACAACTTCTGCCACAGAGACCTCGTCCTGTGGTGGCTTAAGTTGGCCATTATATCCATCAGGATTGCGCAAGTACTTGTTGTAAAGCCACCTAGATGTGTTCAGGGCATTTCCAGTGCTCTTTAACGGGAATGTGTTTCGACTTTTTTGCCAGTTATTAGTGAGCTTTATCCATTCTCTCCTCCAATTCTTCAGCTGGAAGCCATGACCATTCTCCAAGCTCTCAATCAAGTACTTGAAGTATATGGCTGCTCGCGGACCATAATATTCATGTAGAAGGCCGCTCCAGTATTTGTTTGCTACAGTATGTGGATTATAAGGGATCACAGAAAATATTCTGCAGTTAATTCCTCAAGGAAGAATTCTCATGTTTATGTTGCAAAAGTCCCTAATCATCCAACAATGAGACTGACTGACCAGAAGAAAAACAGACAAAACTAACACCATTCACTCAATCAAAAATGGCAAATCAAATTAATTAGGCTAGTTTCTTACCGTAATCACGAAGAAGACTTGCTTCCTCCTCGGTATTGTCATACCACATAGTTAGCTGAGTTCTTGCGTTCCATTCGTACTGCAACATAGGACAAATTAGGAGTATTTCACTAGAAAGGGAAAAACAACATGCTTAATGTTGGCAAGTTTTAAATAATAGTTCATGAAGCCTCTAACTTGTTTTTCCTCCTCTCTATCTTTGGCAAGATTCTTTGCACTTTCTAACCAAGGGCCCAGAAGAAATCCCTCATGGCATTGCAATAGCGTGTCCATGTCATCCACAAGGTCCAGAAACATTTGGCTCTGCCAAGCAACTCCGTTGACATCATTTAACATGTAAGCTTCAATTATCTTTAAGAACAGCCCATTCGCATGTTTTGCCAAAGCTTGTCTTGTTAGATCAACCAAGTCATAGCTGAAGATAAAATGGAAAAACCAAGTGAATATGAAGTATAACAACAAAGATATCAATGGAATCCATATGAATTTGAGACCTAAAAGATATGTATTACAAAAGCTTTTGAAACCCAAAAATGCCAACCTGTAAGCATGACTGTTTGATAGTTCATCCCCACTGGCAATGAAAAGTTCTAATGCACGCAAAACTTCAGAAGTTGAGTACCATAAGTGCGGTCGGTCATACGAATCAGCATTTCGATTAGATATAACCATCCTTGATAATGGGTTGCCATTGCGGTTATAACTTGGTTGAGAAACCGAAATGAAGAAAGGATCAACATCAGGAAATGCTACGATGACATCTCTATTTTTGTCCTGGTCCAATATAAGAGGGACTATATGACTTCATGCAAACAAAGCAAAAACAGAAAATCTAGATAGAAGTTTAAATACACAACTAGACACAATTGCCTCACTCCTAGGGATGACATTTGAGCCCAAAACTGACCCGATTTGAATTTAACAGATACGGTCTGATATGACCGGACTTCAGGCCACCCAAGCCTGATCTAGTTTAGGCTTGGATCTAAGCTCGAATCACGAGTCTCAGGTTTGATGGGCCTCAGATCTGGTCCGATGCCTTACAAAAAATTTTGGGTCGGGCCCTGACCAAGGTTACCCAAACCCAGCCTAATGCCATCACTACGAGTAGTAGTCATTCTTGAACATGAAATTGGAGAACCCCAGAACAACTTGGACTAGCGCAACATCCTACTTGAGATAGTGTACAAAATATGCAATTGAGTTGGCATAATTCCATCCCACTTATTATGAGATCCCACTAAAATATGAACATGATCAAGCAGCAACTTTGAAACTTACATAGGCACCATCTGTGCAATTATAAATCGTGTAATATAGAATAATCCAGGCATCCTTCACTAAAGGTACTGAACGGCCATAACGTCTTGTTGAGTACAAATCCAGCCAAGCCTATAAGAAAGATAAGTTATTGAATGTATGGCCTGACAACCCAACTGGTCAAGTGATAAGTTAGTGAATGTATGGCCTGACAAACCAACTGGTCAAGTTTCCTCATGCAAAACTGAAAACTTTCAAATGACAAAAAAAGAATGGAAATTTTATTCGAAAAATGTGCTACTATAAAAATTAGTTACATGCCAGAACACACAGCTCAAGATACAGACAAAATTGGGAACGAGGATGAGTTTTCAAGCCAGGAAACTAGTGAAACAAATTCAAAGAGAATACAGAACAGTTTTTGTTATTTATGGAAACATATGGGTTACCAATAAGCATTGAGAGTTATAGGGGGTCAATCAATTACAATAACTTTGCAAGGCCCGTTGCCTTCTTCAACTACCAACAGCAATTGCAGTGCTAAGTGATTCCTATATGTTAGAAAAAATAAACTTGTACAAGGAAAATGAATTTTCATTATACTTGGTAAAATGTTTTTATTTGCATAAGGGCATACCAGGTGTTTGAAGTTCTAAACTAACTCTAATAAGAATACTAAGTAAAAAAAACAAATTAAAGACATAACATTATACAAGAAAATGCTTCTGCAATAGGTCACGATTATCTAAGCTTGGAACATAATGTTTCTTATATTGTGAGATGGAAATTTTTGGAAAAATAAAGGATGACAATTACAGGGATTAAGGAATAACTTTAACATTACCTTGACGTCAATATTGTTATGTTGAAATGCCATTTCAGACATCAGATCATATACTACAGGATTCTGTTCTATTCCTTCCATCGACATTCCAACTCCAACCTTCATAAAGTAAAATATGAAAAATAGTCATTTGGTACCGAGTGAATGAAAAATTTGGAAAATAATTTCCGAGTCGAAAGATGCAAAATCATGGAATTCATTGTACAATTGGCAAACAAGGTACTGATTATTCTTTTGCAGAGAAATGTCAAATCAGGCGATGATTCAAAAGAATAAACTTGCCATTGTTGAGTTCTGACTCGTTCTTGCCTTGACTGGACCAGAAGCTATTGAATCTAAAACTCCATACATTTCTATATTTCCTGCAAAGTTATGCAGCATACACCTGTATATCATGGAACAAATAAATCAAAACACAATTGCAATCTTCGCATAAAGAAATGAAAAATATGTAGATAATATAATTGATTAAGTTTCATTAACTAGCAAGTTGTCCATTAGGTTGTTTTTCAGATCTTCAACTTGAATGAGTTTTTTGGAGCGCTAACAACCCATTTCACAATTAAAATTGCTTTCTATGCAAGAGGCAAAACCACTGTAATATTTGTTTTCCAAATTAGCAGCTTAATCAAAAGTAAAACAAAATTTGAAAGTCAGTCAAGAGCATTAACTATTGGGCAAAAAAAAGAACTTTCCAGATGTAAGGGATGCCATAAAACTGCTCTGAGGTAATCCATATGGGTTTGACTTCAGCAAAAAGATCAAGGACTACAAGCCTCCCCAAAGGAACAGAATGTAGAAGTGCCTGGAGAAAGTTGGATGTTGGCAGAAACTAACATCACAATCAATTGAAATGACAAATTTGAACAATGCGAAGCCATAATCTCATGATGGGATAAGACAGACATGTAGACTAAACATGGACCAAATGTAGTTATCAATTTGCACTAAAATGAATCTAAAATTTCAAACTACGCTACGTATATTTAATATTTTATGCAGGCATGTGCACGTAGAGAATTGCAGATGGCCACCAGAAATGTTCCAATGGAGGCAATTTGTGTAGTGGACGGTGCATGGATTCTGACAAGATTAAAATCTGTAGTAGACATACATAGTAAAGATTGTGAATACTGTTACATATGAAAAAAATATGATAACTTTTGTGTGGAGTTCTTAAAAGTTTATTTCCAAACTCTTGCATGAAACAAAATGATATTGGCTTCAATTTTTGGATGATAAAGAAGAAGCAAAGGTTGAAAAATTATAGCATACAGCACTTTCCTTAGTGGCAAGGTGTAATACATGTTCGATATGGTAAGGCTAGGGAAAAATCCCATATTGTCAACCATTGATTTTTACTTCTGTTCGAAGATCAACTTTTATCATTTTGGGATTTCCCATATGAATCTTCTATTAATCATGTCCTAACCCTTGAGAATTTATATTATGAAGATAGAAAAGATATAATCAATTTTTCCATAGTATCACATGCATATTCTTCACAGAAACTTAAATCCGTATGCTTCTAACTAAACTTGACGTTCTACCGTTATGTTAGACATTCCCAACAGAAAGAAGTAAAGAGAAAATTTTGGTGACCGTCTTTGACCTACAATCAGAAAACAAAGCTAATCAGAAATTAAAACCTTCATTTGTGGAGGCCTCCAAAAGGGATCATAGGAGAACAACCAACCCTGCAGAAAAAAAAATAAAATCAGGACATTAGCACCAAATGCAAAGTCCTTGCAATTACTAAATGATTTTTAAAGACAAATTACTGATGCAGAAATCAATATTAACTTAGTAAGATAGCAAGGGTGATTTTGAATATTCATCAAGACAAAGCATCGAAATGCACAAGCTGCAGGACACTGAATGTGAACAAAGTCAATCACAGACCAATATGAGAACTAGTAAGGCTGAATAATATAACTGCACAACCAAAATTGATCCACCTGCATAAGCCAGACTGAATGATCATCACCACTCTGCATTCCCTCAAAGATTGCTGCACCTAGTGAAGAAATGTACTCTGGATCATCAACTGGTGGAGTATTCTCATCAAAGGTGTCACTGCCATGAGTCAGAATGTACACATTTTAAAGACTTGAACAAACTTAGCCTATAATTTTACAGAAACTACAAACAATAGTGAGCTAATGAGTGACTTTAAGGAATCAGCCAATAAAAGGCAATAACTTCACAGTCCAGCTGGCATATGTATCCAAAATTAGCTGTAGGAGAGATAACCTTACCAGTTGTATATATGCCCTGTCCTTCCATACTCTGACCAAAAGATGATACCAAAAATCAAAACGTTTGCAACATTGACAAATTTATTAACATGAGAAACATAATATTCAACTAATTTGGAACTAAGACAATTGCACCTCTCAACTGTTCTTGAATAAATGCTCTCCCAATCTCAACGAACAAGGGGTCATTTGCATCAAGAAGATAAGTACAGCACCATCGGGTGTCACTCTCAACCGAAAACCTGAAGCAGGATTTTTCACAAGCGTTTATTGGGTGTTATGTCTCCCATTGATGCAACCATAGAATGCATCAAAATTAGCAAGTTTTCACTAGTTGAAGATTTGGTGTCTTATTTGCACCAATTAGCACTTACCAGTTTCCCAAGCGAGTTATACTTGCTGATGGATATATATTTCTTAATGCAGCAGGAACATTTCCAGAAAAGGCTGGAAGGACTGGAAAAGTTGATTCAAAAGTATTGTGAACATTACCTTTAGCAGAAGTTGGAGAAGCAAAAGATCTAAAAATTTAAATGTGTCTTACTGCTTTCTCCTATGTAATAGCTTTACTTCTTCTAAATGACTTCTTAAAAACCTCTAAGAATAGCTTTAATTATGTTATGCTTCATAGAAGATATAGGACAGAAAGGATGGTTGGGGAAGAAGGTGAATTTCATCTTTACTAATGAATTGAAATAGGTACCTGGCGTCATCCCTAGGTCATACATCCTGGCAAGTATTTTCTTCTGCAAAGCTAGTTGTTGATCAAGCCAACTTTGTGGTAGTGGTCCGCCCCACCTTAGATTGAAAAGAAAGGTGTTTATACAGGAATCCTTATGTTGTTTATACAGGAATCCTTATGTTTTGGTTTAAGTATGTATTCTCATCATGAAAAAACTTCACCTACTGATTTAAATGATCTCAAATTCTGTGCTCCATAACATCAAAAGTTTGAAAGAGCAGCATAACCTTTCATTGTGGCAAATATTTACTAAACTTTGTGAAGGAACTGAAAAAAGAAAAAAAAACTTTCTACCTAGAATTTAAAGTGAACCAAAACGATAAATCTAGGTTATAAGTGCACCTGTGTAAATTTGCCATTCTAGACCAAGCAAGAAATGCAGGCCCTCCAAAAAAATCATCTAAATCTTCTTTGCTTAAATTGGATTTCTGCAGAAGTGAAGAATAAATCATTTCAGGAATAGATATTAAGAGGCAATATCAAAACTGATTTTTGAGCAGCCAGAAGCTGCTATAGTGCTATCATGGTACTTACCCACAATGGGTATAAACTATCAAGTACATTTTAGAAAATCCTAAATTCTGAACTAATGTAAGACTAAGAACCAACAACGTGAAGAAGATAATAAGAAGAAACCACTTTCAGTAACATGTTCCTAAAGAAAATGTAGCACTAGTGTTGCATTCTACCGTTCAAAGGAAAACAGATAAGTTATAAAGCTAACAAACAAGTAAACATGACAAGGAGAGGAAAGGCACCTGGAAAACTTTTTGCCATATAGCCTCTTGACCAGTAAAAGCCAAGGGCAAGTTGATTCCTTGGAGAGCCATCCAATCAATCTCTTTTTCCCATCTTTTCCAGTCCCACCAAGCAAATGAATCTTTGCAAAGGGATAAGTTAAAGTTAGGTCATATTTTTCAGAGTCTGAAGCTATAGCCATTGACAGCAGGTCTCCGTTAGCATTGGGACTTACAGCTAGATGTAACAGCATTCTGGTAATAATTCCAAGGAACCGGTCTCCTTACAATGATAGGACTTTGAACACGAGGAAGAGAATCTAATTTAGGTACTGAATTTAGTTGCGCACCACCAGTTTTGTCCCATGATATATGCGCAGCACAGAAATACTTCAAATACCAATGCAGACCAGCCAATACTTCCACTGCAGTGACCCCAGAAATTCTAATACGAGACAGCCCAAAACACCATATACAATCATACTCATAAGCTATTCAATGCACAGAAAATGGGTGCCACTAAATACTTGACACCACTTAGAAGACAAAAAGGATATACTGTTAAGCAATTCAACTAACAGAATCTCTGGAGATCCTACTCCCATAAAATAAGGATGATTCTCGATAATAAAGCAAGATTTCCCGCCACATTGCTCCTGTACACAAACAACACAAAAACGACAGCTACGTACACTATACTCTTGAGTTCTCAAATAAAGCAGATTTCAAAAGCATACACTCTACACTCTACAGTGATACAAAAACAAAATATCTCTCCACGAAGCACGCACCTTAGAGACAATTCCAAAGTCGAATGCTGTAGAATGAGAGGGAAGCAAGCGACAGAGGACGCTGCGAGCGGCAGCGAGTTGAACAGAGGGAGGAGCGCGCTCGCGTTCTTGGATGTCGAGAAGGCGAGAGATGTAGTCGACGCCGATCGTGAAAGAATGAGCGGTAGAGAAGACGAAGGAGAAGATGAAGAGGAGCACGAGAGAGGGAGGCGTGGCCATGAGAGAGAGCGCGACAAACCCTTGGAGAGGGTAGTGTGAAGAAGATGGACATTTCAATATTAAACTCGTAAACAGAAGATTCGATGGAGAAGGAGACAAAGGAATGGTGGTGGGTGGTGATTGGTGGCCGGCCGGCGGGGGATTCACGGAGATTTTTAAATTTTTGCGGAGGGTTTTGTCATTAGACTTTTTGTTATTATTAGGGATATTTTAAAAATCAGACAGCGACATTTAAGATTTAAAATGATTAATTAGATAATTATTCTTTTTTATTAAAAAATTTTAATTTTAATTTTAAAATAAAAGTACTAAATAAAAATTATTTGATTTATAAAAATTGTAATCTAATTAATTTTTAATAACAAAAATTATTAAACTAAATTAAATCAAAAATTAAAAATTGAACAAAAAAGTTTAAGGATGGCATGAACTACAGGATATGCCAGGCAGAATGGGCTCGTGTATATTTAAAAAAAAAAACTTGATAAAATGACGTTGTTTTGTGTATTCTCTTCGGGTCACAGGTCGAGTCGGATGGGTCGGGCTAAGATTACCATCTTTAAAAAATTTGGTCAATTCAAAGTTTTCACAATTAAATTAGGTATATCAATACAATTTTTAAAACATTGATTATTACTTTTATACATGATTTTAATGCATTCAAAATTTTGTGGAGAATCGTTTCCTTTGGGTTTTTAAATTTAATCTATAGATTATGACTATAACATTGTAATTAAGTAATTACTATAAGTTAGGTTAATTACAAATAGTCAAATTCATTCTTTAACTAATAATAATAGAAATAGCAACGAGATCATCACCGATTCCACCCTTTTGGTTGTAGCATGAATTTCGCTCGAACTTTAATCAAGTTTGATCCCAATAGTTTGAATTCAAATTCATCTCACTTAAAATAATATCACTTTAGGGAAATTTGTTACAATAACATCATTTTTTGGTGGGAGTGCGCGTAATTTAAATCATCTATTGAATCTTTGATTGATGCTCCATATCCAAACTCAATTTAAACTTTAGGTTGATTAAATCAATTCAAGTTAAGCCAAATTACAATCCTAAATTTTTTTTTAAAAAATTACCAATCGTAAATACTAGAATCTTATCCTCCACGAGATAGTATAAATAATGCCTCAAATAATCTTTAATTATATGATATTTATTCGTTATAAGAATTAAACTCACAACTATTTAAATTGAATTTGTGACTTATTTGTAATAATTTGTATAAAAATGTAATTTATAAGTTATTTATGATATCAAAAGTTTATATAATATATGTCTAAAGGCTAAATGCCTAATTTTGGTTCAAATTTTTTTGAGATTTGATCAATTTAGGATCAAACATTTTAACTTACTAAATTAAGATCTAAACGTTATCGATTATGCTCAATGTTAGGCTATTTTGGACGGAAATCTGGCAGTGTTATACACTCATGTATTCTATATATAAAAAGTTCATTTGGAAAGACCAGGTCAATTTTAAATATCACGTAAAACACACAAAAACGGCGTGGATTTTTAGAAAATAAAATAAAATCATTTCAATTTTTACTCAAAACCTTAAATTTACTTGTAATCCCCAAATATTCACCCTCTCTCTCTCTCAGAAACTTATCTTGTCGAGCAGTAAGGTTTTTTAAAAGGAAAAATTTTAGGAATGGGGTTTCAAATGCTGTGGTTTTATTCAAGTTAGGGTTTATTTATAGTATCAATTTGATTTAGGGATCTAGAATTGTTATTAGCTGTGAATTTGAGGATTGTTGGTGTTTAAAGCGTTAATCTGAGATCATTTAAGGTTTTGTCTAGCGAGCTACAGAAATTAGGCTTTTAAATTTCGCTCGAAAGTCAAAGGATATTGAACATAAAGAATTCACATTTTAACTCACGTTAGAACTCCACATTCTCTATCTTATGATTTTTTGTGCTCTCAAATGTTATTATCTTAATTTAATGAAATCCATATACTTATTTGCAGTAGTATTTAGCTTTATTGATTTTTAATATGATATTACCGTAATGTAATAGGATGAAACCACATTTTAACTTAATGTTCACTTATTCTATAATATCTCTGTTTTGTGTTTGTCTTTTTAAAATTTGATAATGAGGTATAGGAAGAATAATTAACTAATATTAGTTTGTCTATTAGGGTGTGTTGCATTATAGTTTGGCAGAGTTGCATTTGATGAGGTCATTCTAAGATTTCACCATGCGGGATCATTGGTTAATGTGGGCGATAATCTTAGGTATGAGAGTACTTTTGTGGATAAAATAGAATTTGATCTTGACTTACTCAGCTACTTTGAACTGGTTGATGTATGTAAGATTAATGGCTATAATAATGTGAACAAGATTTTTCATCTTAGGCCTGGTTTTCAACTGTCTAATGGTTTGAGGGTTGTAGAAGATGATGCCAGTGTGTCAGATATGGTTAGTGAGATAACGCTTGCTGGTGCTATTGATATTTATATTGAACATGGTGTACATATCCTTGAATTACCTCCTGATTTGATTAAGGATGAACCTAATGAGCTTAATCAGGATAATGTAGTTGAAGAAAATGGTTAGGATGTTAATAGTTTAGGGTTTGCAGATAATGTAAATAATGGAGTTGATGAAGAAAATGTAGAAAATGTTAATCGGGATAACGTAGTTGAACATGAGGGTCAGAAAGTTAATAATGTGGGGTTTGGAGGTAATATAGATAATACTGATGAAAATGTAGAGAATGTAGAAAATTTAGATGATGTCTCAAATGTTGATGATGGATATAGTGGAGATGATGCTAATATGGAGGATAATGGAGATAAATGAGTTGATGATGTAGATGACGAAGATAAGGAATATAATAGAGATAAGGGAGATGATTTCAAAGTTAAGTTTAGGAATCCAAAAGGTAATTGGGAAGGAGCTGAGTTTGTGGTTGTTAATAGGGATGGTTTAGCTGCAGAGGATTTAGAGGAAGGAGAGGAAGGAGATGATGGAGACCATGAGGATGACGCAGGTGATGAAAATGATGAAGATGAGGTAGTTTTTTTTAATATTATGACAGTGATGACTATGGGGAACTTATTAGTGATATAGATGATATGGTTGATGATGCAAATAAGAGAAAAAGAAAATACCCTGTTTATGGTGAAAATATTCTTGAGCCTAACATTGAATTATGGATGAATTTTTTAATCATTTGCAATTGAAGCATTTAGTTAGTTTATTATATATAAAAAAGCTATCATTTTTACCAAAAATAAGCCCAATTTTGTGTAAGGTAAATGTAGGACAGAGATCTGCCCTTAGAATATATATGGAGCATTTGATAGGAAGCTACAGTCTTTTCAAGTTAGGAAACTTAGGGACACTGACTGTAATAGGATTTATACAAATCGTAGGATATAATAGGTTTCTACAACTTTAAAGGCCACCACTAAAAAAACAACCAAAAGCAAAAGTTTAAATGTCGTTGCAGGGTTTAGAGGGCCTGGCTATGCTGTTGCAGATGATGAAAGTAGAACAACGATGTTTGGTGCTGGCAGATCTAACAAATATTCTTAACCGAAAATTTTAGGACAAAGGCTTGTCACATACTCTTCTCTTCAACATAAAACAAATAGGAAGTTTAAGAAACAGATGGAAGGGATAGGGATATATACAAATCCAACAACAGGGCTGCAAATGCTAAATGTAAGTATTAAAATTTTTCATTTTTATTAAACATTAATTATCTGTTTAATTTTTGCATTCTTATCAAACATTAATTAAGTGATACAACTGAAGTTAATAATGTTTGCATTTTATCTACAACCTTGAAGGCCAAGTCAGAGATGAATATATCTTGGGCAGAAATCAAAAAAGAGCAAGCAAGTTGTTATTGGGCATGTGAATCCAATTCAAGAAAGTCAAACTACATCTTCAAATGGAAAGGAGAAAATGTAAACAAAACTGTTTTTGTTAGTGTTTTGTGTAATGAACAATGGATGATACTTATATCCATCAATTTTGTGATATTTGTTTAACTTGATGATTGATGGAATTTTGGTTAATAGGTTGGATATCTATTGAATGTCGTTTGGCAGTTGTTATTAATGTAAGGATCTTATTGGCATTTAAATGTTATTATATGAAAGAATGCAATGACATACATTTTCAGTCAGAATTGGTTTTTTTTCTTTTAGGGTTTTTTTCTTTTTTCTTGAAGTTTATGAATGATAGATGATGAAACTACATTTGTATATGTATATCACAAAACCACTTTGTAAGCTCGATTGCATTTAAACACTGTTCTAGTAAATAAAACTATTTCCAAGTAGGGCTTTCAACGTACAACTATTGCTTAAATCACCTTCACTATTTATGCTAACAAACAGAAGCGAAACTAGAAAACAAAAGCTTAAATAAGCTACAAAGTTCCAACTATTTGTTGAATGAGTTACATTACTACTCATATGTTGAATGTGTTTCATTACTACTCATCATGGCATGTAACTCATTCTTTAACTTCAAATTTTTTGTAATAATTTCAACTTCCAAAACCTCTACAACATTTTCTCTTAAATATGCCACTTCAGCCTTCAATAGAATAGTTTGACAGTATAACATTTTCTCTCTATTTTTCAGTTTTAAGATAATCTATCTTGCTCTTAAAGAAAATCTTTGATCATGCCATTCATGAAATCCACAGACATTTTCACTGTACCATGAAACAAAAAAGAGCAATTTGTTAATGAAAAATATGAACATATTTATATAAAACAACATCAAAATGTACAAAATTATCAGAAATAGTCGACGGCCATAAAATCTTATTCCTGAATTTTCATCAGTTCAAGAAGTCCATCTAGGTGCTTTTAAGTTATAGTAATAATATTTAGCCTCTCCGTCATAATCCCATTCAACTAGGTAAGTTGAAGAAATCAACTTGTATTCCCAAATTAGAAAAATAAAAGATATATCTTATTTTAATATTATGCAAGCTCATAAATGCAACAAAGGATGTAAAAGATGATAAATCACTCCATTACAAGAAAGGCAGTAATATATGAAGAAAGCATAAAAAAGTAAATAGAAAAACTTAAATCAACAAATTCGCATGATTAATTCAACAAAACCATAATAAAACAAGAACTGGAAGTAACACCTTCTTAATTTTAGATACATATAAAATGAAAGTAGAGTATAGATGGCTAGTCTAAAAAGAGTAATAGCTTAAAATTCAACTGTAAAAAGATGGTTTAATGTTACAAATACGAGCAAATTGAATATACTAGAAGATACTATCCATACAAGAAGAAGCCAAGAGATGAAAAAAAAATTGATGGTTTATCAAGATCTACTATATTGCTGACAAAAACTCAAATTGTAGTGACTAAAATATGCTACTTTTTACAAATCAGCTTCAAAAGTTATGGATATTGGATACGAGATGCTCACATCGATGACACTAAATAGGGACTAATTTGTATTATACATTCCTGGTAGCTTTGATTATGTTTGGTAAGGAAATGATAAAGCTTGGGAGTTAATAGAGCACAACAAGTTAGAAATAAGATGTTTGATGGTGTTGACAGAATATTGTGCGATATTTGACATGTACCAAAATTAAGGGAAAACATGATCTTTTTGGTACATTACATGTGAACTGTTTAGTTATAAAATTGATAGAAAATATCTTAAGGTGGTAAAGGATTCCACGAATGTGGTATAAGGCTAAGACTAATATGAAAGATCTACAAACTAAGTAGGAGCCTAGCTATGGGGTGGAAGTTATTATAGTAGAGTTAGAAAAAGATAGTATAAAATTACGATATATGTGGTTATGTCATCCTAGAGAGTGAGAAATGATAAAACTTTATGAGGGAATTTTATTAAATGTGTAAAACACTACAAGTTATATTTCTATAAATTTTTTACACTAATTTAAAATTATAAGGTAATATTAAGGGTGTAGTATTTGAGAAGTAGCATATATTGAAATAAATATATGGAGAAGATATGTTAGGGTAAGCTGAGAGCACTATTGGTTCAAAAGTGGATAAGTGGAATTGGAATAATATGAAACATATGTTGAAAGAATTAAAAATTCGAATTGAGGAAATGCTAGAAAATTTTTAGAGGAAGAGCAACATCATAATGTAGCCATAAATGGAGTGAGATATTATTAGGCTACTAAATAGATATTATTAGGCTACTAAATAGATATGATTAGGAAGATTTGATTTTGTATATAGTTATCATCAATAATGAGGATCAAATTACCTTTTAGAGGATTATGGATAGTTAGAAAAAGGATAGATATATGAGTATTATGATGGAAGATATGAAGTTTCAAAAGATTGTGGAGTTGATTTCATAGTCAAAGGTTATTGAAAAAGGTTTACATTTTGAAAGATGCAGCTCACATGTTTGAGAAATTTGGTTGCTGCAGAAGAGTACAAGTATTGATTAGACTTGATCAATGTTTTAAAGTATTAAATGAGGTTAGATCTCAACATATATTGGAGTATGTTTGCAAAATTTAAAATCGTTATAGGGTAAAAGACTACAAAACCCCAAGTACTTAGAGAAATACTAAAGAAACCATATTATTTGGAATTAGGGAAAAAAGTTCATATAGTTTGAACTTGTCCAAAAAAATTCTCTGGAGTTGACAGCCATTAAAGTAACATCTGATGTGACAAAGTTGAATCAAAATCAGATAACGTAGGCCAACTTGGCGTAAATTTTTTATCCAATTATTTTTAACCTGACCCAACCTTGAAAATAACCTAACCCCTATGACTCTGTTCACTTCCTAAACCTAATTATTGTCCCAAATCACGGTGGTTTAGAGATTGTTGTGCTTATGCCTTCTTAAGTGATTGAACGAATTTTTCTTGCTAAAAAAATTTCTTGATTAACTAACATCTATGATATAAAGAGAATTGATGAAAGCCATCATTATTTCTCACTAGATATTCTCTAATATCCATATCTGTATCACAATAAACATGAGCAAAAAGGAAATGGCTTTTTTCGATAAAGTAGAAAATGACTTATAATTCACATCTTTAAACTGTATAAAAAAATATCAAGAATAGGTTTAAGCATAGTTTAATTATATCAACTAAAGACTAAATAATACATCCTCATATTATAAAACCTTATTCAATCACAGATTTGCCTTTCCTGGGTATCTCAGTTTAGGTTATTTCTAAGTTCAGATCGGGTTAAAAAATGGGTAATGTAAAAAATTTAGATCTAGTTGGTCTATTTCAACTGATTCACGTGGACCAACTTTATCAAGTAAGAAATTCTATTAGTTTTTTTAACAAAAGTCAACTCCAGATAGTTTTTTCGAAAAGTTTAAACTACAAAAACTCTTTTTTCATAATTCCAAATAATAAGGAGTTTTTCCAAAATTTTCTTATGCATATAGGATATTTTTGTCTTTTTCCCAATTATTATGTATGACTCATATATACAAATGTGCAATTTTGAAAGAAAACGAGTGTTTTCCAATGGCCTTTAGGTGAACAAGTTTAGAACATGAGTGTGTTGATATGGAAGTAGACTTTTTGAAGAATGATACAACCTAGAACACGTGTGTTAGTGTGAGTTACACAACTTAAATATGGACATGTTTGTATTTGCGTCCCATTATTAAAAAAGTAATATAATATGATTGTATTTTAAATTGTGCTTAAGACAAGTCACAACAACAAAAATAAGAACACCTTAGTAAAAATTCTAATGAGATGTAGAGTTTGAGGAGATTCAGAAGTACGTATCCTTAAACTAGTAGAAAGGTTGTTTTCGATAAACTCACAAGAAAAAATGAAAACGGTTTGAAGAAAATAATAGTCAAATACATAAACAAATAACTATATAAATAAATTAAAAATAAAAGTAAAAGCAAAAAATTCAAAATCAAAATAAAGATAAAAGTAAGTAAATAAATAAACCAAAAAAGTAAATAAAACAAACAAGTATTTTTTTTTAAATGAAATAAATAATTAAAATAACTAAAAGGGAAAGTACTCTAAACAAAAGTATTTAAGCTAAGGACAAGATACAAAAATCAAAAGAAAAGGTTCAAAAGGTCTATGAAATAGAAGAAACTCTTTATGAAAAGAGAAAGATATCCCTATATAAAATCCTCTAACTATATCCTAGTTCACTAAAGTTTTTTATTAAGAACCAAGTTTTTAGTAAGCTTTAGTAGAGTTATATCATACCTTATCACCTCTCCCCAAATTTTCTTAAATCTTCCTCTTATGTTCTTACTACTCAAGGCATGTTGCCTTGTTTAAATTTCTTTTTGGTGAATTTAAAATTTTGGGAAAATTTTAAATGTTATTAAAATTTTGTTATAAGTACCATTAGTGATAAAAAATTATATAAATTACACCTGAGAGCAATGTTATTAATTTTGTACTGTACCAGTCAGCATTGTCCAAAAGGTACCGTATTGGTTGAAAAATGATACAAAATTATGTTAAGTAGTATCGGTTGTAGGTATCGGTCGGTAATGGCAATTTCGCATAGTAAATACTGGCTGACATCATAAGTTTTAAAAATTGCAGGGAATTATTTGCAAAAATGAAAAAATAAAAAATTTAAACTTGCCTTTGACACTCACTCTTTTGCTCTCTCTCGTTCTCCCATTTTTGTATTTCTCTCATAGACTCTCACACACTCTCTCTCTCTCGTTCTCCTCTCCAACAGCTGCCTCTCCCTCTCTAGCGACTACATGATCACTACATCACTTTCCAGTCTCCTCCACGCCTCCACGCCACCGCTCTCCATGCCACCACCTTCCAGTCCTCCACCGCTACCACCATTGATCTCCTACAACATTTCCAGCCGTGAAACACACTCAAACTCACCAGATTTGGAATAGATCCAGATCCAAACCCAATCCGACGGACATTTAATTGGATTTTTTGATTTTTTGAGGTGTTTTTTGCTTTGAAATTTAAAAAACATTTGCATTATGTTTGGTTGTTTATATATGTTTTATGATGGTTGAATTGAAATTGTAGAAAATTGTTAAAAATGAAATTGTTGGAAATTGTTAGAAATGGAATTGTTAATGTATGTTTTGTGATGTTTAAATTAAATTATTGCAAATGAAAATTGTTTATGTATGTTTTGTGATGGTTGAATTGAATTTGTTGGAAATAAAAATTGTTTATGTATATTTTGTGATGGTTGAAATTGTTGGAAATGGAAATTTTTATGCATGTTTTGTGAATTGTGAATTGTAAATTGTGAATTGTGAATTGTGATAGTTGAAATTGTTGAAAATAGAAATTGTTTGTGTATGTTTTATGACTTGTGATTGTTGAAATTGTTGGAAATGGAATTATTGAAAATCAAAATTCTTGGAATTGTTTGTGTGCGTTGGTGTGAAATTGTTTGTGAGAAATTATTGGAAAATTAATGGATTGGAAAATTTGAAATTGAAATTTGGACTTGTTTGTGTGAGTTGGTTCAATTTCAATATAATTTAGACATTGTCAATTTATGAAGAAAATTAATGACTTGTAAAATTTGAATTTGACATTAGGAATTATTTGGGTGAGTTGGTTCAATTTTAATATAATTTAGACATTCTCAATTTATGAAGAAAATTAATACATTAGATGGCTCAGAAATTAAGAATGATGAATTGTGTATGATGTAATTGTACAAAATGAGTTATATTATATAAGATAGACATGCGTATTGTCAGAGTAGTGCTCTAAAGGCAATCACCTTTAGTACTTTTGTAAAAACTTTATTTTGATTAATAAAGCGAAAAGCAATTTTTATTAATTTGATGTTCATTTATTTATGAATTGATGACGTTCTTAAATCGAATTAATGAAGTCCATGATACAAAATATAGCATGAAGGAAAGCATGATCAGATCATGATAATGAGATTCCTATCATGTACAATTATGTTAGTATCTAAATTATCCCTAATCATAGGATTAATGAGACAAGACGATGTTAATCCGGATAGACTAAAACATGTTATACTCCTTGATTTAATCAAGCAGTGGATCCCATAAACTGTAAGCATGAGATGTTTAGAGTTAACACGTGGATGCTTACTAAGAGTAGTAAGTACATAGGATGACCCACTATGAAGAGATTACCATATGGATGATCTATCAAATGTCAGTGATTAATCTCATCGTAGCAATGATGCAAATATCCTTAGACTTGAGGTACTCAAGGATATCGATACTGATCCTGTGCTTTGACACCATTCCTTGTTTCCTTAAGATGAGGTCGCTCATAGGGTAGCGATTGGGTACAGCTATTAGTAATTGAAGATAATTAGGTAGCCAATAAAGGATTAACCACTCCTAATAGAAGGAGATGATACCCACAACCTCTTATCGGGGTCATTACTCGAGAGTCTCTAGCTAGAACAACTATGCGTCATGAAGAGAGTCTTCAATGACACATAGAGTAATGAGATCACAGGATAAGAACTAACATCACTTGGACTAGATCTAACATAGTTAGTCTAGTGAGAATTGACACATAGCCCACAGTCTGAACCAAGAGAGGTATAGGATGGTGAAGGGACGAATTGCATGGTAATTGACGATGGAAAGGTTTGTAAGTTGGATAATTAACTATTGAAGAGTTCGATTGTTAATCCACTTATATTCTGGTAAATTGGCATCATGAAATCCTTCATGATTTGCTCGGATTAAGAGTTAATTCAAGTGAATAAAATAATTAGGAACCTAAGGGTCACACACATAAAAGATTGGACGAAAAATAAAGTGTGCATGGTTGTCAATTAAGTAAGCCACGATTATGACCGACTTAATGACAGGTGGCATAAAAGGGAGTTCTTCACTTTTGTACACACGTTTTTTAGCCATAAAACACACTCAATAGAGAGGCCAAGGGTCCAGAAGAGTTTTGGAAGTTGAGAGGAGTGATCTTGAGATTCATTCATGTAATCTTAAGCAATTGTTGCATGAGATTAATTGGGTCTTGATCTAACTCTCACTAAAGCATCTACTTAAAGTCATCGTGTTTGGCGCTATAACAACCCTTACACATTGGTTTTTCTTCATCTTCGCATGCTCTCTAGAGGCCAAGGAAGGTGTTTAGTGTTTGATACAACCCAAACGAGGACAAGATTCAAGAAAGGAGGAGTATTTGCAAGGTATATATGTTGTAATTTCATGTTCTTATAATTTGTTTATACATGCATCATAAATTCTGGATTTTCTAAGAATGTTATGGGGTTGGAATTTTGATTCCGATACTTCTACTATCTTGCCATATATGTGATGCATGAATCTATAGCTCCCTAACAGTAGTATCAGAGCAAGTTATGCATGTATAAGGTGATCTATTGAAAATGTGCAAATTTTTTGCTGGGTTGTGACTAATATGCATGTTGATTTCAAAAATTTCTTATAAATTGTAGAAAAATGGTTTTTCTGATTTTTTTCACAGAAATATTTATAAGATTTTATATTATGTTTCTGTCAAAGGAAATTTCAAATGAATGTCATTTTCTAGTTTATTTAGAATTAATCTCTAGTCTATTCATATGTTGGTTTATAGGAATTTCTGAAAAATAGAATGCATGTGCTGATTTTGAAAATTTTGTAATAATTCTAGAAAACTTGTTTTTCTAATTTTCTTTCACATAAATGTTTATATGCTAGTATGTTATGTTTCTACCAAAGGAAAATGCAATTGTATGTCATTTGCTATTTTATTAAGATTTTAGCTTCAACCTGATGCATGAATGAAGTTCTGGGAAATTCTAGAAATATGATGATACATGCATGCATGTGAATTCCAAAATAATTTTATAAAAATTGTTTTTATGAATTTTCTTTATAAACATGCACATATTATGTTTCCATTGTATAATATGCATGACACCTATTTTTAAAGTGATTGATTATTTATTCTCGATGTTACATGCATATT
>JAOTAY010000007.1:23031350-23049626 GCA_025629805.1 Erythroxylum baracoense
CTTAACTTTATAATATTTTGATTTATAAAATATGATTTTGTATCTATATGTCTATTAAATTAAGTATTAACAAAACTGATAACAATCAACAGTTCAATCAATTCAACACACTTCCAAGTTTCATTTCACATTCACAGAGTCACAGTCCACTCCAGATCAGTTCCTTCCACACTTTCATAGTTTCATTCCACATCAACATTTTGTATATATATCTCTATTAATAACTTCAATAAACCAATTTACAATTTTCACTTTCGCACTTCCACAATTCCATTCCACTCCACCACAGTCCACATCCACAATCGGTAATCCACAACAACACAACAACAAATTAACATATGTGATTCCTAATTCACAAAAGCACCAACATTTCCATTCACAATTCACAAATGCATCAACAATTCCATTCACAAAAATTCACAAAAAAACATTGTCATAACACACACCTAATTATTTTAGAAATTCAACAACAATTTTAAGGTCAGGGACGTCTGGTAAATCTGGCATGGAAGAGGAGAGGAGATCTGAGAGTGGCTAAGGCTGCTGAGGCGTTGATGGTAGTCTCTGATGGTGTCAGTGGTCTTGGTAGGTGATAGGTGTCGGTGATGATGGGCATCGATGTGTGAGAGAGAAACAAAATATTGGGAGAAGCGATATGGGGCGTCGGTGGTGGTGGTGGCAGGTGGTGGGTGGCTTGGGTGTGTGTCGATGCTCGATGGTGGTGGGTAGTAGGTGGTAGTGGGCGTCGATGGTTGGTGGGTCGAGAGAGATAGTGAGAGTTGAGAGAAAAAAGTCGTGTGTGGTCGTGTGGGAGTGGGATAAGAGGAGGAGGACAACGACAGCACAACGAGCGTCGATGTGGCGGTTGTTGGGTAGGCGGTGTGCGGCAACGGTGAAGATCAAAAGAAGAGAGCTGTGGCGTGAGTGAGTTTGAGTGAGGAGATGAGATCAGAGATAGGTTAGAGAAGAGAATAAGAATGCGTGCGTTTTAGGGATTTAGGGTTAAAATTTTTATTTTTTTTGCAGATATACTCCTAGAGTTTTAAATATTTCCAGTACCGGCTGATATTACAAATACCATCCATACTGAGCGGTACGGTACGAAAAAGATCGGTACGGACTAATATTTAAACCTGATATACACGACCCCTATCTCGTGCCATTTTTCGGCCGATACGGTACGAGATGCAAAACCCTGGTTCACACATAGACCTTTTGGGCATCAAATGTCATTGCTCTCTCTTATGGTGTAAACTCTAAAGCCTCCTTAATTCTTGAAAACTCGATGTAATGTGAATGTTGTCTAATTAAACGATATAATTTAGTTATTTTTATTAATTAATTTAATTTAATTTGACATATATAAATATTTAAGATTTTTAAAATATGGGCAAACCATGTAAGTAAATTTAATTAGAACATTAACGTCAAATTAAAATTAAAAAAATTTGAATATTTAATTATTATTTTTTAAAATTTAAGTAATAATTATAAAATTGAGTAAATTTTAAATTTTATTTAATAATTAACTCTTCATTATTGGATTAAAAAAAAGTAGGCACCAAAAACTTGTACGCAGGTCAAATAAAAAAACTTAGTCTAACAATAGCAAGAGAATATAATTAAGTAACACGTTTGCCCTCCAAATTTTCTATTTTAGTTACTCTATTCTAATTCTGTTCTATTGAATTTGATCCATACGTTTATGTGGAGTCCATATAAATATATAAATGAGATTTAATAGAATATGGCAAAAAAATCATAATCAAAATAGTTAAATAGAAGATTTGATCCCCTATTTTGATAATAAGACCTTTTTCCTTCTTTTTTTTTACAAAATTTTGATTACTTTTTGCTCTATTGTTTCTTACAACTACATTTTCTTTCTATTTTTTGAGAATTACATTTTCTTTCTTGTGAAACTGAATGAACGGTCCTTATGCTAGTTGTTTCCTTTTATCAACTCAAATCCTCTGTGCCAACAACCCTGACCCAATTCTGTGTCACTCCATCCTAACCATCTATTTACCCACATAAATAGATGGTTAGGATAGAGTGGCACAGGATTGAGTCAGGGTTATTGACACAAAGGATCTCATCTCTTCCTTTTATACGACGAAATATCTATTCTATTCCAGCCTAGGAGAGCAAGGTAATCATTTCATCTATAGCAGACGAGACAGTGACTGCTGAAGTGTAGAAAAGACTAGTTATCAATTGTACCAAGCCTATGTAAATGACATAAAGCCTATTAACAGAGGCTGTGCGGTGAGACATTTCCTTCCATTCAAAATATTCTCCTTGGTAATTAAGGGCACACATGAATGAACAGGGCATTCCACGTGGATCGTTAGAAGGCTACAGTGCAAGACATAATTAGGAAAGTGGTCTGGATCTTGTCCTCCACCTCCACTGCAAGAGAGAGGATGTAAGAAATTGGTTCGTCAGATAAAACTATCTCGTCTACATAATACACCTATGCACATTTACATCAGTTTATTTCATATCATCAATTAAACTTCATATAATAGGAGCAAAGTTTCTGTTTTTAGTTTATATATTTTTGTATCAAATTTTTAATTTATGAATTATAAGTTATATTTTGCCTTGTGTTATTTTTGGAATTAGTTATATTTTTGTCATTTGTGCTTTATCTTAACTCTGTTTGTCTTTGAGCTTTGTGGGTATGTTAATTGTTGATACTTATCTATCTTAGGTAGCATTTGGCTTTTTACAATAACAATAAGTTTAAGTCCCTTTTTTTATTTTAAGTTTTATTTTTAGAAACTAACTTCTTATAATGAAGCGGGTAATATGAAGTTAAGTTAAGAAAAATAAAATATTTGCATTCTTATTTCTTCCTGTGTTGTTGTCATTACAGAAATACATTCATATTTGATAACACAATGTGTAATACACTTCAAGCCTCTAACTCATTTTAAAAGAAATGATAACATAATTCACTTAAGAATGTGTAGTTATGCTCTAAGATATCATAAAACGGAACCAGATCTTCTGTACCCACTACTTTGTACCAACTCTATTCTACGCGATCTCATCCATACAAATATGTGAGGCCCAGATAAATATATGGATGAGATCGTGTGGAACAGAATTGATACAAGGTAGTGGGTACAGAGGATCTCATCTCTCATAAAAGAGTCTAGTTTGACCACAATGAGTAGAGTCACCAAGAACTAGCTAGTAGATATTAGTCTGCCAGTATCCATCTCATAAGCACCATTAGCCTATCTCATGAGTAATTAAATACATAGTAGAAAAATGGTCCACGGGAACTATCAAAGAGAGACTTTAAGCAATTTAATTTCTCTATAATTATTTTAACCTGAGCTAATTTGATTTCTTCATGATTATATTAAAAAAACTTTTAAGATGTGCCTTGAATTAAGTATACTCATTATACAATATAATGTGAAATTGTGGATGTTTAAGTAATTGTTTTTTTCATTTTATCTTTTACAATAAAGCCAATTTGTTGCAATGTAGAAAAGAAAGATGTAAGATAGAAATTCTTATATGTTTTTAATTTACCTACGTATAATTTTTTCAGTTTCTTTTAAAATGTCCATTTAACTTTTTAATTTGTCTAAACGTATATATATAGATTGGTATCCTCTACCAATCTATTTAGAAATGTTCCAATACATTGTATATGATCAATCTTCTTATAATTGACTTTCATATTTTTATGAACAACACGCACACGCATACACATACAAGCGTGTGTGCACACGCGCACGCACACATTTCTCTGTTATACAATTCAAACTAATGTTTTATGTCTTTCATATAAAAAAATATCAGAATTATTAATTTAATTTTGACATATGTCTTTATTTATTTTTAGAGATAAATAGAAGATACTCCTGATAGTCCAACCTCTTCAGGAAAATTTAATGATCTAGCTTAGAATCATGTGAGATTGGTTCCTAGTATGAAGAACCGTATTATTTATTTATATTGCAAAAAACATTTGAAGGGTGAAAGAATTACCAGATTAAAAAACATTTAATTGGGATCAAAGGTGCTTTGGAGCCTTGTAAAAAAGTTAGACATAATGTGAAATGATAGATGAAAACTTTGCTTGAAGAGTATTAGAATGAGAAAGAATGAAGGCAAAGACTGAACAATATAATTAGTAGTGAAAGTTCTTTTTTGCAATATTTAGGATTAAAGACAGGCATCTTACTTTTTTACTTTACAAATGACTCTTTTTGTGAAATAAAAAATCATATGAATAAAATAAGAACGATTTGAGCAACTTATGGGTATTCAATTATGTCTGATGGTTACAAAAATAGAAAATAGGAGCCTATTATCAATATTTTGGTTTATTATGCTAAGGGGATGATGTTTTAAAGTCTATTAATGCATCTAACATTGTAAAAAATGTTGATACTCTATTTGAGATATATGATAAAGTTGGGAATGAAGTTAGGCCTACAAATATTGTACAGTTCATCACTAACAATGATGTTGCTTTTAAAGCAGTTGGGAAAAAGGTTGCAAGTAGGTATAATTCTTTCTATTGGACTTTTTATTGCATTAACTTGATGCTTTAAAATGTAGGAGATGTTAGATATTTTCTTATCATTGATGAAACCATATAGAAAGCAAGAAAAGTGACTAAGTTCATTTATAATTGTGTATGAGATCTAACTTTGTTGAGAAATAATTTCACCAAAAGTAAGAATTTGTGTCGTCTTGTCATTATAAAATTTTAAACTAATTTTTTATCACTTTAGTGTTTTATTCAAATGAAGAAGAAGTTGAGACGAATGCTTACAAGTGATGAATAAATTGCATCTCAACATATCATGTCTAATGTTGGAATGAAGGTTTTCAAAATTATACTTGAAGATCATGAATTTTGGTCCTAGTGTTAATTTGTCATATGAGTTGGTAAGTTTTTGGTGAGGGTACTTTATCTGGCTGCTAGTGATGAGAAGGTTGTATTGAGTTACTTTTATGATGCCATTGAGAGGGCGAAGGAAGCAATTAAGGTCAATATAAAAAATAGGCCTTCTTTGTATACACTTTATTATGTAGTCATCAAAGAAAGATGAGAAAGTTAACCTTGATCTCCATTGTTTGTTACTGAGGAATTTCTGAATACTAATATCTATTTTAGACTAGGCTTTATAAAGAAAGCTAAAGTTAAAAGGTGAATGTTATTAACTATTACAACAATTGTTTCACGTAAGATGATGCAAGATCTCTTAACTCACAAATAAAGGTATATAATGATGTGTGTGATAATTTTATGATGCCCATTATAATTCGTCAAAGAGATAAGCTTAATTTAAGTATATATTTCTTTGCTTTTCTTATTTGTTTAAAATTAATCATCAATTTATTTTATTTATAAAATTTATTTTATTGTCTTACAATTGCTTGGAGGGACCAATTTGAAAATAATGTTATAAAATTGCAAATGTTTGCAATTTAAATTCTTAGTCAATGTGTAAGCGAAAGATGTGAAAGAAATTAGAACATATTTGAATTCATTCATTCTAAAAAAGCGAAATAGATTGAAACATAAAAGATTAAATGATTTGGCCTTTGTCAATACAATTTAAAGTTTTAAAAAGGTACGTTATTATCATTATCAAGTTGAAAATAATTTCTCATAATTTCTTAATAATTTAATTTTTTATTTAATATGACTCTTAATAGAATAAACAGTTCCATATATCCAATTTTCTTTAATCATATCAATCTTTTAATGGTTGGTTTTTGAAGAACCAAGTGTTGAGTTAAAGATTTTTTTGTTGCTAAATGTTACGTCCTAAATGCTGAACTATTGACTTAGAAGACAATATTGGATGGAAAAGTATTGCATGTTATTTGGTGCAATGAATTTGAATGATGATGATAGTGTGGCTCCTCTCAATGATGAGAACTTCGTACCAAGTAAAAATTAGGGGCAACGTAAATTGATTAACTATATCATTGAATGAAGTTACAGTTTTTTTCTCTTTTAATTTCACTTGTATTTGATATATATGTTAAATTCTATATATGTAATATAAACATAACTTTTTTAATTGTGAGTATTTTATTTTAAGTTTCACTTATGCTTTATTGTGCTCCTTGATATGAACTCACGTTGTTATACTTATAGACCTATATTATTCTTACTACATAATTTTTGATGTAATCAATTATAATATTTTAATTACTTTATATTATTCTTAGTTTTGTATCAGTATAAGAACTAAAAGATATTTTTCTTATATTAATTTTAGATATTGTTTATATAAGAAATATGTGAAAAGTAATATTAATAGGAATAAAGAGATAATTATTATATTTAATTTATATTATTATAATTTTTAGAGAGGGTAGAAGTAAACTTAAAAATTATATAGTATAAAATATTAATTAACAATATTATAATTTTATAAAATTTAGATACTATTTTATAATTTTAAAGAATTACCCATAAATTGCCTAAAGTTGTTGGCATCAAGGACTATCCCTTTATGGCATAAAACAAATGACTAAAGGTGTGATCTACATCTCAATGTTTTATAAGAAGAATAAAAAAGCCCTTACCGTTATCTCTGTTACTATTTTGCATCATAACATTACTAAAATAGTACTTATTGTACCATAACATTACTGAAACTATACTCATTGCACCCTAAAAGTGGTAACAGACATAACGGTAAGGGTTTATTTAGACTTTTTGTGAAATGTTAAGGTGAAAATCACATATTTAACAATTATTTACATAAATAATTTTTAAGATCTCATTAGTGCATGGTAGGTCCAAATTGCTTAGTTGTGTCATGACATGGACTAAATTTATGACTCGTATACTAAAAGGTACTAAAAACTTAATTCAGTTATGATTTAGGGTGCTACAAGTATCATTTCAAAAACGTTAAAGTGTAACATGATATCATAGATAGCAGTAGGAATTAGCTTAGACTTTTAAAGAAATGTTAGGAGACAAATCATACCTTTTGCTTAAAACAAAGCAAGTCCTACCACTGACTTCATCCTTTATGGTGTGAATGGTAGAATGATATATACGAATTGTCCTATTTGAATTTTTGAAGTTTGAAGTTGAATTTTTTTCAGAATTTATCAAGAAATAAATAATTAAATTGAAAAGTTATAGTCTAATATTTAGAAAAAAAATTATAGCTTAGTTTATTCAAATATTTAATTTATGATTTGTTCATGCTCTACAAGATTTAGATAATATGGATTTAGAAAAATAATAAGGATGGTAATTTGGACTCATCTCGATATTACTCTGCTTAATCTAAAATTAATTAATCAAACTCAAGTTGGTCCAATGTTAGTCTATTAAAATTTAAGATGTATACCTATAAACATTAATTGTACGAATGAAATGAATAAAAAAGAGCCAACAAGATGAGTTTTAACAAGGTTCGACTAACTGGGTGTGTTTACTTCCTTGAAAACAAAAGTGATTAATTTCATCATTAATTAATCAAATATCACTTAAATATTATAGATTTCTTCTACATATAGAGTATAAATAATTATAAACTCTAGCTAATATAGTTTTACATAATTCATCCTTTTACTAAACTCAGTTCAGTATAACTTAATTATATTTATCATGTCTTAGAATTATCCTAAAGTTTGAATATTTTTCCAAGAACATATTTTTAGAAAAGATTTTCTTTCACGAATAAGGTTTGGAATATGACTGCACCCTAAATCCTAGACCATAGATTTTATTGTCTTTCTTTATAACATAGCATAGTCTCTGGCACGCTTATATCCCATATTGTGAGATGCCCTTGTGTCCTAGTTATGGATCTTATTATCATTTTTATAAAAAAGACACGATCTAAGACATGACCATTTCCTACACTATAGATTTCACCACCCTCTCCAAAATTTAACATGTTCTTTGACACGCTCGTTTCTTATACTGTGAATCTTCCTGCTTCTTTGTACACTAAGGCATGCCCGTGTCCTAGGCAATGGATTTTAATATTTTTTCGTGAAAAAGATACGGTTTGGGACATGAACAAGTTCTATACAATGTCGTTTTTTGAAAACACCTTAGCCACACCAAAACACTTGTATCTGTAGCGTGTGTTTTCACCTATAATTTGTAAAAAGGAATAGGCCCTAGATCATGCCTTTTTCCTAGGTTGTGGTCACCAAAAAACTTTTAAAAATTTACATTCGATTTTCCTAAAATCCCTTAAGATTGCATATGTGTATATGTGTCATACACATTAATCTCCTCCTTGAAAAATATAATTTACATAGGTTAAGTTGTATTCATGTTTAACATCCTTGGACATTAATCAAGTCTAAGCGGTGCTTGACCTTCTACTTAATAGCCAAATCTATTAACATATCAGTTACATTCTTTAAAGTGTGAAGCTTTTTTAACAAGATCATTCCATATGCACTTAATTTATTGATCTTGTGAAACCTCAGATATTCAACCATATCACATATCCATCATTTATTTTTCTCCTGACTTTCCTAGTCATATTAAAGGTAGTTGGATCCCCGTTAACAATAGTAAGATCATATGCAACTGAGTCTTCTCAAATAGATTTGTTTGATAACTTGATGATATGTCTTATTTTATCCATAACTATACCATACTAATGGTCTTTTCATAATATTTTTCTATCTCTCAAACCATAATTTTCAATCTCTTTAACATTAATTCCAGTTTGTTCTAGTTTCACTTATACTAACTTAGTATTACCCTTTGCTAGTCGCAACACTTCCTTTCCATATCTTTACCTCAATATATGTTGCTCTCTAAATATTGCAGCCTTAAAGGTTATCCTAGACTTTTTATTAAGTTTATAAAACTTACAAAATTCTATATTCTAGTGCTTGAAACCTTTAATAAGTTCCCTTTATGAAGTTTCATCATCTCTTGCTTCTCAAGATAAATCAGGCATAAATTCCATAATGCAGTACTATTTTCTTTTGACTCCACTATTTTAGTTTCTCCATTTACAATTGTGTTAACTAATATGTAGATATTTTTATCAATTTTGGACTTTACATCGCAGGCATCACACCCTTTTACCACCTTAATATTGTTTTTAGTTTATATCTTCCAAAGAGATTTTTTTTTCAAATCTGATATATATCGAATACTACTTAACATCCTAATACATCATCAAATATCTTAATCTTGACTTTCATGTTCTAACAATTTTATAAGCTTTACCATTCCGAACTAGATAGTCCCAAAGTTTCCTGACATAGATAACAATTTAATCATTATTTGATATCAAATGGTATGAACATCTCGTATCTAAAAATCACGAGTCTTGAAGTTGATTGATTAAAATATAGAGCATGTCTCTATCACTGCAATCTAAGTTCTTACTTTGGACTTATTAAACACCTTGACGAATCAAGTTTCCTTTTTATCCCTCTGCTCCTTATATGGGTAGTCCCTTTTGATACATCTAATTTGCTCACATTTGTAGAACAAGTTATTTTTCCATCCTTGGATTTCAACCTAGAACTCATTAGAAGAGCCATCTTTCCCTTAGTTTCTTCCACAATCATGATATCTCCTAATATAGCCCTTTAACTTGAGATCTTTCACCAATATTAAGTATCCGTTAGTTGTAAGTCAATAACACAATGGTGATGTCCTCCACACTTACTTTCTCCTTACCTAATATAAGCATAGTCACTAAATGTTCATAAAAGAGAGGTAAAGAACAAAGTAGAATCATTGTTTAATCCCTGTCCATAACAATAACCATAAAGTCTCAACAAATTACTCATTATTTGATTAAGCACATTCATATGTTATTACAGATGTGTTCCTTTTTATATATTCAACTTATATAACCTCTGCTTTATATACAAGTTGTTTGTGAAAGACAACACATATCGACTCTCTAGCTTCTTCCATATCTCTATAGGGGATGCAATCTCCATAATATGGTGCATGACCTCGTCTATAGGACATAACCGAATGGTTCTCATTGCTCATGGCTACAATTTCTCTAAATTGAGCTCATTTATGTCTTCTACCTTATTCTCCTACAACCTTTTAGCAAATCTTATTATATCATTAACAAAATAATGTGTATGCAACAAAAATATATATTTATGAAAGAAAGAAAGAAAGAAACAAGAACTAATAAGAACATTGTTAATAAGGTGTGGCCAATTGATTGTGCCTACATCTTCGATAGCACAGGGTGACTGATTTTGCTATTGATTAATTAAAACTCACTTAGTGATTACAAATTTCCTTAATATATAGACAAGATTTATACAAGTATAGTTACTTGCAAACTCTAGTTGATATTATTCAACATAACTTGCCTTTTTACCTAACTCCACATAACTTAACTACAATACAAGTCCTAAAATCTTCTTAGAGTTTGAATTCCATTAAAAACATCTGTTTCTAGATAAAGTTGTCCTTCATAGACACATTTTATGTCCTTGACCATAGATCTCACTATCTTTCTCTAGAACATGACATGGTCTCTTGTATACTTATGTCCTTAGGCCGTGAATCCTCTTATTTCTCTACATATTAAAGTGCAGTCGTGGCTCTACATATCATAGTGTCATCTTTGTGTAAAAGATATTATCTGGATAGGGTTGTTTCTTAGAATGTGTCTTCCTTCACATACACCTTCACCATACTAAAATGCCCATATTTTCACCTTTAATTTCCAAAAAACAATGTCTTGGGTCATATGTGCGTCCCAATTTACATTTACTAAAAGACTTTTAAGAAAATATCTAAGAACTTTCTTATACATTCTAGATTGTACCTATGTAGATGACCTATATACTACATAGCCCAAACTCAAGATCGACTCGATCAGAACGAACCAATTTGAATAAAATAATATCATTTTATTCAATAATTTAAAATTCAATTAATTAAAGTAATATGATCTTAACATTAGTTTGATGACGTCAAATTTAAACCGACACAAACTTATCTTTGTCCATCTCAATAAAAAATAGGTGTTACGAGTTTCCTTTAGGAAAAAAAAGGTGATTACTCCTAAAAAGTCAAAGTATCTTTCATCAACGGGACAACGCCTCAAACCATTCACATAAACATAACATATTTTGGTGGTTTGAAATCCTTCCTTTCTTTCTTCTCCTGATTGTAAAGGTGAACTAGTAATTTTGCAGCCAATATCTTTGCTGGCTTTTCAACACAAACATCAATTCTTTGTCCCCTATAGGAGAGAATCACCAAATATGAAATGAATGGTTTTGCTTAAGCAGAATCAATTCCCACTCTCCTAAGGTGATGGACTACTTATAGAGTGTTTGGTTGACTGGAATAACTATTTCATTCATGATCTATTCTTGCTAATAGGCTATTTCCTTGTTTGGTTGAAGAAAACATACAGAATATATAATCCAACGGTTTACAAATTTCTTGAGTTTGGAGAATAAGTAAACCCACCACTCCTATCGTTATCTATTCTAAATCTATTCCAAGTGGTTGAGAATAAAATTGAGGACATGTTGGACAAAAATATTCTTAAGGAATCCACATAATTACTTAACTACTAAGAAAATTAATAATAATAAGAAGAAGAAGAAAATTAATATTAATAATAATCATTATCATCATTATAACAACAACAACAACAATAACAACAACAACAAGAAGAAGAATAATAATAATAATAATAATTATTATTATTATTATTATTATTATTATTATTATTATTATTATTATCATCATCATCATCATCATCATCATCATCATCATCATCATAATTATAATAATAAATTAAATAAGAATAATAAATTTAATAATAATAATAATAATAAATGATATAAATAATATATTTAATAATAATCAAAATAATAATAAGTAGAAAATTAATAATAATAATAAATTAAATACGAATAACAAATTTAATAATAAGAATAATAATAATAATAATAAATCATATAAGAATCATCGTTAAAATAATTATAATAAAAATATTAATAATAAATTGAATAAGAATAATAAATTTAATTATTATTGTTATTATTATTTTATTATTTTATTATTATAATAAATATGTAATTATTATTATTATACATATAATTGATACAAATAATAAATGTAGTATAATAAATTTAATAATAATAATAAATTATACAACTAACAAATTTAATCATAATAAAATTAATTATAAGTAGAAAATTAATAACCACAATAATAATAAATTAAATTAAATGCGAATAACAAATTTAATAATAATAAAGAGACACAAATGCATTGATAAATTGTTGGGTTATTGATCTAGTAACAATTACAGTATAAATTTATATCATAATGGTCATGGTGTTTAGGGTTTTGGGGTGTTGGAGAATCATATAATATGAACTCACAATACATATATAAAAGATTGATTGCATATATATATTAATATGATTATTAATCCTAGCCTAACAATAAAACTAAGTCTCGTAGTAATCATTCCCTAACATATAATTTGTACATTATCCTTTATATATGCATATATAGCACAAAAAATGCATGAATTAATGTATGAAAATATTGCACATATATTCACGCAATCAACATATTTATCCAATCAACAACCTTCATTTTAACAACCTTCACTTGGTATCGACAAGCTATCTTGTTTCTCAAGACAGTAAAAAACAAATTAGACTGACATGACAAAGTAAGCAACTGAACCTTTTTAGTTGTGTGCTTGGATAGTTCAAATGAAGTGTTTTCAGCAAGATTTGGGGCAGTAAGATCCAATTTTGAATTAGAATACCCAATAGTTTTGAACCTACCCAATAAAACCAGAAATGAAGCTTAGACGATGAGCACTTTGAATCAGTGACCAAGTTCCCGCACAAATAAGTAGAATGTTGTATCTATAGCCATAAATCAAATTATTTCAATGCATCAAATCCTCATATGCTATACAAAAACCAATCGTCACTATTGAAATGGAATGATAGCAGATTTGGATACTATAAGTTGATTTCAAACAAGTATAATTATACTCTTACACTTGCTATTCACTACTATATATATCATATCAACAACACCAATTTACATAATATAAAGTTGACAGAAACACGTCCACTAAGTTCTAATCCCTAAAGTCTCATGATTGTGCAGAAATTATAATCCCTACCCTACTAAGGAACCGATTTTCAGCAGGCAATACTATATATTGCATACCCTAAAACTGCTCATTACAAAAATAGACTATATATATACCTAAATCAACACAGTAGACGGAAAGGAGAACCCAGACGGCAACGGTGAGGAGGGAGATGCAGACGGCGACAGTGAGGAGGGAGATGCAGATGGTGACGATAGCACGACACGACAACGAGAGGAGACCCACGATAAGATGACGCTGCAAGGAAAGGAGACGACGACACGGCAAGCAGAGGAGACGCACGACGATGTAAGGAGAGGACGGCAACAACAAAAAAACTAAAAAGCAGAGGAGAAAGGGAGAAGGAAGGTTCGGGGGTCCTGTAACCCCTAAACTAGAACGACATCGTTTGGTATTAAACCAAACGACGTTGTTTTCTATTTTTAAAAACGATTACTTTGAATTTAACGACGGAAAGCAAATACTGTCAGTAAAGGACCGACGTCTCTTAAAATTCACTAACAGAAATGTATCTGTTGGTAAAATTCTGTCGCTGTTTAATTGCAGGAAGCCTTCCCCCCTGATTACTGACGGTTGCATAGTTTCCATTGCTATATTTCATCGGTAAATTTGCGCGAATGTTTTCCCTCCAGCTTTACTGATGAAAATTTGGTCCGTCGTAAAATTAAAATTTTAACCACAGATTCATCGATGGATTCTAAATTTCTATCGATAATTACCGACAGATTCATTTTTGTCGGTAATATTCCGTTGCCATTGTATATTTTTCTTGTAGTGATAGTCATAATTAGAGTGTGAACTAACTAGAAAAATCCATAGCAGCTTTAGCATATACTTTTTTCATGTGATTAGTTAATATGCATTACCTTTAGAAGAGTAGTAACTAGTGGTAGATGAAAGCTAGTGAGATTTTGAGCCTTATTAGACTAACACATCCATATCAGTCTCATTGTCATTTGTTTATGTGTGACCTTCATGACATGTACATCTTAACTTTGCTTTAATTTTTTATTCAAGGTCACATTTTTATCGCATGAATTAACATGAAAATGATATAGGCATTCTTTATTTTTACAAACTACATTAGCTAAATAGCCTACCTATTAATATAAATTTTCCCTTGTTAAACCCCTTAAGCTTTATTAACCTTTCTTTTTGTAATTACCATATTACATGCTTTTAAACTTAACCAAATGTCCTACCCAAGCCATAAAGTTAGTGGAGCATTTGTCAATTGTTGATGATTGTGGATGTACAAAAGTATAAATGTGGGGGTGTGCATATGTGTGGGATGGTTATAATTATTAGGATGCCATTTTTTGTATTATCAATGAAATTCCCATATTGATGTAGCTTCTTTCAATTTTTAATTAAAAAAAGAGAAAAAGAAAAGGAGAAAAAAGAAAAAAGAAAAATGTTTGAATAAAAGTATCAAGGAGGAAATACATTTGTTTTGAAAAGTCGTCAATTATTAGTTTCTCCTTCTAAAGTTGTATTGAATGGGTGATTTGAGTATGTTGCATATAAGGTAGATGTTGTTTCAGAAGAAATATGTTGCACAAGAGGTAGATGTTGTTTTAGAAGGATCACTCCTTATAAAGTTTCAATGTATTGTTATCAATTATTTTTACAAGTGATTTCTTTTGATTGGTTATGTTTCATATGTTCTATGGTGTGAGAGCACGAATTTAAGCTGTGAAATATAATTTTTGCATTCGTCATAGTTGATGGTATCTAGTTTTGAATGAATGTCAGCTTGTGCGCTTGATGTTTCATTGAGTGTTACTTTTGCTTCATTACCATGATGGCTTTTATGCTGCATTACTGAAAATACGTCTCACCTTACCCTTGCCCACATTAAAACCTTAGAAAAGTCCATAGATTCATGATTATACATGTCACTCTTAGTGGTGGAGAAATGAAATGATATGTAAAGTTGTGGAATGTACTCAGTTTCTAAGGGTGATGAATGTTGATTGATCATGAGCAGAAGCGTTGCATGTTGAATTTTTGCTATAGTCTTTTAAAGTTATTCATCTTTGCTTATGACTATCTATTCTTGGGAAATAAGAAAAATGAGTAAGTGTTTTGGTTTGTGACTTTGATTTTGATTATTTGCCCAAGGACGATCAAAAGCTAAGTATGGGGGAACTTGATATGTGTTTAATTGTTGATATATTTAATCCATTATACTTAGTGATTAATTCTTTCTTAAGACATTCAGTTTAGTTCATATTTAGTTTTAGGTACAATTTGGAAGCATAATAGCTAAGAGTTGAAAGCACACTCTTTGAGTCATCTTCTTGTGATTCACACTCAATTGTATTCATGGAACTAGAAGGAGAAGGATTAGAGAAAGACAAGACAAGAAAATGCCAAGGAAGATAAGAGTATATGATGAAAATATCATCATGAATAATGCAGAAAAGTGGTTTGAGGCCATACATAAATTGTCATAGCTATTTGACATCTCTCAAGGCTATGATAAATATGTAACAGGCGTAAGATCATCCTATGGCCATGACACATGTTGTATAGGTGTGCCACCCATGTCTTGCCCATGCAACCTTGGCTCACGGTCGTGAGCCTTCCATAGAGGCTAGTTATGGCTATGACACTACAAGTCACTAGTGTGACTTTTTGCCAGCTCACCTAAAAACCTAGTTTTCGTTATGAATACATTATGTTGGTGACAGAAACATTTCATTCTTCATTTTTGGGGTTTCAGGACGACAGAAACGATAGAGAGAGCTACTTCTTGGAAACCTATGGAGAAGATAAAGGGGGGGCTAGGCTTCTCAATATCGATTCGAAGGTGAAATCGATGCCTAAGTCATGGTTAAGCATATTTTATCTTTATTTAATGTTGAATCTCTCTTTAAGGATCGTTATCGTTGTTCTACGTTGAATGATTTAGGTATTGTAAAGATGATCTTAATGTATTCATTGGATTGTTTTATTACGAACCCATTGCTAGAATCTTAAATATAATATGTAATTATTATGTTTGAGATTTGTTAGTAGCCACTAATAACCTTGAATCATTAGGAACAACGTAACTTAGGTATGATAACCCGATCTTGTGAGGTTACTGTCTACATTGATCCATTTTCCATTTCTTAATGCCATTGCCTAATTAAATCCAGCGTGTTCTATGTTATTTAGTAGTTAGGTTTAATTAACAAGGGTCTCTTAATTAAACACAACCTAATAGAAAATCGAGATTAGCAGAACGTGTTGTTAGTCCACGATCAATGGTCCTAGGCTAGGTTTGAAAGAATTATCATGATGAAATCGAGATTGATCTAAAAACAACATTTTACACATATTTGACACTTTTCTCGCTTTTGATTATTTTCTATAAATTACTTGCGTAGTTTTATTTTATTTTATTTTCTCAATTGCATCAACTCAAAACCCCCTTTTTATTTTCTTTGCATCAATTATTTTCATTACGAGAATTAACTGAACATTTCCTATAGATATGATCCCGACTCATCACAGCTATAAACTTTTAGTATACAAAGTTAGGTAAATTTTGCAGTGCACTCGATACTTGTTATCATTCAACAATTAATATTCCACTCAATTATGGAGGAAACTTTAAACTTTTTGTTTAGCCCAGTGTAGCAGCTCCTGTTGGCACCTAAAAATGGAATAGGTTAACAACATTTCCTTTCTACAGAAAGGTGTTATGGTAACTTTTAAAATAGCTTTCAGTTATGATATCTATGCTTTATAAAAGGAGAGAAACTATAGGAAATTTTGGAAAGAGAAGAAAATGCATAAGACCTTAGTATATATGTCTTCTCATGGATAAGAGAGTCGTAATTGCAAAAAGTGTGTCCAAGGTTAGTGTCGCACTCACTGTCAATGGAATATTCCTCAAGTTGATGTCACTGTATACAATCCTTCAGCTCCACAAGGTTAAACCCAACACCTTCATCTACTGGAGCACCAATCAGGGTGAGTACATGCTTAACTAAGAACCAATGGTTGGATAAGGGACGCAATTAGTGCGAGGGAAACGAAAACAAAAGACAACTCCTTATTTGCAAGTAACTAGAACTGGAACTAGCATCAACATATTCTATTGGTTTAAAGCTTTACAAATTCAAATAATTCCAGCCTTGTGACAAGTGTTTGAGTGACTAATACTATAATATCCTGTTTTCCCATACTAAGGGTTAGAACACTAGATTACTGTAAATGAGAAATAGTATTGAGAAATTAGGAAATGCATTTCATGCTCATGTATAATATTAGCATACACACATGTGATTATTGATTTTTGCACACATTACAAAGACTATACATACACTTATTTGACATATTCCATGATATTAATGATTTTTAAATGATTATGATGTGAATAGTAAATATTATGTCTTGAATTTTGATTTGGTGAGTATAAATATTAATTTAGAATTTTTTGGTGAAATTTTGGGAGATTTTTGAAATTATATGTATTTTTGGACTAGGAGAAAAGTCAAATGGCAAGACAAATTGATAAATAGTAGCAGAAATAAGTGACAATCGGTAGTAAAAATTATTGACAAGTGACTTTAGGATTATTGACAAGTGGGATAGAAATTTGGGTGACAAATCAACTGGAAATTGAGTGAAAAAGGACTAGTTATTAAAAAGACCTATTAAAGACCATAAAAGGAGGACGTGTGGTGAGTGACAAGTGTCATGCCACTTACCACACACCTTACTTGAAAGACAATCATTTTAGTCTTTCATTTTAGTTTTTTAGCTAAAAGCTCTCTCCTTCATTTCTTCTTCTCCATTCACAACTCTTACTCTCCATGTTCACAACCTTGATTTTTGTTGACATTTAACCTACCCATTTCAAGATCCTTGCTATCTCTTCTTGTTACTAAAAGACACAATCCATTCCTCTATGAAAGTTGATGATCGTGTGATGCTTTGGATTTAGGGTTTACGAGATTTTGAAGAAGCTTGGAGTTTAATCAAGTTATACATTAATCTTCAAGGGTTGTTTATGTAACATCCCCTCACCTATTGTCATTAATAGGAGTGGATAAGTGTACAGTGACATATGCATGCATTCATATATACACATGCATAGTATATAAGTGAATTTTGCACATGAAATGTTTGTACATGTACACAT
>JAOTAY010000007.1:23049726-23082831 GCA_025629805.1 Erythroxylum baracoense
TATTTCATAAAAAATATATTATTAGTCATATAAATTCAAATTATAAATAAGAAAATATTAAATTAAAATAAGAAAATTAAAATATTAAATTAAAATAAGAAAATAAAATAAATTTAGTAAATTAAATATTTTATAAAAAAATATATTATTAGTCTTATAAATAAAATCAACGAAGAAGACGATACGTTGGACTTGCTTTCTATTAGTTGAGGGTATAATAGAAAATAATAATTATCAGAAAGTTATTAGTGGAAAGTATAATTTCTACCACAGAAGCACTTTCCTACCGTAACCCTCTTTCTATTTATCGATTTCTGCGGTAGCACCGCACTTTCTTTTAACCTCCGGTTGTTCGCCCGCAAATTCAAATATGTGCCTGTGTTTGGAAACCGACCGCACCGTAGATCCAAACGTAACCTAATTCAAATTTATTATTCTTTAGAATAATTAAGTACCCTAATTCTTGTTTTAACATGGTAGATATATAAAAAAATTTCTGATCTACACATGCAAAGATTCGAACCTTAGCATGGCAAATAGAGAGGTAGTCTAATAAGGCCAATCATGCCTCGCTTTATGCTAAACTTACTCAAGGATGTCTCATTTGATACTTAACCTTAATTTAAAACGATCCCACTTTTCATGTATGTATTAACTATTAAGAGCGAGCTTTCACTTTCTTCCTCCCATTCTCTTGTCTCCTCAGTCCTCATCTGTTTCAGAACATGGGAATTAAGCAATACCAACAAAATAGTCACTTAGACTGTAGTTTCCAATCTAATTCTAGCCACCATCAATATCAACCAAACCTACAATCCCTCTCTTCGCAGCCAAGTCTCCGTTCAATTCCTTCATTCACTTCACAACCTAATCTCAGCCAAAACCCGGACCTCCACTACTACTGTGTCACCACCCTCAAAGGTCACACATCCTATATATCCTCTCTGACCGTCGCCGGAAAGTTCCTGTACAGCGGTTCTTCCAACAAAGAAATCCGATCATGGGGGAGAAACCCATCTGCGGAGTTTGAAAGTTCAAGCAGCAGCGTAGTGGCTATTGGTGAAGGTGCGGTGAAGTCTCTGCTGGTATTGGCTGACAAACTCTTTAGTGCTCATCAAGATCATAAAATTCGAGTGTGGAAACTCAGTAGCCAAGAACCTGATGAACAGAAGTGCACACGCTTAGCCACGTTACCAACGTTTAGTGATCGTGCCTCAAAGATTATCTTGCCCAAAAACCAGGTTAAGATTCGAAGACACAAGACATGCACGTGGGTTCATCATATCGACACAGTCTCTGCACTTGCCTTGTCAAGAGACGAGTCCCTTCTCTACTCGGTTTCATGGGATCGAACACTGAAGGTATGGAGGACAGGCGACTTCAAATGTTTGGAGTCGGTAACAAATGCCCATGACGACGCAATAAACACCGTGGCATGTTCAAACGACGGTGACGTTTACACAGGATCGGCTGACAGGAAAATAAAAGTGTGGAGGAGAGATGGACAGAAAAAGCATTCTTTGGTTGCAACACTTGAAAAACACAAATCTGGGATCAATGCTTTGGCTCTGAACAACAATGGGTCGGTTCTGTACTCCGGTGCATGTGACAGGTCAATAGTTGTGTGGCAAAAGGATGACGCCGGAGACGTGGTGGCCGTTGGTGCTCTTAGAGGGCATGCACAGTCCATACTGTGCCTCGTTGTTGTGTCGGATTTTCTGTGTAGTGGTTCAGCGGATAATACAGTAAGAATTTGGAGGGGCTCTGGTGGGAACTTCCCTTGTGTGGCGGTGCTGGAAGGGCATAAGGGCCCTATCAAGTGCTTGACGGCGACTGTTGATCGACGTGACCAATCCAATACATCGCTGGTGATTTACAGTGGGAGTTTGGACTGTAATATCAAAGTGTGGCAGGTCAGTGTTCCTCTTCCGTAGGACATAGGAGGCCTATTTTAACAACACGGTCGGATTTTGTACTGTGATGTTCTTCACATTTACTTCCAAAGCGTTGTGATTTCAACGTAGTTTTCGTTAACTTCCAGGTGTCTTTTGTTACACGTTAGCATCTCTAATTTAATCTTTTGAACGCTGAGCACGTAATGATCAACAAGTTAATAAGGTACTATCTACTTAACACCTCGACGTAAATGAACAAGAGATTGTGGATGTGGCATAGTTGTTCCCTAGTAGAGGATACTTTACTTGCATTCCAATTTTATTTTGTTCCAAGTTGTGGACAAGATTCCATAATTATACTTACCTAAAAACATGGGACCCTGTCGTGACGAGGTCACAAGTTGTCCTCTGCCTCGTCGACAGTCCAGGGTGTCCAGAAATTGTTTACTGTTGATGACTTTTGTCTTAGGATTTTGTGATATGGAAGCTGGCTATAATGTTTTAATTAGTGCCTATGGATATTTCAGTTGGCTTGAAGGATTGTATATGAGACTGAAGGCAGCTATGGGAGTGGAATGGTGACTTGAAACAATGATTCCAAAATCCATTTTCTTTGAAAGTGGGATTGCCAGGATCGTACCTACAATACGGATTTTGCTTTTCGAACAGATCACATAAGCATCGACTTTCCTTTTAAATGGGAAATTTTAAAAAAACAAAAAACACGACCTCACTTTAATAATTCAATATCTCAACTTCACAACATATAACAATTTAATAGTTTGAAACATTCAAATTTATCATAAATGAATAGAAAATTTAAAAAAGTTAACTCTCTATCAATTAAATATCACGTCAACGCTAACTTTGACATTATTTTTAATTTTTAAATAAAAAAGAGACCTACCGTCACGTAACAAATGTAACTCACAGTCTAAAAATATATAAATATGAGTCTCATTACCACATGTTAAGTAGGACTTGCCATCTGAGATATATAAACAATCGCTCCCCCTGTCACGTGTTAATGATATTCATTTTTGATTGATTTAAAAAATTAATTATGTACTAATGAGTATAAAAATAGTATCATGCTAGATTTAACTGGAAAGTAGTTAACCTCGTCAAATTTTCCGCCATTTAAAATCTATTCTAAACATTTTAAAAATATTGAGGTTCACTCTGAACGTTTCAAAATGTTAGGATTCAAGTTATATTTTTTTGTAAACGTTGAAGTTCAAAATGTACTTTTGACCGGTATATTAACAAGATAATGATACAAAAATGAGTTGTATTATATGAAATTATTATTTAAATCAATATTTGATATTATATCATATTTCTACAAAATTGGTACGAATTTTAGTATAATATTTACATCCTTAGTCTTACGAGATGAATTTATTTAAAGAATTGCAACAAACTTTGTAATTGATCTAAATTTGAGAAGAGATATGCAAAATGAGATCATCGTCAAAAAATTATATTGAAAAGTGAAAGTGAAATCCAAATCATGTCTCTATAAGTTTATACATAGAAACTTAGTAACTCTCCTTTCTTCTATGTTTGTCTTTTTTCTGAAATAAATAATATAACAACAAGTGAACGATTTGTTGAATCGTTTGATGAAAGGTTTTCTCACACTTTTATTTATTGTAACTTGTTTATATACAATTTACATGGAATGCTCTAGAACTGGAGCAGCTAACAACTAAAACAAACTCCAAAGCAAAAAGCACACCTGGATAACCATAAAATAAATACATTGGCGTCATATATACTCTAATACCCCCCTTCAAGTTGGAGAATACACATTATGTATGCCCAGTTTGGAAATGTTAGAACGAAAATGAGCAGGAGGCAATGACTTAGCAAAGCAGTCAACAAGCTGGTGATGTAAAGAAACTAGAAGAAGATGAACAACGCCCTCTTGAACTTTCTGCTATACAATGCAACAATCAATTTCTATATGCTTGGTGCGTTTGTGAAATATCGGGTTGGATGCAATTTGAAGGGCAGATTGATTATCACAATAGATGATAGCAGCATTGGAATGACATATATTGAAGCCATGCAACAAATAAAAAATTCATTGAAGCTCACATATGACGGATGCAAGGGCTCGATACTCAGCCTCAGATAATGATCGTGACACAATGGATTTCTTCTTGGAGCACTATAAAATGAGAGCAGATCCAAGGAAAATGCAGTAGTCCGTAATTGATCGACGAGTATCTGGACAAGTAGCCCAATCAAAATCAGAAAATGCCTTAAGTTGAAGATCATTTTGGGCTAAAAAAATACCTTGACCAGTTGCTTGCTTAAGGTAACGAAGAATGCGATGAGCAGCAACCAGTTGCAGCTGTGTAGGCCTATTAACAAATTAAGATAAACGATGAACAACAAAAGTAATTTTAGGCATGCAGTAATAAGATATAAAAGCTTCCCAATTAATCGTCGATAGGTACTAGGGTTTGATAATGGCGTACTGTCATCAGCTGACATTTTAGTTGTAGCCACAATAGGAGAATCAACTGGCTTGCATCCAAAAAATCTCGTTTCTTGCAATAAATCAAGGGTAAAGAACAAAGATTAATCCCTTTCTCAGTACACGCAACTTCAAGCCCCAAAAAGTACTTCAACACACCAAGATCTTTAATACTAAATTGATCATGTAAAATTTTTTTAACGTAATCAATGTTTGCAATAGAATCACTAGCCAAGATCACATCATCAACATACACGCAGAGAGTTATAAATGACTGCGGTGTGTACTTGAGAAATAATGATCACTCAGAGCTAATTTAAAACCATCAAGATAAAGTGCCTGCACTAACTTTGAATGCCACTATCTGCTGGCCTGTTTTAAGTTGTAGAGAGACTTCAAAAGCTTACAAACCTGTCCAGGTTTAGAAGCCTTAAATCAAGGAGGGAGCTACATATAAACTTCTTCTGAAAGATCTTCATGGAGGAAAGTATTGTTAATATCTAACTGACGAAGAAACCATCCTTTAATTGCTGCCAATATTACTAATGTTCTGACAGTGGTCATTTTGGCAATAGGAGAATAAGTTTCAAGATAATCGATACTGGATTGTTGAGTAAATCCCTTTGTGACTAACAAGCTTCACACCTCTCCAAAGAGCCATCGACATTGAATTTTAATTTATAAACCCACTTGCATCTAATTGGTTGCTTAGAAGGAGGGAGATTTACAACAACCCAAGTATTGTTTACTTCAAGAGCGCCGATTTTAGCCTTCATTGTTGCCCTCCAACAATCTAACTGAACTGCTTCATGGAAATCTTTTGGTTCTGTATAATTAGTAATGGTGGTAGAGAAAGCATGATGTTTAGATGAAAGATGGGAATAGGACAAAAAAGATTGAATGGGATGGAGAGTAGAAGAAGTTGAATGTATTTGTACCTGATAATCCTTGAGATAAGCTGGTGTAATCTTTTATCTAGTGGATTTACGTAAGGATGGTGAAGAAGATGGAGCTATGGGTTCTGGATGAGAATGGGATGCAGGTGGGATATCAGATGATGGAATAGGTGAAGGTGTAGGTACTGGATGTGTGGTGATAGAATCATCAACAAGATGATTGGCATGTGAAGTAGGAATATTAAAATCATAACGAATCGTTTCAAAAGTGTGTTTGTGTTCATGACCAGAAGTATGAGAATTTTTAAAGTGAGGGAAAATATTTTCATAAAAGACAACATGCTGAGAGATCACTATTTTATTAATCTAGAAATCATAAAGCTGATATCCTTTTGTAGTGCCTGGATATCCAAGAAAAACACATTTATGTGCTCTATGATCAAATTTCCCTTTAACAACATCAGTGGTAGATACAAAACATAGACGGCCAAAGATTGAAAAGCTAGAAGACTTATTGTGTAACATACCACTCCCACAGAGCATATGTCTAAACATACCAGAGGGTATTCGAAATTATACTCTATGAAAATGGTACATTAAGAAAATCAAACTAACTCATTAAAGGCATCAAACATATCATAAGCATTATAAGTGTTCAATTCTTCTCATTTCATTCACAAACATAAAGTCACAAGTCATTACAATTCACCCATATATACATTACACAACATTCATTTGAGTTCAATCTCAGTACCAAAATATAATATGAAATGGGATGTTAATACACAAGACATCTATCTAGACTTCTCATATTCAACTGATCAGACCTTTGAGTCATTTTTGTCCCTAAAATGCAAGTATTAGACTTCTACTATATCACTTAGTAGTTAGAACTGCCTTAAACCTAAAAAATAATGCTACAATTTTGATAAGTTTGCGAACTTAATGAGTGAACTATCATCGATGTATTCACTCAAGTCAGATCACAAAACAAGTTATAACCTAATTTAACAAGTATATCAAACCATCCAGTATTGAATACCACATCACATTTCATCATACTTCAACAAGTACATCATGTAAGTTAGCATTGCATATCACAATACATCCTCCATTTATTTCAATTGTAATTCACTATTTCAAAACAATTCAATAATACAAGCATTTGATTCATGTAGGGATGTGTATGCAAATGCACATATGTCTTCATTTTCATTTTTGCTTTGTTGTGACTAAGTGCCTATCAACCTAATTTACTGTTCCGTATCTATTGCGGACGCTGAGATCATTTCTAGCCCGTATCTATTTTAAATATTAAGTCTGTGTCATTTGAGCCTGAAGCTCTTTTTCATAATCCTGAGCTCAAAGCTCTTTTCCTACTTCGATCACTCTGCTCACAATTCATTTATCTGATCATGTTTTTCAATGTGATGAGATGCATCATATTTTATTTTAGTATACTCATGCCTTATATCAAGATCCTTGGATCTAAGTCCGACATTTATCAATCAATTGTACACACACTTCATATTAACATTCAATTCATACAAAAGCACATATAATTGAGTTTACACATCTAAGTTAACTCACAGTACGCTCCAGAAAAGTTACTGCCTCGATGCTCCGGTAATATATGGATATTAAAGATCACCTTGCGCATTTATCGTCATGCAATACACACATAGTTCACAAATCACTAATTTGTTTGATCATATGAATATACAATCATGCACATATGTATGTGTATGTGTCATGTTTCAATGCATGCTTAATTAACTTTCTGGGTATGTATTCTTATACAAATATCTTGACCATTCAAACAATATAGCTTGATTTACTCTAAATTCATCAATCATACATTCACCAAACTTTTCTAGCACTATATATTCATACAATTACCCAATTCTTATTCAAAATTGCCTCATGATCTTCAATGCTCATTCATTCATGTCTAAGACACATTACTTATGTCCTTATGATCAAGTTTGCATTCATAAGAACACGTTTATTCCTTTGAAAACTCATAATGTCCAGATTTGGATACATAGATATCAAAAGAGTCTATTCTTTAAGTTATGAAATCAATTAACAACCTAAACTTGTCAAGCTCTTAACCAATTAATCAAGCAACAATCTAGGTTCATCCCAAGCCTTAATCAAGACCAAATAACCAATTTATAGTGACTTTTCCTCAACTAGTTCAACATGTACACAAAACAGAAATTTTCTTTTCAGAACTAGGCCCACGATTGTGGAGGAACTTGCCACTATCGTGCTCTGAGGGCTACGATCCTGCACAGTCTGTCTTCCTCAATTCTCCACTAATTTCACATACTTAGAGACATCATTATCACTTGAATTTTTCCAAAATTCATGTCTTATAAAGCTACCTCATTTCATGCTAGTCTAGCTTCCATATTGGTTACATTAAATCCCACAAAAATCTACTCATTTGCTTCATTACCATTTACTTTATACCATCATACATGCAGTCCTAACTTTTCCATATTTGAAAAAATCTTAATAACACCAATCTTCATGAATTCCTCATCAATTATACCTCAAATCTCAAATTAGATCGTCCATATAATAGCCTATAAACTACTATTTTCATGCATTCAAAAATAGAACAAAAAAGTAGTTAATTCATCCATCATTTTCCAGTACAACTTCAACATCAACACTACATTCAATTCATCCCTAATTAGTCATCATATAGCATGCCACAAAGATCACTATTTCACTTACTTGTTTAGCTCAAATGCCACCTCAATGTACCAAGCCTGCATTACCTCACATGCATGCAAGATCATCTCAAGAATAAGGTGGGAGTAGGATGGTTTCAGCAAAGACAAGAAGATGACAGCAAATTCAACAATGTTCTGCTTCTAAAACTTTCTTTATAAAGGATTTTTGCATGGATTTTGGTGTGGCAATTGAACAGAATTTAGGAAAAACATAGAGATGTGAGGGGGAGGTGCATTTCGATAGTGAGAGGGAGGAGAAGGAGAGAGTTTCAGCATAAACAACAAATGAAGAGACTCTGCGATGTGTGTGTTGTGTGGTGTAAGTGGAGAGGACACTTGTCGAGTTTCTAAGACAACTACATGTCCTCTCTTTAGGCTACCAAATGTCACTTAGTTCCTAGGCCATTTTTCACTTAGTTCTATTACCATATGTCACTCAATTTATAGGCTTAGTCATCCTAAATTTCTACATTTCAATTGTCTTGCTACTTAAAATTTTTCCTAGTTTAAATGTACATATTAATCCATCAATTTTCCAATTGTGACAAATAACTCCAAATTACTAATTGTAATCCATCAATTTTTATTGGCAAATCAAAATACAAGACATTAGAAATACATAATCATGTCACAATTATTTAGAAACTTTCATACTTCGGAATATGTCAATTGAGTGCAATTTTTTTCTAAATCAACATTCATGTGTGTATGCCTATATTATGCATGTGAATGAAATCAAAAAAATCATAATCTAAATTCATCATATTCATTCTAATATAATATAATTCATGTAACTAAGTAATTTAACACTCTAATCCTTCAGTAGGTTTAGAAACTGACTATTACATATTGAATCATAATTGAAAAGGAGTTTTGTTATTGATGATGGGAGAAGGAATACGATTAATCAAAGAAGCAACATGAAAGATGCAGTCAGACCAGAAGGAGAGTGGCAATGATGCCTGAAATCTTAAAGCTCGAGCAATATTAAGCAAATGTTGATGTTTCCTTTCGACATCCCCATTTTGCTAAGGAGTGTATAGATAAGTGGTTTGATGCACAATACCTTTTAAAGAATAATAACTTGGAATATTGATTTCTTAACCATTGTCAATTCTAATACATTTGACAAAAATTAAAAACTGATTTTCTGCATAGGTGCAAATATTTTGCAAAATCTCTCTAGCAAGTGCTTTTGACTGCATAAAAAATACCCATGTATATTGGTTGAAATCATCCACTATAGTGAGGAAGAATTTATGACCATAAAAGGAGGCAAATTGCATATGACCCCAGATATCAACATGTAAAAGATTCAATATAGAATCAACTGATGAACTTCTCAAGAGGAAAGAAAGTCTCCTTTGTTTAACATAATGACATATTTCACAAGCTTCATTATATGAAAAATATATGTCACTGTCTATATTTTGCAACTGTTTTATTCTTTTATTTGACAAGTGCCCTATTATATAATGCGAAATATCAAAAAAGCCATCATGACATAAAGCATAGATTGTTTTATTTATGGACAGAGTGTTATGTGATGCATTGGCATACAAAGGCAGTGGTTGAGTAAGACGATATAACCATTAAACTTCTTCAGCTAGTCCAATCTTCTTCCAGGAAAGCATGTCCTGAATGAGACATCAATTGGACTTGAAAATTAAACAAGTAGAATCCTTAAGCAACTTGCTAGCTAAAATAAGATTGAATTGAAAAATTGGCACATATAGCTCATCTGTCAATATTAGATCAGAAGAAACCTTAATAATTCCAACATGAGTTGTTGGCATACTAACACCATTTAGAAGTCCAATTAATGTGTTAAGTAGAGGCTTATAACAGGTGTAACATGTAAGTGCACAGGTAACATGGTCAGTAGCTCTAGTGTCAATAATCCAAACATTTTTATCGTTTCCTGACCTTGCATAAGAGCAAGTAAGATAATTACCTTTCAGCTCAATAGTTGGATTGAAACTCATGGTAAGTATGTTTGCTTGGAGTGAACTAATAGACTCCTGTGGTTGTTGAAGCAAAGTTAAAAGTCTCACATATTGCTCTTAAGTTAGACTTACCTTTGACAAATCAACTTGTGCATCCACAGTAAAACTTGTATCAACTGCTCCACATGAGTTAGGATTTATTTCTTCATTGTTTTCATCTTGCGACTGTACTACGCTTACATTCTGCATTATTTTCACTTTATTCTTTGGATGACCAGGAGGATATCCATGCTTCTTAAAGCATACATCAATGGTGTGCCCTGTATATCCACAAAAGCTAAGCATAGATTTATTTACTACTTAACTTCCTTGAAAATTCTTCTTAAGATATGTATTATCCACTTGATTTCTAGAATAACTTCTATTGACATAAACACTGGCTCTGTAATTTGTACAATAGCTCTCCTTAAAATTTGTCTCTTTTGTTGTATAGCCATTGAAAACACTTTATTGATCTTTGGTAATGGATATATTAACATGATTTGTGAACGCACATTTGAAAAATTTTCATTTAATCCTCTAAGAAAATTGATTATTTGATCATTTTGATTATAAATCTTCGCATCGCAAAAGCATGATGGTTCATAAGAACAAATCAGAGTTGGTGTTAGATTTAAGAACTCATCCCATAGACCTTTTAAAAGTGTATAGTAATCTGTGATACTGAGACTACCTTGTTTAAAGGAATAAATCTCTCCTTGTAATTCTACAACGCGTATGTTATCTCCTTAAGCCAATCGATCTCGTAAATCTTTCCAGATCTCAAGTGTGGAATCAAACCAGATTACGCTTTATTGGATGAATGGTATTAATGATTTTAACAACCAATAAACCACCATCGTGTTGCATCTCTCCTATGCTAGAAGCATTGAATCTCCACTTGCTGGTATGGTAATACTTCCATAAATGAATTTAAGCTTGTTCTTTTATAACAGTGCCATTCGCATGGCTCTTGACTAGGTGTGATAATTGGAGCCATTTAAAAGATGACTCACTAATACAAGAGAAGGATTTTCACTTGGATGTAGGTAGTAAGGCTATTTGGCTGATCTTCACTTCAACTTGCATTACTTCCAGACGCCATTTTGTTAGGCTCTCGAAACTATTTGATTAGGAATGAAAAGAGGGAGAAATTGCCTTCTCTGATACTATGAACGATTTATTAAATCATTTGATGAAAGGTTTTCTCACACTTTTATTTCTTCTAACTTGTTTATATACAATTTACATGGAATGCTTTAGAACTAGAGCAGTTAACTAACTATGGAATGATCTAGAACTAGAGTAGCTAACAACTAAAACAAACTCCAAAATAGAAAGCAAATGTGGATAACCTTAAAATAAATACATTGGCACCATATATACTTTAATAACAAGCAAGAAGAGTATAGTTGAGATCGAATAAACTCTTCTGCCATTTCACACTTTGGATCAGACTCGTGCAAATGTTTCCTATCAAGCTCCATCTCCTTAAGACATCAATATTTAGAATTTTCTTTATACCCATCGAGTCTAGAGTTCATTGTGTCACTCAAAGAAAAGTAATAATACCCAATTTTGTTATATCCAACTTATTTTTATTACTTTAAATTACTAAAAATATCTTACAATGCTAAAAATTATTTAAAAACCATCCATATTTGTCAAATTAATTTAAACAAAAATTATCTTATACTTAACTATTGCATATATAATATAATTTATATGACTATTTTAATTAAATTTTTAAAATAAAATTGATATAAATTTAATAAATTTTCTTTTTATTTTTAATTAATTTAAAATAATAATAATATTTTTAAAATGAATAGAATTACAAAAGAAAATTATATCTTTCATCCTATATTTTTAATTAAATAACTTACTACATAATTTACCTTTTCACACAGTTTAGATTTTTTAAATTAACTTTTCACGACCAAAGGCCAATCTTTGAGGATGCTTAAATTAAACTTCTTCAATAATGGTTCTCAAAAAAATTAATATATGTATATAAACAAACATTATAGACCCTAAACTATATATTATTGAGGAAAAGGACATGCCTAATTGGGAATAAAAGATATAAAGAAAAAGTATAATTAAGAATAAAATATAGAAAAGGAATAGATCAAAGCAAGCATCGCAGACCCTAAACTATTATAGAGAAAAAAGACATGCCTAATTGAGAATAAAAGATAATAAAAAAAGTGTTATTAAGAATAAAAATATAGAAAAAATTTTTTGGCTTCAATCCTTTTTAAAAGTTTATAACTGAATCTTAAATTTATAAAAGTTTTAATTGGATTTATACCACCAACAATTTTATAATTGCAAGAAAGTGATTTTGATTATGTAAACATTATTATCTCATGATGTTATGTTTTGTTTCCATAGAAGTAAAGTAAAACCAATAATTAAAAAATTTAACTGGTTGGGTTGGTTTAATTATAAAAATTTTGAACCGTCCAACGTTTTGGTTCTTTTTTTACCTTTCTGGTTCAATTTATTTTTATAACTTTTGTTATTAAAAATTGATAAGTTTATTAATTAATTAGTCAATTTTTCTTATAAATCAATTAATTTTTATTTAATAATCATATTTTAACTAAATTTGAAATTTTTCGTAAAGATAATCTTTTTGAATAATATTTCAATTTTTTAATTTTATTCAATTTTTAATTGACTTTACAATCATCTAATACTGATTGAATACTTTAAACATTAAATCTTTTATATTCTCTATTTAACTTTCAACCAAAATTTTAAATCCTCCATTAAAATAATATTGAAAATACCCACCATTCTATTTATTGGTTTCGTTAACATGACTGCCTTAAAACCATGTTGGAATCGAATAAAATGCAGTATACCACGAGACATGACATTTGAGTTATGCCATATCAGTGCCAAGTTACAGCCTATTCCATTTCTGATACTTAATAGAGTGCAATGTTTAGAACTAATCCGTTTTGTTTTTATTTTATTTATTTAATATTGTCAACTCAATGGCAATTTTTAAAAAACGTTATCCCAAAACGGGTGTAGCTTTCTTTGGCTATAACATAATAATTTCACATGGCCTCACAAAGATTTACCTTAAATGTCATCAGCTTAACTTAATACCCTGCAACCACTCAAGTTTGCACAAGTGACGAAAAAGTTAGGTACAAGTCGATTTTCCTATGCTGCCATTATTCTAACCTGCTCTCTTCGGTGAGTCCAAAGTTCACTTTTATTATTTCATGCAAAAAGGTGGACCTGGACATCCATATTCATCCCGTAGAACTCTGATCATGCAACATTTTCAACACTTTCTTGTCCTACAAAGCCGTCCAGAACGAGATGGCGTGCAAATATGACGTTGCCAAATGAACAATTCAAACACAATTCCTGGAATACTTTTAACCTAATAAACGAAAGACACATTAAAGTAGTAATAATTTCTAAAGGACAACCAAGGATGAACCTTACCTGTTACAATCTAAAGGGTTGAAAGGCTTCATAGTATTTTGAATGTTCAAATCAGTGGATGTGCTGACAACTGCTACTGCTGTCGATAAGAAGTGCAAGATCGTCAGACACATATCGTTTGTGACTTGTCTCCAAACATGACTCATGAGAGAGAGTGGATACAATCTTACGACATAGGTTGAATCATAAGCAAGGGATGTAATAAATTATGAACAATTACGCATACAAATCAACTGAGCATCAGATTAATGTTTCAACACTAATTGACAAGTGGTTTTAGTATAAGAACTGAAATTAACTCCAACGGATAAATACAACCTATACACGATTCATGTCACTTTCATAATAGTGCCTCAATAATATATAAGAGTTTCCATTTATGATCCAGCATGAGAACAAGACGAAGTCATCAATCTGAACGTGGCTTCTTTTGTTTACAGCCGCAAGACGTGTTGTAAATAGTGGGACATTATGTTCAGTGAGAAACATCACAACGAATGAGTTTAATTAACCAAAAAACAGATTGTCCCCGTTTCTTTGAATCACGATAGTTCTTCACCTAGTTAATCGATATTCATGTACTAAATCCTTGTTTACATTCTAAATTTTTGTATCCCTTGATACTGAATGATTCTCAAGAAAGTTCTTGTTTTTTCTTTTTCATTTTCAACTTTTATAATAATGGTTCTCGCAAAGATTCTGAGTTACTTTGGATTAGACTGGGGAAAACTCTTCTTTTGCCCTATCTGTCTCACTTTTAATCCAAAGAAAAGTAGTGAGGGTAGAAATTTTAGCTAAAATTACATTTTGAACCTCAACAATTTCGACAGAATATAAAATAGACCCTAACATTTCGGAGCATTTACAAAAAAAATAATTATAAAAAAATTTCGTATTTTAATTACATGAAAACCAAGATCAATTTAATTATATAAAATAATTACCACATAATCATAATAAAGCATTGCCTTCAAAAAAATCATAATAAAGCATTAATCAATTTGTATCTTATTTCAAAGATTGATCATGTCCTTGTCGTATCCCTCGAACCGTTTCTGAAACTAATTTGTTTTAATCACCGTAGCCGTACAAGCGTTTGACCTTTAACAGTATCCACAAAATAGATTGAGAGAACTCCGTAACTCTTATAGAGAGAGTAAGCAAGAAGTGCTAGCTCCATAAAACTTAAGTCTATTTATAATAAGTTTTGGATGTTTTAGTAATTTAATTGAAATTCAATTCTAATTGAAATTAAACTTTAATTAGAATTACAAATAATTATAATTAAACACCAATTTTTCCTAAATAAGATTCAATATCTCATATTGATCCTTATTTATTAAATATCTCATATTTAATCATAAAGTTTGTCAAACTTTACAATCAAGTCTAACTTGATTAAATTAACTTTACTCTCTTCAACCCACTTTATATGTGAGACATATTAGGTTCCCAAATATGTTGACAATGATTACAAATTATAATTCTAATTCATAATTAGAATTAGATAAATTAAGACTCTTTTTAATTTATCTTTAATTCTCCAATTAAATAATTTATAATCATATATTAAGATTGTGTCTAGCAACGTGTTATGACTACCCAAACATTTAGGAATATCAAAGTAGATTTGACTAACCTTTTCATACATGATTTTTTCATATAATTCAATCATTTCATTCTACAATGATTTGATTACACATAGAGCATAGAATTAATATCTACTCTATTTTGAGTCTAATCATATTAATTCTCCACCATTAGCTATCGATTCAATTAATGACATTTGTAAGCTATTTACAAAATGTCATTTCACCTTAGCCAAGATTTCCTGAATCAATACTAATTGAGAATAACGGAACATTCTCACTAATTACTTTAGGGTGATGAATCTTATCTTAATCACGCAATTTCCTCTATATAATTCATGTTACATCCAATGACTACCGATTGACTGACCCATGATTAAATAGATCATAAATAGTATCAAAACGTAGCAATCCTCATACAAAATAATTTTGGTAACCTTATTCAAATGATTACTTATACAATCATCATAATAAAAATTCCATAGACATACAAGTAATGATCCAAATAGATTTCTCATATCGAGTCTGTTCAGTAAACTTGGTCTCTAACAAGCACCCATACGTTTGTTTAAGTATCTCCATACTTTAGCCTATGAGATCAACTACTTCCTTTATAAGAAAAATAAAACGTTTGCTAGTCTTTATGTGTTTTATTAATTTCTAGTCTTAATAGAACAATGACTATGAATAATTTAGAGATAATATATAAATGTAATATGAATATCATAATTATAATTTCATTTGTAATGAATAATTATCTCATAGACTTTATCATATACATCTAAACATGTACAAGATGCATAATGTCTTTAAATAATTGTCATAAACTACAACCAAACTGATTGGCTATACGGCATAAACTAATAAAGTAGATGAAAAATTTAACGAGATTAATTTTTTGTCAGTTAAACGTGACATCAAATCTGACGCAACATTATTTTTATTTTAAATAAAAAGTGGACCTTACTGTCATATAACAAGTGGAACTCACTCTTTAAAATATATAAATTTGGACCCCGTTGGCACGTGATAAGTGGAACCTATTGTCTGAACATGTGACTATTCGACCCACCTTCTGATTAATTTTAAAAAGTTAATTATGTCACAATAAGGCTCATTTTCTATTTAAAAAATCTAAAATAATAATAATGTCAACATTAATATAACATTTAACTCACATGGAATTAATCCTGTCAAATTTTCTATCCATTTAGAATATATTCTAAACGTTTTGAAAAAAGTTAAGGTTTAATTTAAACACTTCAAAGTGTTAGGGTTTAAGTTATATTATGTTGTAAATGTTGAAGTTCAAAATACACTTTTGGCCTAGAAACTTTCAACTCCTAACCTACATGGTTTTATGTGGCATCTGCATGTGCTGGAAAGGAAGACTTAAGTATTTGATGCAATCTTGTTGGACAATATAAATGCTTTCAACTTTAATAACTTGTAGATCACTTCCATCCAAAGTCTTTGAATAGAAAATTAAGCTAAAGTCATAGATAAGTGTATATATATACAAAGAATCAGGCTAAATGCCCAAATTGAGGCCAAATTTTTTTATGTTTGATCAATTTAGGGCCAAAGATTTTAATTTGCGCAATTAAGGTCTAAACGTTATCTATTCTAATCAATATTAGGCTATTTTGGATAGAAATTTAGTAGTGTCATACACGTGCATTATGGAGAGGCCAGATGGATTTTAGATGTCATATAAAAAACACACGTGGCTTACATGGATTTTCACAAAAGAAAAAACAATCATTTTAGAACCATAATTTATTTCTAATCCCAAATATTCACCCTCTCTCTCTTGGAAACTTACCTAAATCTTGGCCAATCTGGCGTCTTGCCTCCTTCACACATCATCACTGCTAATCACTTCAATCTCTCTCACCGATCCACCTTCCAATAGTTTGAGCTTTCTCCTTAGAAGTTTAAGGTGCATGGGTGCCCCATTGTCAATGATGAAGATGTTTGCATCTAAAGAGGGTAAGTAATTTTAATTTATGGATTTTTGGAGATTCGAACAATAAGATTTGAGTGGATAGTTTTCTCTTAAGGTTTTGATGGGGAACTTCTTATAGTATGTGTTCAGTGATTTACTCTGTATTAAAGAAGACTTGACACTGAAACATAACTCAGTCTAAAATCTTAATAGAGATGAATAAGGAGTAGAGAACTGATCTTCATACAGTCAAGGTAAATACCATTTCACATTGTCCATTACCTACAATACATATGCCCTTTTTTCCTCTTGTTCCCTCCTAAAATTATCTTCTTGTTTATTGGTTTAGAGAGTGTATTGGTGTTACTTATATGGATAGTGAGTAGTAACTCAATTCATGATTGGATTTTGAACAGGTAGTGATGTATTTGTATTCTCATTGAAGCCTCAAGTTGGTAATAACTCATACGTACTCCCTTCTATTTTTACTCCTATGAATCCTTTTAATTTCATAATAAAACAATATGTTTACTTCAGAGTTTGCATTTCACCATTCCGACGTTGTCTTAACTATTAGCTACAGAATTGGGAATTTTTTATGTTTGAAGGGTTTACATAGCTCACTGTTCTATATTTTTTACTAAAATCCTTCTCTTTCACTTCACCATTCATTTTCCTCCTACAATTTATACTACATTTTTGAAGAAATCAACTAGGAATACTTGAGAATGAGCTCAATTAGTAGTTATTCAAGGTAATAAGGTCGATTAGAGGATTCAGTTTGTTGTTTTCTTAGTTGTAATGAAGGGTTTACTAAAAAATTTTGAAATTTTCATTCTTTCACAATAGAGGAACACGTTCTAACATTGATTCAAAGTCGTACAAGATGATTTCTTCAACTTACCTAGTTGAATGAGATTATGACGAAGAGGTTAAATATTGTTACTATTGTTGTGACTAATTTTTATGGACTTTGCAAGCTTTGATCTTTGATTTTGGTTACAAATTCTTACGTTTTAATTCAGATTTGAAATAAATTAAGTGAAAATGACATGGATGTTGCATGAATGTTGAATGGAGTATCTTGTGAATGTTGCATGGAAACAAGAAAAAATATGGATGAAAGAAGGAATATTGGACATGAATTATGCATGCATTTTACTCAAATTAATCTTGAATAAAAATTTAAAAAAATAATTGCAATCCTAAACATTATATCCCGAATTGTAGGCTCTAAAGGAAATTACGCAATTAGCCTAAAAAGTAAACTGATTTAACTGGAAGCAAAAATGATTTGATCAACTAGTATGGAAAACTCTTGAGAAATTAACTTTACTAATTTAATCTCCTATGCATAACTAAAGTGAATTGATTGGACAATTGTCTTGCTAAAATTATCAATTGGGTTCTAAATTAATTCAAATTATAAACTAAATATAACTTTTGTGTTCAATAAGTTTATCAACCAAATAAATCATATAAACCCATCTAATTGTTACCCACTTAAGTTAATATATTTCTAATTCATAACTTAAGCGTCTATAGTTTCTCGTTCTAAAATTAAACTTCTTCTCTCGATTCTTCATTTAATACCAAAATGATGCAAAAGTTGGTCACAATATTACATATAATAAGCTTAGAAATTATACCAAATAATAAAACAACAAAATGGTAACTCAATCATGCATAGTCTACTAAAATAGTTTCATTAAGTCTCAAGAAAAGAAATCAACTCATCACAGAATAAACAAGGTTCATCATCTTCATATACTTCAATCACACCATAATCAGTAATTGAGAAGTACTAAAGCAATAAACAGAGTGAATAAACCAAAATGAACTATCAAAGAACTAACAAAGTAATAAGTTCAGATCCAATAATGTAATATATATAAAAGGAAATTAGAATGAGCAAACAAAGAATGTTCGGATGAGGGAGTTAGCGGTGGGTCTCGTGTAAATCTCAAGCTCTCTGCATCGGCTCTCGCCTTTTGCCTCTGCTTGATTCTCACCCAGACGATCAGATGCTACCACTGGCTTTAGATCTACCTTCTCTCTATCTACTGTTTCTCTTCTTCCTCGCCACCCACTAGTCTTCTGTTTTCTTCGCCTCCAACATTGTTCTTTTTTCTCCTCTTATTATTGATTTTTTCTCTAGTCTGGATTTTTCTTCTCTCCCACAACTCCTCCTACTGTATTGTCCATTGTGTACTGACATTGTTGTGTTAATCCATCATACAAGTATTGTTTCTGCATGTAAAGTGGAAAATGATAGTGTGGACACTGTATTAGCAAGAGTTTGAAGCATTCCCACACATCATGGAATGACTCTCCCTCCATCTGAGTGAAGGTAGCTATCTTCATTCTCAACTAAGAGGTCTTTTGATGGGAATAGAATTTTCCTAAGAATTTGTTGTACACCTCATCCCATGTGGTCAATGAATCGGAGGGAAGGGTCGTCAACCCTGCCTTGGCCCAATCTTTCAATGTGTATGGGAAGCATCTCATTCTAAATTGATCTTCGTTCAAGCCATCCAAAGGAAATGTCTGGAGAGTCATATAGAACTCCTAAATGAAGTTTAAATGGTCTTCATTAGGAACCCTATAGAAAGATGGCAGCATTTTGTAGTGGATGCTCTTCAATTCATAGTTTCTAGTTGCCTCTCCCAAATGTATGCATGAAGTGGCAGTACCAATTACTGGTCTAGCATACTCCTTCATTACAAGTTACCTTTCACCCATCTCTTGATCTTCAAGCTTGGGTTCCTCGAAATTTTCTTTAAAGTTCCATTGGGTTCTCCACCTCAAGCGTTGTTCTTTTTTCATTTTCCAACCCCCTTTTTTGGCCTCCTTTTCTTTCTACATATATCCTAGAGTCTACATTTAGGTTTCGTTTTTAAACTCGTCATCAACCTACACTTGTCAAACTAAAAAATTAGTGCAAACAAACTGTCACAGGTGTGACTCCCTTGTTAGACGCGTGACTGTGGGAGTCAACTGTAACTTGAAAGCACTTAAATGGACTTCCTGAGCTGATGAAAATCCAAGAAAAAGATTTTATGGCTGTTGATATTTTCAGTAATTCGGCACATTTTGATATTGTTTTATATAAATATGTCCATATTTTTCATTAACAAATTGCTCTTTTTTGTTTCATGGTTGAGGGAAAATTTTTGTGGATTTCATGAATGACATGATCAAAGATTTTCTCTAAAAGTGAGATAGATTATTTTAGAACTGAAACACAGAGAGAAGATATTATACCATCAAACTAATCTATTGAAGGTTAAAGTGGCAAAGTTAAGAGAAAATGTCATAGATATTTTGGAAGCTGAAATTATTGCAGAAAATTTGAAGTTGAAGAATGAGTTATATGCCATGAGGACTAGTAATGAAATACATTCAGCAAAGTGTGGAAATTTGTAGCTTGTTTAAGCTTTTGTTTGCTAGTTTCAATTCTATTTGTTAGCTTAAATAATGAAGGCAATTCAGGCAATAGTTCTATGTTTAAAGTCTTACTTGGAAATGATTTTATGTACTAGAACAGTGTCTAAATGCAATTGTTGTGTGGTTTATGTACTAGATTATGTGTCCTAAAATTATTGGGTTAATTGTTCACTTGGTAACTCTTTGTATTAACAATATACATCTTGTGTATTCTTTTGATTTTTAAAGGTTAGAAGTGAATTTTTCTAGTGTCATCTTGACACTAGTAGATGAATTTTTGAGATTGATGCCTCAAGTTAGAGTAATGGTTATCTTCACATAATCTCATTCAATTCAACTAGATGATCTTCATAAGTCTATCATGCTATATAAAAAGATCTGTTGATCTCCTTTATAGCGTCTAAATGTAATTGAGCTTACAAAGTTGTTATCTGGCATACATATACAAATGCAGTTTCATCATTTAGCATTCGTGAACTTGAAAAAAAAAGAACCCTAAAAGAAAAGAAAAAGCAATTTTGACTAAAAGTGCTTGTCATTGCATTCATTCATATAATAGCATGTAAATGCCAACAAGATCCTTACATTAATAATAGATGTCTAACAATATTCAATAGATATCCAACCTATCAACTATTGTTTAGTACACAAATATCACAAAATTGATGGATATAAGTATCTTCCATTGTTCACTACACAAAATACTAACAAACATAGTTTTGTTTACATTTTTTCCTTTCACTTTAAAGATGCAATTTGAATTTCTTGACTTAGATTCACATGCCTAGTAAAAACTTGCTCTTTTTTTATTTCTTCCCAAGGTTTATTAGTCACTGACTTGGCCTTCCAAGTTATAGATAAAATGCAAATAGTATTAGCTTCAGTTGTATCACTTAATTGATGTTTATAAAGAAGGGCTAAATTACACAGTTGTATCACTTACATTTAGCATCTACAACCCTGTCATTGGATTTTTGTATATCCATTTCCCTTCCATCTGTTTCTTGAACTTGCTATTTGCTTCATGTTGAAGAGAAGAGTATGTAACAAACCTTTTTTCCAAAATTTTCGCTTGAGAATTTAGGCTTGATATGTCAATACCAAACATCCTCATTCTGCTTTTATCGTCTGCAACACTATAACTAGATCCTCTTGACCCTAAAACCACATTTGAAATTTTCCTTTTGGTGGTGGCCTTTGAAAATGTAAAAATATTTGTTGTTTCTAAAGAACCTTCAAGTATTGAGAGAACAACTGAGATCGTTGCATTTGCAATTCCACATACATGAGCAGTAGTTAAGGTGTTGGCAGTACCTGTAGCAGTTTTGGCAGCAGCAGATGCATACCCAGTTGCAGAAGCAAAGGCAAACACATTTGCTCTTTTTTTTCTTTTTTTCCCCTTTCAACATTGTTAGATGCAAATGCAGAGGCATTTACTGAGATTTCTATGTTGATTTCAATTGTTGATATGTTTTTTCGGGTTGACTGTGAATTGGTTGTGTTTTGCTACATATCGAAATAAGTTAACTGGTCTAGGTAGGGACTTGAAACTGTACTGGAACTTGATATTGATAATAGCGAAAAAAAATTACTATCAAATTTCCACTACTATAACAAGGAATCTTAGTGGTACTAAAGGAAAGACAAAACAACCTAAAAATTACCTCTCTGTCATTCCAATGACAGCCTCTTTTGTTTTGTCTTTTTCTATGACGGTGGCTGTGTGCCATAATCATGTGCCTTTTAGGCACGTGCTTAGCATTTTTCTTTTTGATCACTTTTTTAGTCTTTTGAGGCTCATCAAGGCCTTTTTTCTGGTTATTTTGGGCCTATCATGTCCTTGTTTAAATTCTGGTGACCTAACAGTTTCTTTTTTGGTAATGGGTCAGTCCTTTTCATATGCTTTGACAACATATTGACTCTTCCATAACCAACTTAATGTGTACTGTTCAATATTAACCCTCTTATCTTTGATAGCACATATGGCATATGCACAAGGAATGTTAGAGAAGGCATCTCTCCTACAAGAGCAAGTTTTGTCTTAAAGCCTCATCACATATTTGTTCTCACCATGATCAATCTCATACGCTCCTTCTCCATTCTCCGTTGTGATGTACTGAGCAATGTTGGCACTCTTATCAATAGTGTCTCATATTCTTGACCCCAAATTTCCTTTCTACTTGACAGCCTCTTTTCTTTTTCTCACAATTCTTTTCATCATTTCTCTTCTAATGAGCTCAAACGACCCTAAAACTAATAACTTTCTTGCATTAAGCAGAGTCTTATTGAATGCCTCACATAAGTTGTTATCAACCAACTCAAGTATAGAAACGTCCCTCTAGAATGCCTTGCAAATCCTTCAACTTTACTCCAACTACAACTAAAACCAAAAGTTTGTTAGAGACAAAGTCAAAATGGTGAAATACAAACCCTAAAACCAAAGTGAGAAATTGAAGTATAGCATATGATGCGTAACAGATTCATAATAAATCCGTCAAGCAACTAATTCATTGTAAACATATGGTTCTAAATGCCTTAAGGACCAATTTCATGGAGGTGGGGAATTCTTCTAGAAAAAGTTCAGGTAAGAGCAAACTTAGGGCTATTACAAACCAAAATTAAAAAAAATGTTTAGGATAACATGAGGTTTTTGGGAACTCACAAATCTTTCTACTTAAATTGTATCCATAACTACAATAGGAGAATTTTGGTAGCCTATAACATAGCTTAGGTGCTAATCTCTGACTTAATTATGGCTGATCAACTTGTTCATTTCACTTGTAATATGGAGTGGATATCAAAACATTTTATGATTTCAATCATATATGCATCCAAAATTGGTTTTCACAGGTTAAGTGGGATAATTTAAGAAGTATATATGAAACATTAAATAGAGCTAGAATCATCATAGAAGATATGAATAGTATAGTGAACTCTCTTGAAGTAGAAGGTATGAAGGTGAATTAAAAAGGTGTAGACAAAGATCTAGGACAAATGGTCAATTAGATTAGAGTTTTAGATTTGGGATTTGTGTACACTTTACACTTGAAAAAATAAATAGTAAGGGGACTGGGTTATCTAGAAAAGGCTTAATAGGGCTCTTACAAATGGAGAATAGTTGAGGCAATTCCTTGATTCCTAAGCTTTATTAGGATCTTCACTATGTTAGACCATTTAATGGTGGAAATACAAAATAAAGGGCTACAAGGCTTTCCAATTAGTGCAAAATCTGTAGAGTTAGAGAATGTATAGAGGAAGCCGAGAAGCGGAGTTGTTATGACACAACATTAATGCTTCAAAAAGCCAAAAAATACTCATAAAAACTTATATTGAGAGGTATAATAATCATCACAATCAGGGAATTGGAGACTAAAGATCTGAGTGATTATCAAGCTGCTCTATCAAAACACAACTCCATGTTGAGGCAAAGGGCAAAGGTAGAATGGCTCAAAGAGGGGGACTATAATTCAAATTTTTCCATAATGTTATCTTTGCTAAGAGGAATAGAGACAAAATCGTATCTCTTGATGATGGTAGGGGCAATATATACATGGAAAAAGAGAAATTAGAAGAGAGTGTAATAACTCAAGATACTCAAAAGTAGAGCTAGGGATTGTCATTTAAAACTGTATGGGACAATAAATGAGTTTAAAGCTCACAAGTCCTTTCACTGAAAAGGAGGTAAAAGGTACATTATTTAGATTGAATCCCAACAAGTCTCCTGTTCTAGATGAATTTAATGCTCATTTCTTCCAACCTACTAGGCATATTACTCGAAAACGACAAGTGGAGACAATACTAGAATCCTATATAAGTAGAAATATGAAGGAACTTAATATAGCACACATTTTCTTTATCCCTAAAAACTAGAAATCTAGATTCTATGAATGGTTTTCTCCTTATTGCCTATTGCACACAATATATAAAGTGATTTTAAAGATCATGACTACAAAATTGAAGGAGGTTATCAATTCTATCACAAATTTTACTTAAAGGGCATTCATCTCTGGAAAACTCACTGGGGACAATATCCTCAAGGTGTAGCATATCTAGGTTGAAAGTTAATACACAAAAGAGCAAAATAATGAGTAGATCAAACATATTTGGCAATTGCTAGAGAGAATATTTACGCCAAAGGACTAAAAGGCAGATTGATAAAAAGGATTGGAGTGATCGACAATGATAATGCATGAAAGAGGCAAGATAGCCCCTTGATCAACAATGATGATGATTGGCAATGATGATGTAAACAACCCTTTTGTAAGTTTCCGAGAGAGAGAGGATAAATTTGGGGATTAGAAATAAATTTAGAGTTCTGGAAATGATTTTTTTTCTTTTCTGAAAATCCATATAAGCCACGTGTGTTTTTTTTCTTGGCATCTTAAATCCACTTGGCCTCTCCAAACGGACGTTTTATATATAGAAACAGTGCATGTATGACACTGCCAAATTTTCATCCAAAATAGCCTAACATTGAGTAAATTCAATAACGTTTAGACCTTAAGTAAGTAAGTTAAAATGTTTAGCCCTAAATTGATCAAACCCAAAAAAAATTGCCCAAAGAATTATGCATAGTTACCGTACACCATGGGCAACTGAACCAGATTGATCGTAATAACTACCGTCAAATTGAGGGGAAAAAATCATAATGGAGCACATTTGCGATATACAAACTATGGAGATGTAAGGGGCAGGAGGACTTTTTCCACGATAATGTGCCTTACAATGGTGACTTTGCCGGAGTACCTGGATCACGAGGGTACTTCCGAGGAGTAGGACGATCTTTGGAACATATGATGGCACTTCGCGGCCCAAAAGGACTCTGTGATTGTACTACATGCAGCAGAGATTTATTATCATCAAAAAGGCTTACACTGAGATTAAACTCACAGGTGAAAAAAAAAATCTTACTTCAATGTTACAGCAGAAATGAGCATTCAAATTACGGAAAAGAAAAGCATTTTATGCACAAATAAACAACTGAATGCCGGATCAGATATTCTATCAGGAGAGTAACAAAAAAAGAAAAGGAATTGACCAAGTTAAAATAGTGCTGGTGGCCTGGATCAGTGTTAAAGTGAATAGGACATGAATCAACAAATCACGAATGAAGTTGTTGTTTAATCAGGAGGGTAGCTAGGTAGATCGAATACAATATGATCAAACCAACAACTTGTTTAATTCTTTACCAACTGAAAATAAGGAAACAGAGGTAACTTCCAGGATGATGAGTTCGTTTCAATTGTTTAATCGCACATTAGGCAATTGAATAACTCAAAGATATATACCTGAACATAGTTGCAATACAGATGCTCCCATCAATTGGATAGATCTTTCTGCATTTCTAACTTCCTCCTGCCAACATATGGCACATAGGATTGTTACCGATTGCTCCTCCTAATGAACAACTTGCAAGAAATTTACAGAGTTGCAAATTCTGCCTTGATTTGAGTCATTTCAAATACATAAATATATCTGAAATTATTTCCAAACCCAGTTAGTATTTAGAATAAGAAATAATATTTCACAACAAAAACATGAACTGCATCAAGTTAGTTGTCGAAATCTAAAAAACACACGTTTTGTGATTTATAATTACATACTTGAGGATCGTGGCCCTTTGCTGCTACAAATAACCCACCAACACGGACCAGAGGAAGACAATACTCCGCTGAGGAAGGAAAGAAACCAAGCCTCAACTTCAAAGTAAACATCGATATAGAAAGACGTCGCACAAGACAATACCAGGTTACTAAATTGTAGGAGTTACCTAAAATTCTCATTTCAGCAACAGCTCTTGCTACTGCCACATCAAATTTCTCTCTAAAACAAACATTATGTGCAATGCTCTGTCCTAAATCAACGTCCAATATGATAAATATCAAAGTAACAAAACCAAAAGTATAAATATGGTCAATTCAAAATGGCCTTGTTTCATAAACCACACGCAATTTCACATAATAGTTAAACAGCATAAACTTTATAGGATAAAATGCCATTCTCCAAGCAACCAAGCAATAAAAGAATGAGAAAACGAAACCTCTGCTCTTCCCCTGACAACTTTCACATTTGACAACCCAGTAAAGCTAACTGCATGCTCCAGGAAAACGCAACGCTTGTTCATGGATTCCAAGAGGGTTATTCTCCAATCTAGAACCAGTTAAAAGACAAAAAGCTTTGTTAAGAAAGACTAGATTGAACAGTATTCCACAGTAAGTAGTAGTAACCCACAAAGGGGAGAACAAAAAAGTACCTGGACAAGCAATAGCCAAAATCAAACCAGGAAGCCCGGCACCAGTTCCCACATCAACAAGAGTAACATTGTTGACTGATTTGTTGCAAGGCGAAGAATAACAATTCGTAATCGGGGGTATTAGTGCGAGAGAGTCCTCCACGTGCCTTTCCATGACGTCTTCCACCCCCGTGACTGCAGTAAGGTTCATCCTCTGAAAGGTGACCATGATCAATAGGTTCGTAAGATCATAAGTTGTCAGTGCATGCGTGTGTCTGAGAGAGAGAAGAAAGAAACCTGGTTCCATTCAAGGAGAGCCTCAACGTAGAGGTGAATCTGGTCTTTCTGAGTAGCACTTAGTGCTTGGAAAAAAGAAGAATCATAAGATTTAGAGATTCCGGCTGTCGATGGTGATTTTGCATTGATTCTACGAGAAATGGAAGAGACTTGTAGTCTTGAGATTGGAAAGTGTTCGACGAAAGTCCCAAAAGAGAAAGGAAATGAGACGTTGGGAATTTTAGAGCGCCAAATCATCATCCTCTCGCGTTACCAAGCTTCAGTACTCCTGGCAGGAGGGAAATATAATTCAATGAACTGGTTTGGCACCTTAGGCCCAGTCCATTAGCTGAACAGTGTGTATTTTGAAATTGAAAATTTTAACCGATTTAATTATAAAAATTTTTAATGGTTTAATTTTTTAATTTAATTTTTAACTTTCTGGTTAGATTTATTTTATTGACTCTTGTTATTAACAATATATTATTTTATTAATTAATGGGTAAATTTTTATAAATTAATAAGTTCTTATAAACTAAAATAAATCAATTAGCTTTTTTTTAACAATCTCTTTTTTTAATTAAGCTTCAAATTTTTTATAAGTAAGGGTAATCTCTTTTTTCAAAATTTTTAATTTTGCTTAATTTTTAATCAATTTTATGATAGTCTAATACCGATTGAACTTTTTAAATCTTAAACATATAATATTGCCTGTTTAACTTCCGATGCGATTTTAAAACATTACATAAAAAGGGTTAATTAGCTCAAATCACTACATGAAAGATTTTATCTTGGTGACCAGTTTTATCTTTTTATCAAAATATATACTAAATCATTACTTATAAAATGAAATAAGAACAAAAATATTTATAACGTGACATGATTATGTCATATTAAACTAAGTAGGTGATATATGACATGCTTATATTCTTTAAACTTATTGTTTAATGTATTATTTTTGTGCATAAACACACTAATGACTGTTAATACAAAGTTTTAGCATTATATTATACTTGATATAATTCCTTTTTTATAATAAGAGCATGTTTGTTTTTACTTCAATTTTTTCCTTTTTTACATTAAATAAATATATGTTATTTAATATTAATTAAGAATTATGACAAATATAATTAATCAATTTATTTTATTTTTATAATTTATTTAAATTTATTTTTTTGCAAAATCAAATATCATAATTATTTAATAAAGATATTTTAAATTTAAATATCTTAAAAGTACATTAAGTTTTAATAATTAATATACATGAAATTTTTTTATTTTCCAAATAAAATTTCAATTATTTATTTAATAAAATATAATTAATTCAATTTTTACTTTATATTAGTAATAAAAATATAATTATTTTGGTATTAACATCCAAAAAAATTTTATTTTTGTTTGAAATAAAAAAATCATAAGGAAATATAAAATTTTTAATGAAATAAAATTGATATTTAAAACTAAAATATTTAATGAAATTCTTGATTTTTTTCATTAATTTAGCTCTTAAGTAAAAAATGATAATCAATTATTAATTAATAAAAAATTAAAATATTATTTTAGTGATTTTAGGGCCATAATAATCAAAGTAACATAAAATCTTTATGTTTAGACCTTATCAAAAGCTTGAAAAATAACTTACAAGGATTATAATCAATTTTAATCAAAATTGTTCAGAACTTGATTCAACCTGATAATTTGACCCAAATCCTAACTCCATGTAAGGTTATATTATATCACATTGACTCAGGTCGTACGTTAAAAAAATGTGTTGACTCGCGTCACGAATCCCCCCTGCCCCTCCTGCCAGTCCTTAAATAGTCTCAACTGGAAATGGTGTTGGATTAACCTGAACTTGACTTGCAGTTTTATCTTTTCAACATGTGAGGGTAGTTTTAGTTTTGTGGATGATGTAAATTCTTATGATAATCCGAAAGTAGTTAAGACCCATTCTACATACTACAGTAGAACAGAAAGAATTACTGGCATCATGAATCTGCAATTTTAAATGATGCATGTGGGGCAAATTAACTTAAATCGACTAGCTAGTACTACGTTTGTCACGTTGAAATGGTCCAATTCATGACGCTACCATACTCAGGTATGCCTGTACATCATTTCTTACGTTATTTTAACGTAATATGACTTCAACCACGCGGGGTGAAGTCAGCCATAGAGCAATTGTTAGGATTACTCCTAAAGAAAATCACAGATGGAAACAATGTCTTATCAAATGCACAATTGATTACCGTCATTCGATTCTTGCAGTCTTGCAGAGCAAGAGTTCCTATGCACCTAGATTGTCCTTTCTCTAAATATAAAAGAGTAATTCATGCGATAATACTAATTATTTTAGGAACTTTTAATTTAAAAATGGAGAGATATTACATCTCAAAAATAATCCATTAAGAATAGACACCATTAAAATTTAAAAGTTTAATTTTAAATTATTTATTTATAACATATAAATTATATTGTATATCTAATAATTTATTTATTACACAACTATAAGACAATAATAGAATTATCTTACCATTAACACTAAGTTGAAGTCGCTAAGACGCGAAATATAAGAAGGCTTGATAATAGACAATCTTATTCTTGTTTAATAGAAAAATTGCTGTTGATAAGATAATAATACAATGTTTGTTACAAATATCTAAGATCTCATACGTTTCAAATGTTCTCTAATTTTATTTAAAAAAATTTATAAATTACTTAATTTGAAAATTATTATGTCTGATACATGTTTAAAGAAAAAAATTCAAATTCTTCTGTTATGAAATAATATTTATTTGATAATTTTATGTTATTCTTCCTTCTAAAATTGTAATCCATTCTTCGGGCACTAACCCACTTGAGCTTATATCATCTCTGACATTGAAAGCCAGTTTAGTTATAAATCTTATTGTAATGTCAACAGATATTACACAGATAAGTAGTAAAATATACGCTATATGAATATAAACAACGAGAGAAAAAAGAACATTGCTTTCGATAACAAGACAATCGCAAACAGCAAACTGTGAAATCTCACCCAAGACAGCTCAAGAGCATGTGATTGATCAATTTAGTCCAAGACTGGAACTGTTGGAATAAATCATCAGAAGATATTCCAAACAACTGTCCCTTTCTCCATAACAAATCCAAAAACAAAATTCAGACCGCACATGTCAATTGAAAGCCGACTCTAACTTGTAGGAATTAAATTAATTTGATAAACATAGTAAGCTACCTCCAAACCCTACATGTTCAAATCACTTCCTCTTCGATCGTCATCTCGTCGACCAAGTCTCACTCTTTCTCAACTCAAGATCCATTCTTTACCACCACAGCATAAATCTACCAACCAGCTACTACCCACCACAGCTTCAGAGCTACTACCCAAACTTCCTTCCTTTTCTGAAGGAAGCAGAGAGAAGACGGGTCAGTTCACTGATGGGCAAAAATGGCAAACACAAATGGAAAATCTTCTTCTATCGTCGCTCTCCGAAACCAACCCACCCACCAAAAGAGTTCCTTTGCCCCATATCCGGGTCGTTGATGTCTGACCCGGTTGTTGTCTCCTCTGGCCAGACTTTCGAGCGCTTCTCCGTTCAAGTCTCCCGCGACTTGGGCTTTATTCCGGTGCTTGACGATGGCACAACCCCTGATTTCACCACCGTCATACCCAACCTTGTCATCAAGTCAACGATTCTAAGCTGGTGCGAAGCGTCGGGTGCTGGAGAACCTCGAGCACCGGATTACGCTGCCGTGGAAACCATAGTCCGTACGAAGATGAGAGAATCAAATTTGTGGAAATCGAATCAGAATCCTACTTTGAGGGTCTCGGAGGTGGAGTTATTAAACGCCGTGGTGGAGAGCCCGCCGGTGATTTTCTCTCACGCAGTGACGGAGCTCGCCCACCGGCCACACCACTTTTACTCGAGCTCCTCCGAGGAGTCGGTGATAGTCAACACCGAATCGTCGCCATTCACTCCACTGCCGTTAGAGACCCGGCCGGCGTGTTACACTTCGTCGTCGAATTCGTCATCCGAAATCACCCAAACGGAAACCCTAGCTCAAAGCCAAACATTTTCTTCCGAAGAGGAGGAGATAACAACAAAGCTTATGAGCACCGAAGTGCACGAGCAAGAACAGGGAGCAATTTCTCTTAGAAAATTGACAAAAACTAGAGAGGAAAGTAGGGGTTCTCTCTGCAGTCGTCGACTGCTCGAGGCTCTTCGTCCGTTGATCACCTCACTCCACGCCGACGTTCAAACCAACGCCATCGCTTCTCTAGTTAACCTCTCTTTGGAGAAAGCTAACAAGTTGAAGATCGTACGGTCAGGATTCGTTCCTCCATTGATCGACGTGTTAAAAGCTGGAAACGACGAGTCACAGGGACACGCAGCTGGTGCGCTCTTTGGTTTAGCCTTAGAGGACGAGAACAAAATGGCAATAGGAGTCTTGGGCGCGTTACAGCCACTGATGCACGCACTGAGATCGGAGAATGAGCGTACGCGCCACGACTCGGCCTTGGCTTTGTACCACGTGAGCCTAATGCGGACCAACAGAGCAAAACTGGTCAAACTCGGCGCCGTACCGACGCTGCTTGGTATGGTGGAATCGCGACAATCTGTGAGTCCCGTGTTGCTGATTCTCTGCAATTTAGCTGCGTGCGACGAAGGGAGATCAGTGATGCTAGACGCGAACGCGGTGGCGATATTGGTGGAAATGTTGAGGGAGGAGGCGACGAGAGAGAATTGCGTGGCGGCGTTGTGGGCGCTGAGCCGTGGGAGCCTGAGGTTTAGGGGTTTGGCTAAGGAGGCGAGAGCAGCGGAGGTGTTGAGAACGGTGGAGGAGAGAGGAAATGAGAGAGCGAGAGAGAAAGCTAAGAAAATGTTGCAGATGTTGAGGGGGAAGGATGAGGAGGAGGAGGAAGAGGTTGATTGGGAGGGTCTTCTTGGACCGGGCGGGTTCCATCGGACCCGGAACCTGCGAAACGGGCATGGTCGGAATTCCAGTAATTTCTGACCCTGATTGTGTAATCCTCGTAAAGACAGGGGATGTGTAAATTAATGATGTTTTCTTTTATGTAAAGTTTTGGGTTGTGTAGATAATAAAGGAAGGGTTTTTTGTTTAGTTGTTAAAGAGTTAGTTATAGGATCAACAGTTTGTATTAGTTTCTTAAGGTTTGAATCTTTAGCTTTATTCATAGTTGATGTATAAACGTAAACAGAATTTGCATAAGGGAATAAAAACGGTTCTGTAATTCAGCCTCTGTTCTACTTCTGATGTGTATTCTATACTTTTCCCAAAGATGGCGATGCCCTTGGCCACTAATATCGATGATGATAGTTACACAGCAAGCAACCTTACACTGTCACTTTCAACTGCAAAGACTCCGCTAACTTTGAAGCTTTTTTTTTTTTTTAGATACATAGGAAATGAACATCTACTGTCACAGACTCCTACGAGTCAAAACACCCTGCATATCCTGTGAAAGGAGCGGCAAACATTGTGTAGGACTGGTCGGAAGGAAATGAATGGCCCGATCGACCCCCTGGCTAGACGCGCTAGCATATCAGCACTCTGATTGCCCTCTCTGAAGATGTGCTGCACCTGTACTTTCCACTCGCGTCCAAGAAGCTCTCCAAGGTCCCGTACCACCTGTGAATCAGTAAAGGGCGTAATATTAAACGAAGAAAGAATGTTAATAACTTCCAGGGAGTCGACCCTTATTAGACGGTAGCCAAGTTCTCAAGTAGAGTTGTCAATGGTCGGATCGGGGCTGGGCTAGGGATAACCTGGTTCAGTCAATTGAAAATTTTCCTCAGACCATTTCAGCCTACGGTTCTGGCGGGCCTCAAAGGGCCAGCCCGTGGCCAGGCCCATGCTAAGTGGTGGCTCACGGAGAGGCCCATGGCCCGGGCCATGAGTCGCCAGTAGGCCGTTTTGGCCCGAAATTTTAAAATAAAAAATTTTAAAAATATATTTAAAAAATTGTTGTTTTATTTTTTAAAATTAATAAATTATAAACTTTTTTATTTTATTTTTTATATTTACATCATATGTATTTATGCTTTTTAAAACTTTTTATTTTATTTTTCATATTTACATAATATATACATTATGCATATATATAT
>JAOTAY010000007.1:23082931-23101935 GCA_025629805.1 Erythroxylum baracoense
GAAGTGATGTGACACGCCACCCTCGCGGGGCACGGATTCGGGTATCACTGTCGATATCGGGTTCGGGTTCGGCGGGAGTGGGGTGTTACACCACTGATGCGCGTTTCGACTAACACCACCATCCGGGGATAGTGTATGGTGAGATAATGACGCAAGATGGGGAGGAATTGGGCTCCACTAGCCCCTTGGCAGTTCCATATAAGGATAGACATAAATGAAAGGGCGGGCGTCCTCCTAACACGAAGAGAGTGGCTGAGATGGGTAAGACCCATCAGTAATAAAGCCTTCGGCAGTGGGCAGAGCTGAGGTTGCCTCACCCGACGAACTCAGATTATCTTCCATCCGAACATCAACATCGCTGATACCCGAGGACCCCGGATCTGGAGGTTCGGATGGTGGTAGAGCAGTTAATTCGTTTTGTAAGTTGGGGAGTGCTTTAGATTGCATGGGTGCTGCAGTGGACATATCAGACTCTCCTCGAATTAACTCACCAACGGCTTGAGCATCACAGATTAATTCGGAGGGGGACTGGATGCTAACGGCTGGATGGGGCTCCAGGGGTCGGTTCAGGGGAAGGAGTTTAATTGTATTACCCAGTTCGATTCCTCTTACCATTGGTTCTTTTACCTTGCCAATCATAGCTCGTAAACATCACCTGCCCTTTTTTCCCACTCTTGCTTGATCATTCATCTTTCAATTAAAGAGTAGTGCATCTTCCGTTAGGCCAAAATTAACCTCATGCATAGTAAATAAAAACAAAAATTTTCATTTAATTTTTGGTTGATTACAAAATAAAATCTCAATTTTCTCAATTTTGCAATACTAACCCGATATTTGAGAAGTGAAAATAAATTACCTCAACTTTTAATTTTTTGAGAAAATATCCAAACGTTAAGTTTTCCATTAATGTTAGCAAATCACATTTGATTTTTTATATGCCACATGTCAAACACGTAACCTAATTTTTTTCAACTCATTTATTTAAAAATCATATAAATTAAAAGTAAATTAAATTAAAGATTAATTAATTAAAAAAAACTAAATGATAATTAAATTCAACCATGGATTGTTGTCTTGGTTCTTCATTTTTTTTTAGATACAACTCTCATCTCTTAGGATTGTGTGTCAATTCAAGATACAACCCTCCTCTCTTGTGATCGAAGCCTCCCATTTCCAAAGAGTTACTCCATGGGTCCTAAGGTAATTAAATTTTGACTTTTATCCTATGTTTTCATTTTAAAGAAGTTCTATTTTGAGGTATTTTTTTGCTCTAGTTTCTATTCGTATTTTAATGAATATAATAAGGGTTGCATGTGGATTATTGATGGTAACGACTGGAAATTTATGTAATTCTTGCTAGGTTTGTTTCAAGATTTGGGGTTCCTTGCTCTTTTCTTTTTATAGTTGATCATTTTCAAATGTTTTTATTTTCTCTTTTATATAATTGCGGGATTGATTGGAGTGGTTTAGCTTGGTTAAATGAGTCTGTTGTGTTGGTTCATGTGATTCATGAATTTGTCAATGTTATGTAATAACTGCTAATCAAATTGATTTTTTTGAAGCTTTCAGTTGTTTTCTGCCCAATAGTGGATTGTTTTTCTTTAATAGATCTTTTTTAAATTATGTTTTCTGAGTAATGGGCGTATAACTTATCAAAATGTTGATCTTTGGAATAGAGTGTTTGATCTTTGGAACAGAGTGCTTGTTTTCACTGTCACTATCATGCTTGTTAAAAGGTTCACCGTCATTGTCATACCTCCAATGCCTACTATAATGCTTGTGATTACACTATTTTCCATTGTATATTACTGTTATAATCCCATTACTTTAGTATTAATTTTCTCGTTCACATTTGTTTTGACTAGCTTGGCTAACTTCCTTAGTTGGATCCTTTGGTTTATTCCATTACTAAAGCTTTGCTCCTTAGTATGCTTATGGCTCTCTTGCTTTCTCTCATAACCTCCCTACCCTCCTTTCCAGTTTCTCAAACTTCAAACATTTTCATTATCCCCTCCTTTATCTTCTCACCTATCTTCCTTTCCTCCGTATTTAAACCTTTTTTATACCTTTTTTTGGAAATGTCCATCTCTACTTTACTTTCTCCTAGCAACTTTCCTCCTTTAGCTCGTGAGATCATCATCCCTGATAAGCCTTTTAAAGGTCCTAAAGCGCCTCAGGTGACCAATCAACCTTCTCCTAACTAAGTCCTTGACCTAATTAAGAAGACATAAAGTCAAGTTATAGATGATAGCTTACTGGTGGGATTACATTCATTTCTTAATTGAATTTCTCATTATTCCTATTTTTTGTTATATATTACTCTATGATTTACCCATTTTAAAGGATATTTTATGAGTTTTTTCAATGATGATTATTAATTCCTTTTGAAAAAACAAAATGCTTCTTTTATTCTTACTACTCCAACTAGGCTTTCAATTTTCCTTATGACTACTTCTACTTAAGTTTCTATAAGTAGTTTAGTTGCAAACAGTAGTAGGTGAATTAAAGAGTTTAGACGATAAGGATTTGAGCTACTTATCTATTAAATTGCATATTTTGTTATGTCTATATTAAATTCTAGTATTCCAAATTTTAGTGTTTTGTTATTTCCTATATCAAATTATATAACCTATTTTGATTTAATTTTCTCTTTATTTTGATGAGGTGCTTGTAATTTTGATTTGTTGAAAACTAATAGTAAAATTCTTTATAATGTAGATGTTGGTGAATTTTAAGTTCCATTATGGTGGGGTATTGGAAAGAAATGAAAACAACAAATATGTTAAAGTTAAGTTCAAACGACAGAAGGACGTTGGTGTTGATCAATTTAGGATGTTAGTATTAAAAGGAGTATCGAAAGATAAAGGCCATAGACTTATATTTATGTTTTACAAATTTCGAGAAGAGTCAATGAGATGTTTGAAAGAGTTGAGTTTACATTAATATGTTACTAGAAAAGTTAATGAGAAGAAATATGGGAAGAACGTTGGTAGTAGATTTGAATATGATGTTAAGGATGAGGTTGGAAGCAGTGGAAAATGTAGTAATGAAAAGTAAAGTTATTCAAACAATTCACAAAGATAAGTAGAAATTCACAAGGATGGTGTAGTGAGTATCGGGATAGTGATGCTGAAGTTCAATCACCAATATATAGTGATGATGGTAGGTGTGATGCCACTAAAAGAAGGAAGAAATATGTTGTTTTCAATCCAAAAGTGGACATGAAAGAATTTTAGTTTGAAGTTGGCATGAAGTTTAAGGATAAGGTTTAGTTTAGAGATGCAATCATAAATTAAGTAATTACAAATGGACATGATGTTTCAATGATGAGATCTGGTGTGAGAATGGAAGTCGTTTGTGATCCACACTATCCTTTTAAGGTTTATGCTAGTTAGATTGGAAATGAAAAAACCTTTGTAGTGAAGATATTAAAAAACAAGCAGATTTGCAAGAAAGTGCAAAGAAACAAGCAAGTTAGTAAGAAGTGAATAGCAAATTAATTCTTACTCAAGTTTAAGAGGAACCCGAATTGTCCAATTAGCGAGATGATAAATGGTCTTTAAAGCAATTATGCATTATAAGTGACTAAATCTGAATTTCGTAAGGCTAAATGGGAAGCTATTATGATGCTATTAGGATCAATAGAAGGACATTATGCAAATTTGTGGTCTTATGGACAAGAATTACAGCTAGTTGATAAAGAAGGCCAATTCATCATTCAAAATGAACTTGATGAAAATTTTGGGCAGCCAATGTTTAAGAGGTTTTATATGGGATTTAGTGCGTTGAAATATGATTTCCCTAATATTTGTCAAAAAAAATAGGGCTAATGGATGTTTTTTAAGACATTTCTTAGAGGTGCTTTGTTAGTTGCAATTGGGCATGATTGAAACAATCACATGTACCCTATATGTTGGGTTGTGGTTGAGGGAGAGAACTACCAATCTTGGCATTGGTTTTTAAGTCTTCTTGGCGATGATGTAAACATTAGTGGAAATTTATAGACATTTGTAACTGATCAACAAAAGGTCAAAATTTTAATATCGACACTATTTATTAGTAAATGTGTTTTGAATTATTATACTTACATTATAATGTGTTTTTTCCTTCTTTTTAAGGGTTTAGTAGATATATTGAAGAATCGCTTCCCAAAAGCAGAGCATCGAAAATTTGTCCGACCTGTGTATGCAAATTAATCTAAATTACATCGAGGTCATACATACATGAGTTTATTTTGGCAAGTGGTTAATTGCATAATGGAAGTGGAATTTGATGAAATAATAAAGCAGTTGAAGAATGTATCGAAAAATGCTTACGATGACTTCAAAGCAAGAAATCCTGACACTTTTGTGAAAGCCACAACTTTTTTTTAGGCTTCAGTTCAAGCTTAGGTGAGGGTTTTACTGTCCAAGCCTATCTGAATTCTGGCATACATATACTCTTAACCTTAATTAGAACTTTTCTCTGCTTTTTTATTGTCACTCATTTTCTTCTAAGCTAAGCCCAACTTTTCACTTTCTTGCCCCCCTATATTAATATTCAAATCCTTTTCATCTTACTCTAGATTTTGGTGAGCTTTTTAAATAAAAATAATTCGAAATTTAGTAGTGTTACCAACAAATGGTAGTATAGATAAGCTTGTTGAAGGATTTGATTCTCATTCAAAAGCCTCAAGTGTAGCTTTTGATGTTTCCATTATTTGTGATATGGTCTTCCTAGAAAACTTTGCATAGGCCAAGGGAGGATGCGGATGCAGCAACAAAGAAATTAAAGGTTGGACGTATGATTTTGATAGGTTTTACATTTCTCTTCTTCTTCTAAACCCAACTTAAAGCTCTTGCATTTCTAGATCTTACACTTTCTTATGGGAACCCATCCTTTTCTTTCCTATTCTCTTGCTAGCATAATTTGAAAGATGAGAAGTATATTTGAGACTTGAATTGAGAGATCACAACATAAGTGTGTGTACATAGAGATGAAGAACCTTGTATCATAGGGACAAAAAGGACTAAAGGGGATTAAAGCTTTTTTAGTTTGGGTCGAGTCAATTGGCCCAGTTGGGCGCTACACTTAAACTATCAAGTATGCTTTAAGTTGTCTGAATCTTAATTAGGTTTGGATTATATAAGCCAGGTCTAATCAAACTTTGAGCCAGACTTGGGTCGCGCCCTAAAAGGGTGGAGCTGGTGACAGATCTAACCTAACCCAATTTGTTTTCATCCCTAGTTTTAGCTTCTTTAGAATTTGATTGGAATTCAAATGCATGGTTTCAAGGTTTCATCCTTGGGGTTCACATTACTTGCGAATGTTATTTTTCAAATACAATTTTGATAAATTCTTGTATGTATGCAAATCATACATATCATATAAGTCACTTGACAAGTTAATGATTGCAATCAAACGACAAATTTAATCTCGATTAACTCAATCTAAGAGATCAATAATGAAATCTTAAGGTCATTTGTTTCTACTTTGGTTTTTGGTTTTCTCCTTTTCTTTTCAAAATCATAAAAATAAAATTATTTGTTTGAATTTTTTATTTATGTTTTTAGTTAGTTCCTTCTAGTTTTCATGATTTATGAAAATTATAAAAAATAGTTTTTGTTTTTCTCTTTTTTATTTTTCTTATAATCTGAGTTTCCATCAACTAAATATGTATTATTTAATTATTGAATATTAATTACCAATAATTATAATTAATATAATATAGTTTATTTCATTTTTATAATTAATTTAAATTATAGATTTTTTAAAAATTAATTTTAACGATTATTTAACAAATATACCTTAAATTTAAAAAACTTAAAATATATGAATTTTGACTAAAATTTTATTAATTTTTACTTATTAAAATTTTATTTTAATAAAATATATAATTTTTACTAATATTTATTAATAAATATTGTACAAGAGATTAAGATAAATTATTTACTTAATTTTTAAAATTTATCTAACATTTAATTGTTGTGAACAATGAAAATATAACTACATTAACACTAACAATGGAATATGCTTATATTTTTATTAAAATAAAAACTAAAAAGAAAATAAAAATCACAAACCAAAATAAAAAATAAAAGGTGAAATTAAATGCCCTTAATAAACTTTTTATTTTTCTAATATAAAATTATTCCTTTTTTATTAATAGAAATAACCAACGTGCCTCCCAAAATTGGAAATACAACCAAAGGAACAGATATCGTTCCATATTGGCTGGTAAACAAAACGGTATCCGTTCCATCGATATCGGCCGTGAATGAGATTTGTAAATCAATATTTTTGGTGTAGTTATAAATATTGCATTATTTATTGTGAATGAGATTTGGCAGGTTGGAATTGGAGTCGTGAATTTGTGAATTTGGTTGGAATTGGAGTTGTGAATGGTTATTGACTTACGGTGGTGTTGTGAATTTGTGATGTTCTGAATTAAATATTGTAGTTGAAATGGTTACGGTGGTATGGTGGTATTGTGATTTCTGAATTAAAAATTGGATTCAATGTTGAATTGAATGAGACAATATGCTTATGATTTTGTTTTGTCATTTGCATGGTTGGATTAAAAATTGAAGATGAATTATTGTTTGGTTGATTTATTTCTGGTGTGGTTATAAAATAAAAATTGGTTTAAGTTTATTCAATTAAGAGACAACTATGATAATTTGTGATAAGTTTTTAGATGAATGAAATGCACGGTCTCATATGAATATGTGATGAATTGAATTGATTGAATCATTCAATTGAAAGTTTGTAAGATAAAGTTGAAACTTGAAACAATTTAAATTTAAATTTTAAACCAACAATATTAAAGATGTAAACTTGTAAAAGACTTAAATCATTAATTGACAAATTCTTAATATTTGTGAAATGGTATTTTATTGTTAGTATTTGAGTATTGACTATTGACTTTAGATAAATAAAGTAGTTGAGTATATAATTATGCAATTGTAAATTAATAATAATTTGGTTGTAATTATTATTAATTAATTGAGTATAAAATATGTTGAAATTGAATTATTTGGTAATATATATGTGTGAGGTATCATAAATATTTATAATAGATAATGTGTGAAAGTAGTGATGTAATAAATGTATCCCAAAAAGAATTACTTTTGTTCAAATTATGAACATGTTGTAAGTTCCAATCATTTATACTTAGACTTATTAATGTCAATTAAAAATTTTAAAAGCAACTTATATATTTAAGAACAAAATATAGAATGATGTATATAATATTATGGTTTGTTAGAAATGGAAAGAACATTCAAAACTTTAAATAACAAAAAAATATTTTCAAAGAAGCAACTTGATTCTTATGTTATTAATATATAATATTATGGTTTTTTAGAAATGAAAAGAAGATTCAAAACTTTAAATAAGAAAAAAAACATTTTCAAAGAAGCAAGTTGATCCTTATGTTATTAATATATCCTTCAACTTGATCATTACGTTATGAATAGTTGGGTATGAAATGAACAATTGTATAAGAAATGGAAATTGTTTTATGAATGTTTTGTGAATGTTGGAAATAGAAATTGTTTTAAACAGAAATTATTAGAAATGGAAATTATTTTATGAATGTTTTGTGATTGTTGAAAATGGAAATTATTTTATGAATGTTTTGTGATTATTGGAAATGGAAATTGTTTTATGAATGTTTTGTGATTGTTGGAAATGAGAATTGTTGGAAATTGTTGAAAATGAAAATTGTTATATGAATTTTTTGTGATTATTGGAATTGGGAATTGTTGGAAATTGTTAGAAATGGAAATTGTTTTATGAATGTTTTGTGATTATTGGAAATGAAAATTGTTGGAAGAATGTTTTGTGATTGTTGGAAATGGAAATTGTTGGAACTGGAAATAGTTGGAAGAAGTGATTGTTGGAAATGGAAATTGTTGGAAGAATGTTTTGTGATTGTTGGAAATGGAAATTGTTGCAAATGGAAATTGTTGGAACTGGAAATAGTTGGAAGAAGTGATTGTTGGAAATGAAAATTGTTGGAAATTGTTGGAAATGAAAATTGTTGGAAATTGTTGGAAATGAAAATTGTTATATGAATTTTTTGTGATTATTAGAAATGAGAATTGTTGGAAATTGTTTTATGAATATTTTGTGATTGTTGGAAATAAAAATTGTTGGAAGCATGTTTTGTGATTATTGTAAATGGGAATTGTTGAAAATGAAAATTGTTATATAAATGTTTTGTGATTATTGGAAATGAGAATTGTTTACGTATGTTTTGTGATTGTTGGAAATGAAAAGTGTTTATGTATGTTTTGTGATTGTTGGAATTAACTAATTATATAGACTAATTGAATTGTTAGTTTTTGACGTATAGTGAATTGTGTTCCATGAAATTGAATTGTGTGTAATGTAATAATACAAAATGAGTTATATTATATACGATAGATATGCATATTGTGTAATGAAATTATGTGTTATGTATTTTGATATATGCATTTATTTATTTTTATAGATAAATGGAAGGAAGTTCAAGTGCTGCTGATCAACCTACTTCAGGAAGATACAATGATCTATCTTGGACTCATGTTGCATTGGTTTCTGGTATGAAGAACTATACCATTTACTTGTTTTGTAACAAGCATTTAAAAGGTGGAGGAATCATCTAATTAAAAAAACATTTAGTTGGGGTTAAAGGAGAGGTGGAACCTTGTAAAAAAGTAAGTCATGATGTGAAGTGGCAGATGAAAACATTACTTAATGAATATCAACATGAGAGTGGTGTACACTAGTTTCATTGCGCCACGAACAACCCTTGGAGCCCAACCTTCAATTTGTAGTGCAATTCAATCAAGAGATGTAGCTCACAATGTCAATATGGCAGCAGTTAGATGGTGGTATGATACAGGTTCGTCATCTAATGCTTCTCAGTCTTATTATTATCAACCTATGATGGATGCAATAGCCTCTTACGGTTCAAGATACAAAGGTCCTTCAATTGATAACTTAAGAGGTAAACTTTTGAGTTGTTTTGTTTATGAAATTAGAAGTTATTTGGCTGAAAGAAGAGTGAATTGGGGTACTTATGGATGTCCAGTCATTTGTGATGGTTGGACAAATAGGAGACAAGAGCCTATTATTAATTTTTTAGTTTATTCTATAAATGGCTCTATGTTTTTTAAATCTATTGATGCATCTAGTCTTATTAGAAATACTGAGACTTTGTTTGGGATATTTGATGAAGTTGTGAATGAAGTAGGGCCAGAAAATATTGTTCAGTTTATTACTGACAATGATTCCGCTTATAAAACGGTCAAAAAAAGGCTACAAAATACATATAATTCTTATTTTTGGACTCCTTGTGTTGCACATTACATTGACCTAATGCTGGAGAATATAGGGGATCCTAGGTATTTTCCTGTTATTGATGAGACTATACAAAAAGCTAAAAAGGTGACAAAGTTCATTTCTAATCATGCATGGGTGTTGAATTTGATGAGAAAGGAATTTACCAATGGTAGGAATTTGTGTCACCCTGTTGTGACAATATTTGCAACAAATTTTTTATCACTTCAGTCTTTTGTTTCGCTGAAGAAAGAGTTAAAACAAATATTTACAAGTGATAAGTGGATTACATCTCAGCATGCTAGATCTAATGCTGAAGTAGAGGTTTATAATATTATACTAGAAGTTAGAAAATTTTGGTCTTAGTGTCAATTTGTTATCTGAGTTTGAGAGCCTTTGGTAAGGGTGCTTCGGTTAGTTGATAGTGAAGAAAAGCCAACAATGGGTTATATTTTTGATGCCTTGGATAAAGAGACGAAAGCAATCAAGGCTAATATGAAACATAGGCCTTCTTTATACACACCATATCTCTCAATCATTAATGAGAGAAGGGAAAGATAACTTTCTTCTCGGTTGTTTGCAGCTGGGGCATTTTTGAATCCTAGTATTCATTTTAGACTGGCTTTTAGTAAGTAAGTTGAAGTTAATCGAATAATGCTTTTAACAATTACAACATTTAAACATCGACTTGATGCAAGATCTGTTAAGCTCATAAATGAAGCTTTATAAGATGTCTTACGGGAATTTTGAGATGCCGATTGCGATTTGACAAAGAGGAAAACTTTCTCTAGGTATTAGTTATTTAATTTTTCTTATTTGTTAAAAATTAATTATCACTTTATTTTGTTTATAACGCTACTTTTGTTATCTTATAACTTACAGTTTCTTAGTGGGATCAATTCAGAAATAATGTTCTAGAATTAAAAAGGTTTGCAATTTAGATTTTAAGTCAATGTGTGAGTGCAACAGACTGTGAACAAAACTGGAACACATTTGAATTTATCCACTCTAACAAAAACAATAGATTGGAGTATAAGAGGTTGAATGACTTAGTTTTTGTTCGATACAATTTAAAACTTCGGGAAAGGTATGTTATTATCATTATTATTTTCGATATAATTTCTTATAATTTTCTAATAATTAAATTATATCCCTTTTTTGTGATTGTTGAAAATGAGAATTGTTGGAAATGTAAATTGTTATATGAATGTTTTGTGATGTTGGAAATGAGAATTGTCGGGAAATGTTGAAAATGTAAATTGTTATATGAATGTTTTGTGATTGTTGGAAATGAGAATTGTTGGAAATGGAAATTATTTTTTGAATGTTTTGTGATTGTTGGAAATGAGAGTTGTTGGAAATTGTTAGAAATGGAAATTATTTTTTGAATGTGTGATTGTTAGAAATGACAATTACTGGAAATAAAAATTATTTTATGAATGTTTTGTGATTGTTGGAAATGAGAATTATTGGAAATTGTTAGAAATGAAAATTATTTTTTGAATGTTTTGTGATTGTTGGAAATGACAATTATTGGAAATGAAAATTATTTTATGAATGTTTTGTGATTGTTGAAAATGAGAATTGATGGGAATTGTTGGAAATAGAAATTGTTATATGAATGTTTTGTGATTGTTGGAAATGAGATTTGTTATATGTTGTTGGAATTGGAAATTGTTTTATGAATGTTTTGTGATTGTTAGAAATGAGAATTGTTGGGAATTGTTGGAAATGGAAATTGTTTTATGAATATTTTGTGATTGTTGGAAATGACAATTGTTGGGAATTGTTGGAATTGGAAATTGTTTTATGAATGTTTTGTGATTGTTGAAAATGAAAATTGTTGGGAATTGTCGGGAAAGATATGTTATTATCATTATTATTTTCGATATAATTTCTTATAATTTTCTAATTATTAAATTTTATTGTTTACTAGGAGTCTTAATAGTACAAGTAGTTCAACTGATCCAATTTTCATTGATAACATCAATCTTTTAGCGGATTGAGTTTCTGAAGAACCAAATTTGATAGATGTCAATAACTTGGAAGATAATCTTGGATGGAAAAGTGTTGATAGGTCATTTTGGTGCATTAAATTTGAATGATAATGATGATGAAGCTCCTCTCAATGATGAGAATTTTGTACCAAATGATAACTAGGGTCAGCGGAGTTATAGCGGGTATCCTCCGGTTGATGATTGAAGTTCGTTCCAGGTTATTTTCTCCTTTTTTTTAATTTTACTTATATTTGATATTTATCAGTTTATATTAAATTCTATATATGTGATGTAATTGTAAATGTTTTTGTTTCAGGTTTAACTTCAACTTGATTGTTTCCTCGTCATGGTAAAATTGTAATAATTAAGAATATTTATTGTTCTTTTATTGGATGTTTTGATGTAATTATTATTTATTAAATGATGAAATTGTATTATTTTAATATTTTAAATACTTTGTACTATTCTTATTTTTATATTTGGATTATGATGATTGTCTTTTTTTACATTAATTGTGATTATTGTTTATATATGAACTATTTAAAAATTATTGTCATTTCATATTAAATTATTAATTGTGATTATTATTTATTATTATTATTTTTAAAAATTGGGTTGATGTAAACTTATAAAGTATACAGTATATAGCTGTACAATATACCAATGGGCTATTTTGTAAATTTTAAAAAATTTCAGAGACTATTTTATAAATTTAAAAAATTACTCAAAATAGTAACCAATATTAATAAATTTTGATACCATACCGTAACAAAATCTAATATAATAATAGGTTCGGTATAATATTTGCATCTTTATTACGGAAAAATATCTTCTACGAGAACGAGAGATGATTATGTTCAGTCAATCAATCTTTCTCGCATGGAAGTTTCATCTGATTCCTCTGAAGCTCGTAAGAACCAACGATTAAGACGTTCTGATGCCTTTTTCACCTATAAAGGGAAAACGGAAAAGACAATTAGTCATCCAGATTGTCATCATCTGAACTTACCTTGCGTTGATTGATGCTTTGAAGCCAAAAATAAAAAAAATGATGTTCCATCTTCAAATTCAGTGGTTTTGTGTGATTTAAAAGGGACGTTTTACCTGCTCATTCCAATCAGTTCTCAAGGTAATATAGCAGAGGACAAGAACTTGCAGTAACACTCCCAGAATCAGTCCAAACCAGATACCCTGTAAAGAGAGAATAGAATTACATTGACAATAAGAATCTGAAATCCAGCTACCACAGAAGTACCCTTCAGACTCTTAGAATTTCTTTCTTTTTGGGTTTTAATTGGATCTTTGGAGATGTGAATCGTTAGGAATTAGAATGAGATTTGTGCGATGACCTGACAATATAAGAAACAGGCAAAAGGGAAAAGGGAATCACTGAGATTTGTACGATGTCCTGACAATATAAGAAACAGGCAAAAGGGACAAGAACGTAAGTACAAAGCAGATTACCTTTACTTGCAGATGAGCAACATATCCAAGAATGAGCCCTGTAGGCACCCCAACCACATAATAACAAATGATGTTGACATATGCTACCATACTTTGTCTACCAGCTCCGACTGCCGCCCCTGCACGTCCAAAACGTACCATTTGGTGGACGAGAGAAGAAAAGAATTGGAAACAAATCCTCAAGAGTTCTTTCAGTTCAGATCTATTATGGATAGAACTTGAACTGAGACCTTTCACTTGTTGAAGAAAAGCAGTCAGGCTCGCCATGTGCCTATTGGTAGATAATAGATTGAGGAAATTGAAGAGCATACCTGTGAGGATTGCCTGAAAACTATTGAGTAGAACTGAGAAAGCCACGAGGGGGGAAAGGTTGGATACAAATTCAATGACCACCTCTTCACTTGTAAACACTTGGGCTATCTGACGACCCAATAGCAGACACACGATAGAAAAGAAAACCCCCAAACTCAATGCAGCACAGAAGTTGACTTTGAGAGAAAATTTTGCAGCTTTAGCATCTCCTCTTCCTAGTTCATTTGAAACTCGTACGCTGCTCATAAAAGTAATCTATTCAAATCATTTTCAAGAAATTCATTGGATGGCTCACAACGTCTAGCTTTCAAGACAGTACCTGGAGGCTGCTAGAAAGCACAAACATAGCATGTATTCCCACGCTGTGACATTTAGGCTGCAGATGAAGACATTATCAAGGATCAATTTTTGTAGACAGACTCCTCAAGGAAGCAAAACTACTAAGTGATTTGATGATCTTACCATATGGACAATGCCGATATTTTTGTTGCTGCATTCTTCATATACTCCGACAGAAGGATTACTATAGCAGAGTACCATAACTCTAGACTATTCCCGCCATCCAAACAGTCAGTTTGAGGGCAGAAATTCGGAGATAATGATGCAAAAGACAACATTAGAATATCATGTAGTTAAAGTAATCTTACCGAGAATTTTTTGTTTTCCTTGTAAGGTTTCGTCGCATTCACTAGTACAAGTACTTTCATTATTTGCTTAAAAACCGAGCCAAAAAAGCAAACAAAACAATTCATCTGCTATTTTTACAGAACTAATACAGTGAAGCATACTGTTCTTTTCTTTGGGAACTCTCAGTTAACTACAATAGAGACGGGAATACCTAGAGAGAGGACTAGAAGATTTTGGATCGAAGAAAGATACTCACCAGAGCATCACTCCGGAGGATATTGAGAGTTTGACTGCAGGAAGTAAATCAGAGAAGGCACTAAAGGTAAATCCTTTCCATGTGTTGGGACACCAGCCACCAAATATATAAACCAACTCCACAATTACAATCAACCAACTTGATATGATCATAGCACCCATTGCACCAGGAATTCCCCAGCTCAGTTTGCTCACAAAGATCCACGACAAGAGCACATGAACTATAAATGAGACGCAAGAAACCCACCCCACAATCATGTTCTTGAGCTGAGTCTGTAAGTACTTCTGAATGCTAAATGCGAAGGCAAAGAAGTAGAGAATAGGAATAAACCACACTGAGATAGCTCCAGCTTCGTCGGCTACGTCTTTTCCGTCTCCGAGCAGTCTGAAGATGCGCGACGAGAAGATGAAGACAGGTAGCAAAATCGTAGCAGTACAACAGTTGATGATCCACGAACGCTGCAAGTAGATGCCCATCATGTGGTATTGTCTAGCTCCAAATGCCTGTCCACAGAGAGTCTCGGTGGCACTTGACATGCCCAGCTATATATGACATGCAACCAAGTTCAAAGGCTTCAGAAATCATGTTTGAAACCAAGTGACAAAATAACATACTTAAGAACTAGAGACCAAATTGATTTGTTCCCTTCAAAAGAACAGTGTTTTGAGGCGCTCTGCCGAAACTGAAATAAGCATCAAACAGTCAATCTAAAAAGTAGACATTAGTGCAACGAAGAAATATCTTACCAAAATCCCATTGGAAAAACGTACAGTCACAATCTGTACGAGTGCGTAACCAGCAAGTTCAAGTTCACCATGACGGCCGATAAATGCCTGTGTCACCACAAACATACCGAACTGACTCACTCTGGCTAACATTGCCGGAAACCCAACTTTCCATGTCTTCTTTATCTCCTCCCAAACTCTACTTTTCATGTCTCCAATATCATCATGCACTGCTGATCCAAGAAGCTCTTCTTCCATTGAATATATCACTTCTCTGCTTAACCTGAAACAAGAATCGTGTATTACCAGGCAAGAGTTAGAAATGGCAACCTTTAAAAGCGTTATCTTGCCATCTTTCGGATTCTTAAACTGAAATCTAGTCTTTGAGAACTCAACATGACTAGACCAGCATAATATTTCATCAACACAAGGGCATAGTAGTTATCATTTTGTTGTGCCTCTCTGATGTGAATAGTAAAATAAAGAACTATCACAAAATTTTACACTACATTATCAAATATTTTATCCTAACTAAATTAAAAATAATAGGAGAATGTATGAAAGCATACAATTAATTTATTGAACAATGATTAAACAATATCATGTACTAAATTATCATTATATGTGTATGTATAGTTTAGCAACATAAAAAAAGAAGAAAAAAAGTAGTGAATGTAATGGTGTCCTTAAAAGTTGCAATCATTAAGATAATTGCCACTTTGTTGTTTTTTCTTGTTCTTTTGTTTTTCGTCCTTATGTGAAGCACTATGTGAGGTGGAAGGTGCGAGTAAAAAGTTTACCAAAATTAAGTATATATTTTGGTATTCTGAAGTTATTTAATACCAAACTGCAGGTTGAGGATGCTTGACTGTTAGTTACTTACAAGTAGGGTTTTTGGCTACCTATAGCAGAGAAGAAATATAGTACTTAAGAGGCACCATCAAATGCTTTCCAATGCACCAAAAGAAGAAGAAAACAACGTCGTTAGAATATAGTTAAACCTGAGACCTTTCAGTACACCGCAGGGACAATAAAATTAACAACATAAAGTTGACTTGAAAGAGTCTCTTCTTGGTACTACAGAGTAGGAATAGAAAGAAGAAGAAGAAGAAGATAACATTTATATAAATATGTGGCAGTAACAAGGTGAAATCCTTTTTCTTGGAATGACATGCAAATAATTACCAGAACCAGGCTGCGTTGATCATCAGACAAGTCGCACAAGCCATGTTTTTGATATATTCTGCAAGTTGCCTAAGTAAAGCAATTAACTTTTATCCTTCACGAATTTCCAGGCAAGGAAGAGTCACTGTATGTTTTGTTTAGCTTTGATTTGAGCAGTATGCAGTATATCACCAAAAAGACAAATACCAAACTGGAGAAAGAAGAAGAAGATAGATCAGCTTAATGAAAAGGGTTTAGTGGTGTAGCTTACTGGGAAGCTGGAGTTACAACTGAACTGTTCAGTTTCTTGGATCGCCAAGTTAAAATATTTCATAAATGTGATATAAGAAAATTTTCATGGAGGTATATATATTATATTATATTATATTATATAGCTTGATCTTTAAAGTCTTTATTAAAATTTAATTTTTTTTAATATTCAAATAAAATTTAAATAGAATCAGGAATTTCTACTATAGGTGCACGTACATCCATTATCACCGTGCATAATCACGTGATATAATTATAACCGTGCATGAAATAAATTATATCACCTGAATTGAATTCATCGTTAATTACCGACCTTATCAAATTGAATAATTGATCCAAGTTCTTTGCAATTATTGTCAATTCGCTCTCTTTGCTGATTGGATGTGATTCACAAAATATGTCGACCGAGACTGCTTTAATTTAGTCGGTGGTGTTGGTGTTGTTGTTGGTGAGCTTTAAATTAAAGTTACTCAAACCAAACAATTTAAATGAATATTAAAAATAAATTATATTACATAGGAGAAGAGTAGGTATGAGTCGTCCATAAAGGCGTGTGCGATTGTTCTTGTCTCTAAAATAGGAGATCAAATCTTGTGTATTTATGGTGTTTTTATCCTCTTATATTAAATCTTATAAATCTTACATAAATATATAAATGAGATTTAATAGAATAGAATTAGAACGAAACAGAAGATTTGATAGATTAAAATAGGGATAAGAATCTTTTGCTTTCCTTGCCCAAATCCTTTAGCTTCCATTTGAAATATATTAATTCGATATTATTCAATCATTAATAAGGTTCTCTTAGTATTTTGTGACCATAAGATTATATGTTCAAATTATAAAGAAAAGGTTGCGTATATTTTTAATTATATTTCAAATTATTTAATCTTATTTTAAAAATAATTTTATAATGATCTAATATCGGTTCATCTTAAATCTCTTATCTTATCGGTTTAACTTTTAGTCTAATTTTTAAAATATTGATATTAATTACATATCAGAATGGAGCGGAAAAAATCAATATTTTTCTTATTTAAAATGAATTGGAAAATTATGGGTTACGCTTTTGTAATTAAACGGCCACAAAATCAACATTTTTAAATTTCAACATTCATTATTCAACATAACGTAATATTCATAGGTTACAAACTATTGGTTAGTGTATCATTAAAACAAGAAACATAAAGTCTAACAGAAGCTCAAACTATGGCTTTCCCTTGCTTTTCATTGTATATATAATAACATTTAAACAATACTTGCTCGATCACTACAAAAGTCAAAAGCTGACATGTGAATTGGATAAGATGGCGTACAGAATAATTCGGCTTATATGGTTCACTTTTGAGGACTTGAAAAGTAATAACTAAGAATTAACATCATTAGCTCAAATAATTATAAACGAAACTAAGAAAGGAAGGATGAATCATGAAAGTTAGCTGAGATACTTTATAATCCATATCTGGCAAAAAGATCGCATTGTTAATTTATTAGTAGAAAATAAAAAATGTGACTCACAATGATTTGGTGTAATAATAAACGTGTTTTTTTATATATCTTAAATAACATAATTAAATACTCCCAACAAAGAAAAAAGATTGATAAATATAGAGTCATTAAAAAACTCAACCAGTTCGATGGATTTATTCGTAAAAGTCTTAAACCATTCAATTTTTTAGTTCAGTTTTTAATTTTTCAGTCCGATTTATTTTAATAAATCTTGTTGTTAAAAACTGATTAGTTAATAAATTAATCAATTAATTTTTGTAAATTAATAAATTCTTATAAACTAAAATAAATCAATTAATTTACATTTAACAATATTTTTAATTAAATTCAAATTCTTCTATGAATAAAAATAATATCTTTTAATTATATTTCAAATCCTTTAATTATAATCAAGATTTAATCAGTTTTATAACAGTCTACTACTAGTTGAACATTTTAAATTTAAATTTTTAGTCTTATCAGTTTAATTTTCGGTCTCATTTTTAAACATTGGTCCATAGGCAGGGTAAAATTGATAGTAGGATTGAGATGTTTAGAAGTATGAAACGTTTTTACACCATTCTCATGATTTGACTTTGATGAGTCAAACTTTTAGGACCTATATGGAAGAGGGTAATTTAGGAAATGGGGAGGGTAAGAGAAAAAGAAATAAGTCTATGGAGAGTATATTCTAAGGGTCTGTTTGGTTGGATGTTAATTAATAGAATGGAATGGAACGGAAAGGAACGGTTTAGAATGAAATGAAATGTAAAATAGTAAAATATTGTTTGAGAGGGATAGGATGGTTCATAATGTAACGAGTGAAACATTGTTTAAAAGATGGATGGATGCAATAAAATGTAACGTATAATAAATAACTATTATACCCTTGATATTAAAATGGTTGTTGCAAAAGGTTTAATACTATTAAAAAATTATTTGTCACGGTTCAAGTCACAACCATGACAAATAATTTTTTATATATTTTCTATTTTTAAATAATAAAATTTTAATAAAAGTTTTATTATTTATTATTAATTATATACAATTTATTATTAATTATATAAAATTATTATTAATTATATAATAAATTTTATTCTATTATACGTGACTTATATTTAAAATTTAATTATTTTTATTTTTGTTTATATAAAAATATATACAAACAAGAATATTTTTTTATATATTTCTATTTTTATTAATAAAAATTTTATTATTAATTATATACAATTTTTTATTAATAATATAAAAAAATTATTATTAGGGTTGTAAAGAGATCTTACAGTGAAGAAGACAATGAGTTAAGGGTTGTAACTTTAATTCTAATGTGATGTTAGGGTTAGAATAAATAATTGATATTAAGAAAAATTATTGAGAATATATTAAATAGTATAT
>JAOTAY010000007.1:23102035-23122455 GCA_025629805.1 Erythroxylum baracoense
CAAAGGAATAAGATTAATACTTGCACCTAGGTCATATAAGCATTGAAAAACATTAGAAGCACCAAAGTAACATGGAATAATGAAACTCCCTAGATCCTTTAACTTAGGGGGTAGTTTATTTTGTAAAATAGAACTACACTCTTCAGTTAAGGCTACCATCACAAAATAGTCTAGCTTCATTTTGCTGGAAATGATTTCCTTCAAGAACTTGGTGTAAGAAGGCATCTCAGCAAGTGCTTCAGCGAAAGGGATGTTGATATGGATCTTCTTGAAAAGGTCAAGGAATTTCTGAATTTTGGAATCATCATGCTTCTTCTTTACCCTTTGAGGGTATGGTATGGGTGGCACAAAGGAAAATTTTGAACTTGATGAAGACTCCTTCTTTGGTTTGGTTTCTTTAGGCTCTTTTTTTTTATCCAAATTCACAATTTCAGCATCCTTGGTTTCATTTATCTTAGCTTCCTCCTCCTTAGGAAACACACCTTCTACCACCTTACCACTCGTCAAACGAATTGCTATACAATCCTATTTTGGATGCACTTGAGTATTGCTAGGTAGTTTTCCCTTACCTCTTCCACTTACCTCTTTTGCCACTTGATTGATTTGCACGTCTAAATTTCTGATGGTAGCTTGGTTAGACTGAATGGTCTGCTCCATTCTGTTCATGGCTTAAGAGCTAGCTTGAGCACTTTGATCCATCTTGCTCATAAGTTGAGTAATCATATCTTGAAGCCTATCCACCTTTTTCTCCAAAGGGGAAGGGAATTGTTCTTGTGCAGAAGATGAAGAAGGTGAATACTGCTGTTTTAGTGGCGCTTGGAACCCAGATAGTCCTATTGGTTTTGCAGCCCCTTGATTTTTCTAAGAAAAATTTGGATGAAACTTCCAACCTTCATTGTAGATGTTCAAGAAAGGATCAAATCTCTGACCTTGTCTACCATTGTTTACATAGTTCACCTCTTCCTCTTGCATTATTGTTTCAATTTTCATGCAACGTACTATTGTATGCCTAAATCTACCATATAGAGTGTAAGGATCCCTACCAGACTTGTTGTCATTCATCAACATATTCAACTTCTTATTTATCTCAGCAACTTGGTAAGCCATGTCAAATCTAGATCCCACTTCATTAAGAGTAGCAGCTTTGCTCCGAGTCACCTTACAATATGAATTCTCCACAACTTTTTTGAAAATATTCCATAACGCTTGGGAACTCAAGTTGCTAATATTCCCATCAGCATTTAAATCCACCAACGTCTAATTATGATCAGTGAGAACATAGTAGAAAAACTGAGTCAAAGAGTGTGTATCGAATCGATGATGAGGACACTAGTTAAGGAGATCATTAAATCACTCCCATGCTTTATGAAAATTTTCTCCCTTTTTCTACGAGAACTAATGTATCATCTTCCTTAGTTCGAGAATTTTGTGGGCTGGGCATCACTTCATCATAAAAGTCTCAATTAATTTATCCCAAGTATCAATGGAATCTACCTCCAAGTTCAACAACCAATTTCTTGCAAATCCCTTCATACAATAGGGAAAACACCTCAAACTTAACTCATCTTCGGACAATCCATACAATGGAAGAGTCTAAATTGTAGCATAGAAATCTCTCATAAAGGCTAGAGCATCTTCACTCGACATTCCATTAAATTTTGGCAACATAGATAGATAAATTTGCTTCAGCTCATAATTCCTTGCTACTGCAGTCAATCGAATGTAAGAAGGGTTGCCAGCAATAAATGGCATATGATAATCTCTAATTCTACTTACCGTAGGATTAACAACCATCGGTTCAACCTAATTTTTTTCATTGAATTGATCATTCCCCATATCTTGTTCCCCATGCAGAATTGGATTTTGATTATTATTTTCCATCTCTCTTCTTCTTTGGGCGTTGTTCCTTTTACAAGTGTGTTCCATTTCAGGATTTAACTCAAGTAGCTGATCGTTGTTCAAATTTGTTGAATGCCTTAAGTGCATGCAGCTCCTAAAATAAAACAAAGAGAAAGGGTTTATAAGTAACTAATGGAAGAAAACTTAAGGTAATAAAAAAATAACTAAAGTTAATAGTAGCAAATATAAATTAGTCCCTGATAAAGGCGCCAAAAACTTGGTCAAAAAATCTGCAAGCGCACAAAATTGTTCCTAGTATTTACACATCAAGTATTCCAAGGTCGTATCGCACAAGGACTAAGATACTCACTACTGAATTAATCCTAATTACGTGAACTAAAATGATAAGAAAATTAAAAGTTGATTGGATTAGAGCAGACAATAAATTGTAAAGACTGAAAACATGGCAGCATATAGGAGGCACCCAAAAGAGGCAAAGAAGAGGAAGAAGGAGGATAAAATTAAGATTGGAAGCAAGCTTGTTTTGTCTTCTCTCTCTACCATATCTTAGATGTTGATTGTCTTTATGTATATGGATTCTTTTATCATGTTCTGGAACTAAACCCAATTTAGGGTTAGGGATGTAGCCTATTTTAGGGATTGATTTTTGTTTTATGGATTGATTGGTGTTGAATGAAAGTTCTTGGGTTATATTTATCTTTTTTTAGCTTCATTGTTATTTCTATGCTTGATTACCATAGATGCAACCTTAGGAATCATATGATGGACTGAGAGGTGAAGTATGATTTGTGCACTGGGAAGATAAACACATTAGATTTAGAGATAGAGATATCCTGAACTAGTGTGATAACTTATGGTTGCTTGTTCTTAATGAATTTGACTAGTTAGGTTTCACATTGAGAGATGGTAACCAACTAGTTGGTTATTCTTATATGTCTTGAGAGAGAATATAAGTGAAATTGTGCAATTGTTATTATAACCTGTCATTCAATCAATTCCATAATTCATCGACCAATCTCTTAAATTGGTGAACCTCGAAGCCCTAGGTCTAAATCATCAAATTTCCCTTTCTTGCTTATTTACAATCTTTACAATTTATTATATGCTCAAATCCAATCATCTTTTTAAGTTTCTTGTTATTTTATTTCATATAATTAGGATTAATTCAATACTGAGTATTTTAGTCCTTATGGGATACGACCTTGGAATACTTAATGCGTAAGTGCTAGGAACAATTCTGTGCGATTGCAGATTTTGTCGACCAATAAATTTTGCAAGAGTATGTATAGCTTTTGATTCCATAAGACATCTTCCTCAGGAAATCCCCATCCTTAAGCTAGATGATAACTTTCAGGTAATTGAGGATATTGTCAAAGTCGCATATGCATGGAAACTATGCGAACATGGAAACATGGAAGCCTTCTGGAAAAATATTCAAATAAACATATTTATAGTATCTCTTTAATAGAAAACATCTATTTTATTTCTCCATAAAATAATTTATCTAAGGAAGATGCAAGTATAGATGTCTCTTAATATGAAGTTCCAGTTTCTAACAAAACCGTTACTCCTCTAAGTCCTCAAATATGCTTGCCTTCTTTTGTAGAACAACTTCAATCACAAACAAGCTTGAAAGTGTCAGCAAGCATCCACTAAATAACCCTAATCTAAAGACCCTAAACTAGAAAGATCCTTCCACCATATAAAATACTCTAACCTCACAAAAAGCTCCCCTTTTGCTTCATAAAGACATAACAAATAAAAAATAAGACTATCAACCTGTAACTAGAAGGAAATTAAACAAGAAAAAGAGAACCTTAAATCAGGTCCAACCCTATGATTTTTGTTGTTTAAAACACCAGGGGTCTTAATTCCTTTAAAAAAACTCATACTCAAGAACTTTGTATTAGAAAATAATCTATGGTTCTGGGCATTCTTAAATACAAAATCAAAGAACCATACTAATAGCTTCAAAACTTTTTGCCTAAACACTGGAAGCTATTACACAACTATAAAGCTCATCTTAAAGGCAGAATCCTATTCCTATATAATAAAGCAAAAATATCCATATTAGAATTTATGGTGACTGAACAACTCATTCATGTGAAGGTATACATCAAAGAGCTTAACCAATGTGCTTATATCTTCGTTATTTATGCTCTCAACTACCCCTTTCAGAAAAATTCCCTATGAAACAAACTTAGAGAAATTACAATCACCCTCAAAGGTCTATGGTTACTATTTGGGGACTTCAATGAAATCACTTACTTATATGAGATTGAAGGCAACTTTTCTCCCAAGCCTCTATGTAATGACTTAAGGAATTATCTTAATAACATTTAGGTAAGTGATCTATCTTTTAGAGATAATTTTTTTACTTAAAGCAATAAGTAGAAAGAGAACACTTTCATCGAAACGAAACTGTATAGAGGGCTTACCAATCTAGAGTTGCTTCAACTTTTATGACATACTGTTGAAAACTTTCCAAACACTAGCTACTTACATCACTCCCCTATTCTAGTTCATATTTCCCTTGATCACTCAATCAAAACCCCTTTCAGGTTTAATAACTTTTTAGTCAATCTAGATGGCTTTCCTGATTATGTAGAGAGAGGTCTAAGCCTTAAAATGACATGTATAAAGCAATTCATCCTCATCAAGAAACTGGCTAGGACAAAGGATGAGCTGAAACCCTTTTATAAGAAAACATTAGAAACACTCATCCCCTAGTCAGTACCACTAAACTTGCTCTAAAATAAGCTTAAACTAATCTCTATTCTAATCCTCTGTTAGCTATTTTTCAAGTAAAAGAGCAGTAAGTCTTATTTAATTTTCACAAGCTCTCAAATTTGAGCACTCCTTACTAAAGTAAAGATCTAAAATCTCTTGGTTGAAAAATGGTGATAAAGCTCAACCTTTTTTCGTAAGTCCATTGAAGGAAACCAAATCTCCACTCAAATCCAACTCCTTAAAGCTTCCATGGAACATTTCACTTGCTTATTAAAACCCCTTTAAGAACTTATTCCATACCCAGATTACTACAAGAAATCCTTCAAGATAACTTATCTCCTCAAGAAGCCCTTTCTTTAACTAAACTAGTTACCCCAGAAGATATCCCATAAGCCTTAAAATATTTACACCTAAAAAAGCACCAGGCCCTGATGGACTAAATGCAAACATCTTTAATAAAACCTAGGCTTCCATATGACATACAGTAATGGAAGTTGTCCTTGATTTAATCAATAAGAGTAGAATGCTTAAAAAGATAAACAGGACTTTCATTACCTTGATTCCTAAAGTTAACAAGCTAAAAAATATGCGTGATTATAAACCAATAGCTTAATGCAACATTGTTTACAAAATCATTGCCGAAATATTAACTGAAAGATTGAAACTGGTCTTATTAAATCATATTGATCAAGCACAAGGTACATATGTACTAGGAAGAAGCATAAGAGATAATATCATGATTGCACATAAGCTATTTAAACATTACACCAAGAAAAAGATAAATAAAGTAGTTGATTATATAATTATGCAATTGTAAATTAATAATAATTTAGTTGTAATTAACTAATTATTATTAATTAATTGAATATAAAATATGTTGAAATTGAATTATTTGGTGATATATATGTGTCGGGTATCATAAATATTTATAATAGATAATGTGTGAAAGTAGTGATGTAATAAATGTATCCCAAAAAGAATAACTTTTGTTCAAATTGTGAACATGATTTAGGTTCCAATCATTTATACTTATACTTATTAATGTCAATTAAAATAGACTTATTAATGTCAATTAAAAATTGTAAAAGCAACTTATATACTTAGGAACAAAATATAGAATGATGTACATAATATTATGGTTTGTTAGAAATGGAAAGAAGATTCAAAACTTTAAATAAGAAAAAAAATTTCAAAGAAGCAACTTGATCCTTATGTTATTAATATATCATTCAACTTGATCATTATGTTATGAATAGATGTGTATGAAATGAATAATTGTATAAGAAATGGAAAATTTTTATCAATGTTTTGTGATTGTTAGAAATGGAAATTGTTTTATGAATGTTTTGTAATTGTTGGAAATGGAAATTGTTGGAAATAGAAATTGGTGGAAATGAAAATTGTTTTATGAATGTTTTGTGATTGTTGGAAATGGAAATTGTTAGAAATGGAAATTGTTTTATGAATGTTTTGTGATTATTGGAAATGGAAATTGTAGGAAATGGAAATTATTGGATGAATGTTTTGTGATTGTTGGAAATGGGAATTATTGGAAGTTGTCGGAAATGAAAATTGTTATATGAATTTTTTGTGATTATGGGAAATGGGAATTGTTGGAAATTGTTAGAAATGGAAATTGTTTTATGAATGTTTTGTGATTGTTGGAAATTGTTCGAAATGGAAGTTGTTTTATGAATGTTTTGTGATTATTGAAAATGAGAATTGTTAGAAATGGAAATTGTTTTATAAATGTTTTGTGATTATTGGAAATGGAAATTGTTTTATGAATATTTTATGATTGTTCGAAATGGGAATTGTTAGAAATTGTTGGAAATGAAAACTGTTATATGAATTTTTTGTGATTATTGGAAATGGGAATTGTTGGAAATTGTTAGAAATGAAAATTGTTGGAAATTGTTAGAAATGGAAGTTGTTTTATGAATGTTTTGTGATTATTGGAAATGAGAATTGTTTATTTATGTTTTGTGATTGTTGGAAATGAAAAGTGTTTATGTATGTTTTGTGATTGTTGGAATTAACTAATTATATATGTTGAATAATTGAATTGTTAGTTTTTGACATATAGTGAGTTGTGTTCCATGAAATTGAATTGTGTGTAATGTAATAATACAAAGTGAGTTATATTTATATAAGATTGATATGCATATTGTGTAATGAAATTATGTGTTATGTATTTTGATATATGCATTCATTTATTTTTACAGATAAATGAAAGGAAGTTCAAGTGCTGCTGATTAACACACTTCGGGAAGATGCAATGATCCAGCTTAGGCTCATGTTGCATTAGTTTCTGGTATGAAGAACCATACTATTTGCTTGTTTTGTAATAAGCATTTGAAAGGTAGAAGAATCACTCGATTAAAAAAACATTTAGCTGGGGGTTAAATGAGAGGTAAAACCTTGTAAAAAAGTAAGTCATGATGTGAAGTAACAGATGAAAACATTGCTTGATGAATATCAACATGAGAGAGATAGAAGAGAAATGTTGAATTTTGAAATTGGTAGTAAAAATTTGTTTTCTAGTTTCCGTGGTGATTATGGAAATGTTGAAGGTGGTAGTGGTAGTGGTGGTAGTGATACTGACAGTGTTCCATCTCAGGCCCAAGAAGAAGTACCTGAACCTGATGTGAGGAAGAGAAGAAGGCAGACTAGTTTCTTTGCACCACGAACAACCCACGGAGCCCAACCTTCAATTCATAATATAATGCAATCAAGAGATGCGGCTTACAATGTCGATATGGCAGTAGCTAGATGGTGGTATGATACAAGTTCGTCATTTAATACTTCTCAGTCTTATTATTATCAACCTATGATAGATGCAATAGCCTCTTATGGTCCGAGATACGAAGGTCCTTCGATTGATGACTTAAGAGGTAAACTTTTGAGTTGTTTTGTTTCTAAAATTAGAAGTTATTTGGCTGAAAGAAGAGTGAATTGGGGTACTTATGGATGTTCAGTCATGTGTGATAGTTGGAAAAATAGGAGACAAGAGCCTATTATTAATTTTTTTGTTTATTCTACAAATGACTCTATGTTTTTTAAATCTATTGACGCATCTAGCCTTATTAGAAATACTGATACTTTGTTTGGGATATTTGATGAAGTTGTGAATGAAGTTGGGTCAGAAAAAATTGTTCAGTTTATTACTGAAAATGATTCCGCTTATAAACCGTAAGAAAAAGGTTGCAAAATATGTATAATTCTTTTTTTCAGACTCCTTTTGTTGCACATTGCATTGACCTAATGCTGGAGAATATAAGAGATCTTAGGTATTTTCTTGTTATTGATGAGACTATACAGAAAGCTAAAAAGGTGATAAAGTTTATTTATAATCTTGCATGGCTGTTGAATTTGATGAGAAAGGAATTTACCAATGATAAGAATTTGTGTCATCCTACTGTGACAATATTTGCAACAAATTTCTTATCACTTCAGTCTTTTGTTTCACTGAAGAAAGAATTAAGACAAATGTTTATAAGTGATAAATAGATTGCATCTCAGCATGCTAGGTTTAATGCTGGAGTGGAGGTTTGTAATACTATACTGGAAGATAGAGAATTTTGGCCTTAATGTCAATTTGTTATCCGAGTTTGTGAGCCTTTGGTGAGGGCGCTTCGTTTGGCTGATAATGAAAAAAAGCCAATAATGGGTTATATTTTTGATGCCATGGAGAGAGCGACGGAAGCAATTAAGGTCAATCTGAAACATTGGCCTTCTTTGTACACACCATATCTTTCAATTATTAATGAGAGAAGAGAAAGATAACTTTCTTTTCCGTTGTTTGCAACTGAGGCATTTTTGAATCCTAGTATTTATTTTAGACTGGATCTTAGTAAGCAAGCTGAAGTTAATAGAGAAATGCTTTTAACTATTATAACAATAGTTAACGTTGATGCGATGCAAGATCTCTTAAGCTCAAAAATGGAACTTTATAAGTTGTCTTATGGGGATTTTGAAATACCGATTGCTATTCAACAAAGAGGAAAACTTTCTCCAGGTATTAGTTATTTCCTTTTTCTTATTTGTTGAAAATTAATTATCACTTTATTTTGTTTAAAACGCCACTTTTGTTATCTTATAGCTTACAGTTTCTTCGTGGGAATAATTCGGAAATGGTGTTCCAAAATTAAAAAGATTTGCAATTCGGATTTTAAGTCAATGTGTGAGTGCAACAGGTTTTGAACGAAACTAGAACACATTTGAATTTATCCACTCCAAAAAAAGTAATAGATTGGAGCATAAGAGGTTGAATGACTTGATTTTTCTTCGATACAATTTAAAATTTTGAAAAAGGTATGTTATTATCATTATTCATTTTAATATAATTTTTTATAATTTTCTAATAATTAAATTATATCTCTTTTTTGTGATTGTTAGAAATGTGAATTGTTAGGAGTTGATGAAATTGGAAAATATTTTATGAATGTTTTGTGATTGTTGGAAATGTTAATTATTGGGAATTGTTAGAATTGGAATTGTTTTATGAATATTTTGTGATTGTTGGAAATAGAAATTGTTGGAAATTGTCAGAATTGAAAGTTGTTTTATGCATGTTTTGTGATTGTTGGAATTAAAAATTGTTTTATGCATGTTTTGTGATTGTTAGAAATGTGAATTTTGGGAATTATTAGAATTGAAAATTATTTTATGCATGTTTTGTAATTGTTGGAAATGTGAATTGTTGGGAATTGTCTGGAAATATATGTTATTATCATTATTATTTTTTATATAATTTCTTATAATTTTCTAATAATTAAATTTTATTGTTTACTATGAGTCTTAATAGTACAAGTAGTTCAACTAATCCAATTTCCATTGATAACATTGATCTTTTGGCGGGTTGGGTTTATGAAGAACCGAATTTGGTAGATGTCAATGACTTAGAAGATAATCTTGGATGGGAAAGTATTGACATGTCATTTAGTGCATTAAATTTGAATGATAATGATAATGAAGCTCCTCTCAATAATAAGGATTTTGTACCAAATGATAACTAGGGTCAGTAAAATTGTAGCGGATATCCTCCTGTTGACGATTAAATTTCGTTTCAGGTTATTTTTTCCTCTTCTTTTAATTTTACTTATATTTAATGTTTATCAGTTTATGTTAAATTCTATATATGTGATGTAATTGTAAATGTTTTTATTTCAAGTTTAACTTCAACTTCATTGTTTCCTCGCCATGATAAAATTGTAATAGTTAAGAAAATTTATTATTTTTTATTGGATGTTTTGATGTAATTATTATTTATTAAAATGATAAAATTGTATTATTGTAATATTTTAAATACTTTGTATTATTCTTTTTTTATATTTGTATTATAATGATTGTCTTTTTTTATATTAATTGTGATTATTATTTATATGTGAAATATGTAAAAATTATTTTTAATTCATATTAAATTATTAATTGTGATTATTATTTATTATTATGATTTTTAAAAATAGGTTTGATGTAAACTTATAAAGCATACAGTATATAACTATATAATATACTAATGGACCATTTTGCAAAATTTATAAAATTTCAATGACTATTTCATAAATTTTAAAAATTACCTAAAATGATACCCAATATTAACCGATACTAATATAATATTATATTAAAACTCAATCTGATATTATATTCAGTACGATATTCGCAATTTTGAATATATCACAAATTTCCTTAAGTTCCCCTGTTCTTCCTTTGCTTTCCAAATAGTAACTATTAAGACAGAACAACTCCTCAGTCTCCCGAGATCTGATTGGCTACTACTCTGATCTCTCCGTTGTGATAGGTCACCGCCACGATTTTTTATTTTTGTTTTATTTTCGTAAGATCACTGCCACTCGTTAAAGCAATCAGTTTTAATTTTGTTAAAAGTTAACTTGTTCTTATCTCTCTTTGTTTCATTGGAGTCGTGAGACTGTTGAGAGTTTTGTCAACAAACCATGTCGGGATGGAAATCTGGAACATGGGTTTTGTTTCTACTTGTGGTCTTTTCTAGCTTCATTGAACCATCGATGTCCCAGCTCGATTCTCGCTGGACAACTAAGAAGAAACTGATGCGAGAGAAAGTTCGAGAGATGTAAGCAAGTTATCATTATGATCCAGATGAGAATTCCTTTCACATGTCAATGTTTTTGGAATTTGATTTCATGAGATTTTTGTTTTGCTGTATTCGGGTGTTCGCAATCTGAATTTGGTTGCTTTTTTCAGTTCTTGATAGCTCAATCTATTTCGAAAATACCAACCTATATGATTTATACTTTCCATCCATATTTTGTCATACTCCTTGGGGACTGTGGAAGAAATAAATTGTAATCAAATTCAAGTAGAACGAGATTTATAAAGTTTCAATCTTCAGGAGCTTAAGATATTATATTCTTCAAATCAATCATAACACTCAAATGTCTTTTTCATTAGCTTGACAGTTGTAGAAAGTTGATTGCTAGTCACAGGAAGTTTTGCCCGAGTTTCATAGTACAAGTTCCAAATGAAGGAAAAGGGAAAACAGAGAGCTTTCTTAATCGAAATTGAATCAAATAATAGTTATCTATTTGGTCTCCAACTGTAATTTTTTTCTCTCAATTAATTGCAGGTTCTACCATGCGTACGAAAACTACATGGCACATGCATTTCCGGTCAGTTAATGTTGTCCACTATTTAAGTTTAGACCTTCATTTCATTGCGAATTTGTTTTCTTGATTTCTTTTTCTCGCACCTACTCGCAGCATGATGAGTTAAAGCCTCTTACCAAAACGTTCACTGACTCGCTTAGCGAGCTTGGAAATCTGAAGGTAGTTAATCGCATGTTGGGATTTATGTAAGATTTGTTAGTGGGAAGCTAATAATTGATTGCCTTATTTACAGCTTGAGCACTTGCCTCAAAACTATAATGGAACTGCCCTTACGCTCATTGAATCATTATCAAGGTTTGTTAACTAAGCAGTCTGATACGTGTGTATATGTGCATGTATCCGTGCCAATATATTTATAAAATCATTGAATTAAGGGCGACCAGATCATACACATGAATATGGATTTTAGGTTATGTATTTGCTACAGTTTAATAATTTATAACTTCTCTCTCCATCTTTTACTCTTTCAGCCTTGTTATTTTAGGTAACTACACAGAATTTGAAAGGGCAATTCTGTGGCTTTCTGACAATCTAAAGTTCGATGTTGATGCAAGAGTAAACCTTTTTGAGGTAATGATTTGTTTGCGTCCTAAAATTTTCACTGTGCTGATTGTTTAAGAGTTAGTGCTCATTGTCTCTAGCTCTTTTCTTTTTATATTCTTTAACGAACATATGCAAATTTTTGTAGTGCAACATAAGAGTTCTTGGAGGACTTGTTTCTGCTCATATCCTTGCAACCAACTCTAAGAACCGGTTGCCTCAAGGATCTTACAAGAATCAGTTGCTTGTTCTGGCTGAAGATCTTGGCCGACGCTTCCTACCTGCATTTCATACACCCACTGGATTGCCATATGCTTGGATTAACTTGAAGGTACAGAAAATATTCTTAATTTGAATGATTATTGTTTACTATATCTCTGGCGGCTCTCTCCCTATTTCCTCTCTCTCTATTTATATATATATTGTTGCATAGGGGGTGGAAGCCTGAGGGCAAGGGGAAATGGTTGCTGAAAATGGGAAAAAGAAGGGAGGAGGGAAGAAAATTGATATAAGCGTTTATACATACAAACATACATACATAAATATATATATATATCGACTTTGTTTTCCTCTCACCTAGTCAGATTTTAATCTTATAGAATATGTAGTCCAAGTGGTTAACAACATATTTAAAAATGCAGAATATGAAGTTCCTTTTCTTCATACTTTACAAATAGTATATTGAAAAAAAAAGTTTTAAGTACCAGATGCATGCACATTTAACATTTTTCTTTGGTTAGTGGGTAGTTCTTGGAGTGTTTTTTCTTTTGTTCTGATCAGAAGCTGCGTCTTAATCTTTTTCATTCAACAATTACCATTCTAGTTTTTGGAAGCGCAAGTGTGTTTTAATGGCTTTGTTTGTAAGAGAGATATATGACTTTGCAGCAATGCGAAATTATGTGGACAGTATGGAGTCATGGAGAATGAGACAAGTGAAACGAGCACATCAGGGTGTGGTGAGATTCCTAAACATGTTTAGCTTAAAATGCTAGGAAATGACTTTACTCATATTGATTAATTCTGCTTGTGAAATTAGGTTCTCTAATACTTGAAATGGGAGCTTTATCGCGATTGACTGGTGACCCTATATATGAGTCTGCAGCATTACATGCTCTTCGAAAGCTTTGGAGTATGCGTAGTTCATTAAATTTATTAGGGACAACGCTGGATGTGGAAACTGGGGAATGGATTGAGCATTCATCTGGGATTGGAGCTGGTTTGTATTCCCGGGCTTCATTATATTTTATGTGCTAAGTTCCTTTTGGGGAGTTGATCTGTTTTCTCATAAATGAAAGATTATAACCAGTACAATTTAAGTTGCTTTGAGTTTTTCATAGCATTCATACTTCCAATTTGCATGTCTTAAAGTTTACTTGATTTTCAAGATTTAACTTAATGCTTCTGAATCTAGATTCTATGTTGCTTTATATTAGGGGTCGATTCATTCTATGAATACCTATTCAAGGCACATATTCTTTTTGGAAAGGAAGACTTTTGGAGAATGTTTCAATCTGCATATCTTGCTGTACAGAAGTATTTCAGATATGGCCCATGGTACTGCACCAGAAACTTATTCCTTTTATTGAATTTTCTTCTTGCTTGGATACATAGTCTCCTCTCCACCCTCCTCTCCAACCTTACTTTCTGACCCATCCTCCATGTTTTACTTTCATGTACAAAGAGTTGGTGATAACTTTTCCTTTGTCAGATAAATTAGAGATTCGCAAGCTGGATTTATTTTTAACATTCTAAACTTTTTTATTAAACTAAAGTGATTTGGAGCTGATACTTCTGTTTAGGTACCATGATGCTGATATGAGAACAGGAAAAGCAACTTATTGGCAATTGACAAGTCTTCAGGCATTTTGGCCAGGTCTACAGGCAAGTAGCTGAAATTACCTACAAATGAATATTCAATAGTTGATGGTTATTTGTTTCTTCTTGGAGGATGTTTCTGTAATTTAAAGTTTTGTTTTGTGTAATAGGTCCTTGTTGGTGATATTGCAGCTGCCAATTCATCACATCGCCAATTTTTCTCTGTGTGGAAGAAATTTGGCGTGCTACCAGAAAGGTATTTTGCATTGGAAGGTCTTTGATCTACTTCCTTTCTCACGGAAATTGCCATTAGCTTGTTATTGTAGTGTGGCCGCTTGATTCTCTAGTTTCTGTTGTGATGAAAAAACAAATAAATGTTATGAAATTTATAGGTACTTATTGGATCATCAAATGATACATCCTACTGAGAAATACTATCCACTGCGCCCTGAATTAGCGGAATCCACATTTTACTTATATCAAGCAACTAAAGGTCTAGTCATCGTCTTCCAAACTTTTTTCTTTTGTATTTTTCTTTGTTCTCACTAAAATGCCGTATTGTATCACTTCTGTGCCCTTCAGAGGGAAAAAACATTCTGATTTTTTGTTCTTTTAAATTTGCCTTTGTATGTTCTGGATGTTCTTAGATCCATGGTACATGGAAGTGGGTGAATCAATTGTGAAGTCTCTTAATATATACACCAAGGTTGAAAGTGGATTTGCTAGCATTAGAGATGTGACAACTATGCAAATGGAAGATCATCAGCATAGTTTCTTTCTTGCAGAAACGTAAGGATCTTATCGTTCATCTAACTTTAAAGAATGTCCTTTCAAGAATATATTGTATTTTGCAAGCATAGATTGTCTTCTGACGCCTTAACACTTTTTGTAGGTGTAAATATCTATATCTTCTGTTCGATGATACATTCTTGGTTGGTCAAAATTATATATTCACAACTGAAGGTCACCCACTGCCAGTACTAACTGATTGGCATGAGAGACTCCCGGAGGCATACATTCCATCTAACTGGACATATGCCAAGGTCTTTTTTCTCTCTGATACTCATCCATCCATTCTGGAGGGTATTTAATTTCTAGACCCATTATGCAAAATGGCTTAAATGACATTAATATTGTGTTGCAGGGTGAAAAGCAAAGAAGAAGTGCAATGTCTCTCCAAGTCTGTCCAGCAAGGAGTTCAAGTTTAGCACAAGGGCATGAATCCGTTGAGAGTGCTTGCCACATTCCTGATACTCGGAGTGACCACAGGTGTTTAAGTGATGAGGAATGCGGAGTCGATGCAACTAGTTGTAGACGAAGATCATGTAGTATGGCTGGCTACTGTGGCCTATGGTTGTTCATATGAAGCATCGAATACGAACACACGTTCTTTCCAAGACACAGCAAATCTTTTCTTTTTTCTTCAGGAAAAAATGAAATCTTCCAAGAGATTTTGTGTATGTATAGAAGGATTTTGCTACCTACTTGTTAGATTAAATAGGAAAGAACGGTAGGCAGATACATGTCCCTGAAAAGCGATTTGTGTTATGAATCTTACTCTTTTTGAATGGTTATACTTCGTATTTCGTTTGCAACTAACACAGGTAGAAGGAGCAACCATTAGAGGATTCAAAACTAGAGCTTCCCCAGCAAATTGCATTAAGCCATTTTGAGTGTTGAAACAGGAAATTCTCTTTAATTTTTTGTCCTCCTCTCGGCTGATCGTGAATTATACCTGGAAAGGAAAGGAAATTTACACTACACCATCTCTGATGGGTTATCAAAAGACGATGATTTAGATAATATTACAAACGAACACTTGGTCCCAGGTTGTTCGTTAATTGTTTGAACTTGAAGACATCCTAGCCTCGTACGGTTTTTGTTGGTGAACAATGATTCGTAAAAGTTTTGCCATTTTGTAATTGACAACTGCTCGTTACCTAACGTTTTCTAATCCTGTACTGAAAAGAAAGTACGTCAGTCCCATCTTAATAATTTATGGGTGAACTAAGGGCATTGGAAATTATTATAGTACGTTTGGTTCAACTTTTTGCAGTGAAAAAGTATTTTTTTTACCGCAAAAGCTATTTTAAGGAAAGTCTTCTTTCAACCGTTTTGAATGTTGAGGTTGATGGGTACTCTTAGATTGACACCCAAAACATACATCATTTTAAGATGTCCACGAAAACCATAGATAATAAGTAATCTACGCCCATTCTAAATATTCTATATGAAAAAAGGGTTTCTCTTAAAACTAAGCTTATAATTTATAGAAGATTTTATTTTATTTCCTTACTTGTCTTGTAACGCATACACAGTAAAAATTTTGAATTGTCTAACTTTTCGGTTTGATTTTTAATTTTTCAGTTCGATTTACTTTAACAATTTTTGTTGTTAAAAATTGATCGAAATAAATCGGTCAGTTTTTATTAATTAATAAATTCTTATAAACTAAAATAATTAATTTTGATTTAACAATCTCTTTTTTCAATTTAATTTTAAATTGTTCGATAGATAAAGACAATTTCTTTCAATCATATTTCAAATTCTTCGATTTTATTCAATGTTTAGCTAGTTTTATGACGGTCTAATATCAGTTGAACCTTTTAAACATTAAACTTCTTGTCTTACCGATTTAGCTTCCGATCTAGTTTTTAAAACATTATTAAATACTTTCGATTACCCTTTCTTTGTTATATAGTAATTAGATAGAAAGTGGAATTTCATTGTGAGAGATTTTCAGTTCTGTATTAAGTAGACGACTAGACTACTTTGTAATTAGGGGTAGGAATTAAACCCAGACTTAGGTCTTTTGAACTCAAGTCCAAATTTAATTAAAAAAAGACGCAATTTTCAAATTTAATTAAAAAAGACATAATTTTATACTTTTAATTTAAAAAAATTAGCCACCATTCAATTGCTATCTCTATTTTTAATTGTCGCACACTGGTATATACTATATAGAGTATAATTCATAGGAATTGTTATTAGCTGGCTAGGATGAAATACACAATTTCGTGGAGCCCATGTGTGTTAGCTCTACTACAAACTTTCCTAGTAATAATAGAATACAAGTGTATGGGAGTGCAGTGCCCCGCCAACTAATAATTTTATTCTTCCTTTCATTTCGCAAAGCTAACAACATTGGAATTTCCAATGGTTGCTCAAATCTCAGCAAAATCACCTTCGTACCAAAAAGTCAAAAAAGTTAATATAGTTGTAACGTATATAATCTTCTTTTTCTACTTTTACGAAGAAACTACTTCTATAATTTAAAGGAGTAATTTGATCAATTACTCCAAAACTCACTTACTATTAAACCAACTTTATCAATAGTGTTTAAATACAAATCCCCAGCAGGTGTATGAGTTTGAGACCTGTGAACCTTATCTTTTCGAATCGTTGTTAATTAAGTTTCCAGGGGGTTGGTTGTAACTCATAAATAGTAGATTCAATATTTCGAGGTTTTAAAATGACTCTAAAGATTGTGGTTAAAGAGAATGTTAAACATGCACATGTTCATATGTTTGATTTGTTAAACGTATAGAAAACTCTCTTTCAATTGCAAACCAAAGTTAGTTGAAAAAATTATGGGCAATACATTGCCAACAAAAGAAAAGAAACATGGGAACAAATGGACAATTATGGAGTTGTCAGTCTGAGTATGATCTGCGACTTTGTTGATTAAAAACTACGTGAATAATATTAAACCAGCGCCTTCTTTTGTACTCAAAACATATAGGGTAAAATTAATGGATCTTTTTGTTTCATTGATCGTGTTCACTGTTTCACCAATCATGATAAAAGGGGGTGCCTACTGCCTATTTGCCTGCTACATAGTGCAAGGTTTTGAATTTGGTTCCGTACTGGCCACTAGTCATTTCCTTTGAATTTTGTGATATGTTTGTAGTATAGAATGATTTAAGGCGAAAGCTACCTTCCTTTAAGCATGATTTCTTATTTGTGTTATGTTTTTTCTCATGTTACAAACTAAGTAGGGGATTGTTGGTGTAACATCCCATCACCTGTGGGAGGCTAGAATAGTAAATATGAGTGATTAATGAGTATTTAGAAATACATTTTTCATGCTCATGCATAATATGACATATAAATACAAGTGAATAGTGAAGGTTTTGCATATGAAAATAATTGTACACGCATTCATGAATATTTCCGGGTATATTTGGACTGAGTTGTGATTTTTGGAAAAATTGCGAATTTGGAATTTATTTATTTTTGAAAATTTTATTAACTAGTGGAATTATTCTATTTGTGAATTTTGATGAATTTAGGATCTATTTTGGAATTTATAGAGTATTATGGAAAATAGGAAAAAGAAGAGAAGAAATCAAATGAAGAGTTGGAGAGAGTTGGATTGTAAAGATGAGAGTTAAAAGGAGTTAGTTTCAAAATAAATTAAGTTAGAACTTAGACCTTAAGAAAAGTGACAAGTGTAAAGTTGCCTTTATCATTTGCCAGAAGTAAGTTAAAGTAATCCGAGAGTTAAAAAGGGATTTGTTTTTTTCCTAAGTTCTTTCCTTGTTATCATCTTCTCCGAATTTCTTCCTATACACAGAGTTTTTCATCAAACTCCTTCCGAAAGTTAACTTTTATTTTTCATATCCCTCACCACTTCCTTTACTACTAAGTGTTTCTTCTGCCTTAAGAAAAACTAGAAGTTGGTTGGTATTCACAGGGGTTTACGAAATTTTGTATGAAGTTAGGGCTTGAAGATAGTTGAAGCTTTTGGAGTCTTCAACAAGTAGTGAATAAAATTGTTAGAGTTGTGGATTTTTGAAATAAAGTTGATAAATTTATGGTCAGTGCATGATCATAGCATTTACGTATGTTTATATTCTTAAACACTGTGTTAAGGGGATGAAAATTGGGGATATGGTGATATTTGGGTTTTGATGGATTATTAGTGACCAGGTGTTGTGGAAATGGTTCTTGGAGTTGAAATAGCAATGAAATGATGTATAGGATTAGTGTAGAGAGTTAGATATGGAAAGGTGATATGCTCTGTTTCTTCACTGAGCATGTATGAATATATAGGATTTTGTACGAGAGTTGATGAAGACTAAGAGATGTTCAAGAAAAAGGTTTTTGAGTTGAGGAATATAGATAGTATCGTCTTCTTCTACTTTCTGCTTAGTCTACTTTGTGTTTCGTCTACTTTCTGCTTAGTTTACTTTCTGCTTAGTCTACTTTTTGCTTCATCTACTTTCTGCTTAGTCTACTTTCTGCTTCGTCTACTTTCTGCTTCATCTACTTTCTGCTTAGTCTACTTTTTGCTTTGTCTACTTTCTGCTTATTCTACTTTCTTCTTCGTTTATTTTCTACTTCGTCTACTTTCTACTTAGTCTACTTTCTGCTTCGTCTACGTTCTGCTTAGTCTACTTTCTACTTCGTCTACTTTCTGCTTAGTCTACTTTCTACTTAGTCTACTTCCTGCTTCGTCTACTTTCTGCTTCGTCTACTTTCTACTTAGTCTACTTTCTGTTTCATCTACTTTCTGTTTAGTCTACTTTCTGGTTTGTCTACGTTCCGCATAGTCTACTTTCTGCTTCGTGTAATTTCTGCTTAGTCTACTTTCTGCTTCGTCTAATTTTTATTTCGTCTACTTTCTGCTTTGTCTATTTTCTGCTTATATGATCGAAACTTCTTCTTCAATACACTATTGTCTAATGCTATCGTTTGGTCCATTTTGACCCTTCAGATAATAGAATTTATCTTCAAGTCTTCACAAAATTGGTAGATTTCAAAATCCTTTTTGAAATCGTCCTAAGATTATCTTAAGCCGACATTTGTAGAGAGAGTTATGCCAATTATCCCAAGATAGGTTCTGTATGATTGTGAAACACTTTCCCAGAAGACGGTATAACCAAATTACATCAATTGCACTCTTTGATTTAACTTGAATAGTAGACCTGAAAGAGTGTCATGGAAAAATCTGAAAGTAAGCCAATGGGAAATGAATTGTGATTTTAATGGTTTTAGTGAGACATAAACCTAAGTATGAATTATACTTAGATGAGTTTTGATATGAGAGAGATTTTGGTGAAAAAACTAATGGAAGGATGCCCGGGATTGTCATGAACATGCATTGTGCATAATTCATTTGCCTACATGGGCTTTATTAAACAATTATACCTATGCATGTTGTGATATATGTGTATGTTTTGCATAATATAGAGGAACGAATTGAGCACCATCTTCCAGACGTTGCCGGGATTTCGAGGCAATAGCTTCTGGAGCAAACTGTGAGTAACCTAGGCGATCTCACTTAATTACTTGTTTGCCTAAATTCTGTCATGAAATGATTGAATGAATTGGCTTGATTGTTGATTCCGGACAATGAAGATCCGATGACTGTGATATTGGATTGAGATATTAAAGTGCTGCTTGTATGTGAATGTGCAAAACTATGTGCTTCATAATATGACTGATTGTGATAGATGCATTCCATACATGAATGTACAAATAGATAATGGCAGTTGTGACCAGAGTCTCCACCGATCAGAGCTTAAAGCTCAAGGTGTGAAAAAGAGACTTGAACTCAGAAAGTGATTAAGAGCCTAAGGTCACTATGTAAAATGAACCCTATATCCTCATCAGATAAGGGACAGTTATCAATGAGACCGGTATCTAAAATGGATATGGGACAGCTCAGGCACTCGGTCACAACAACGTAATAATTGGAAAAGAGTCTCACGAGCATTTCATATGCATTTGCTTAAGTATGTTTAATTGATTGCAATGTAATTTGCCTATGCTTAAGTGAAGATGTGATACTGATGTAAAGTACAATTTTGTGAAATATGTGTTATC
>JAOTAY010000007.1:23132742-23148286 GCA_025629805.1 Erythroxylum baracoense
CATAAAGGTTCTCTAATGCAGTTTAGCATTCAGTTGGAGAACATAAAGGTTTTCTCTAATGCTATTTAGCATTCGGTAAGAGAAGACAGGATTTTTCTGATGCAATTTAGCAATGTGATTTAGCATAAAATTGGAGAAATGAAGAACTACAAGCGAAGATGATACGTATTAGATCATAAAGGTATCATCGTAGTTTGTCACACTCTATTTTCCCATTCATGTTAGTGAGGTATTAGATATTCGTAATTGTATTGGATCTATGTCACACATGACACATGCATTTGATACTTTTCGGTATCCAAAGCATTACAAGACAAAATGTTAGACTTTCATTATCTTTGGATCAAATGTTTTGTTTTTTAAACTTAGTCGACTAATACAGCAGCATAGCTAAACCAAAATTTTAAACTATTTTTAAAGTTGAGTCAAAACTGCAATTAAGCATTGTCCAAGGAGGAGAATGTTAGGCAATTTTGCCCCTAAGGGCAATTTTGTCATTTTCCCATTAAGTGGACAACATTTAATTGGATTATTTGGTTTTAAATAAATTATCAGTTAAGTTACGTAATTTGATCCAGATAAAGATAATAGAGTGACCCAATAAATGATCTAAATCAATTTGTCAAAGTCCGAGTAAAAAATGGATCCAGATTAGTGCAGATTTGGTCTATATCGGCCTTGTAATAGGGAAGTCTGATATAGAAGCTATATAAATAGGTTATGGTCTCCTGTAGCTGCTCATATATTAATCATAAACATAAGGAATCTCTAACCCGTTAAGAGAGCTTACGTATTGAGAAAATTGTAGAAAGACCTAGCTCGCGTCTCGGTGATGAATTCCTATAAAGACGACTGCAAATTCGAGATCGTTTGAGCTTCGAAAAGTTCGTTTGAAATTTCAGAATAAAAAATAAGGTATTTTCATATTTTTTATATTTTACAAAGTATCGTTACATATTACAAGCCACTAGTAAGCCAAGTGGCTGTTTAATAGTGAATACTGTTTTTGAAAGTTTAGCCATTATTAATCTCTGACAGAAATGGAGAAAGAAAAGGTAAATAGGGGGACATTGTCTTCTGCTATCAAGAAATGAGACATAACTGTCGGGACTACGAAATTTGAGCAACCTGCTAATGCCAATTAGAGACCATTGATTATCGTACACCTCATTTTAGGAGCTGTTGTCCTCGGACATTAATGGACAGGCTCAAGTTGGTGACACGTATAGCAGATGATCAATCAGCTATGGGATGCCCTACTGACCATGGTCATTTGCTGCACAATTCAATGATTTCTCTTTACAAGAGACAAATTTTATATACTGCAATAAATTTTGTGAACTGTTATAAACAGTTGATGGTCCACACTCGGCAACGCATGCAGCTTAGGGAATTTTCTAACTGTGAGTTGGTTGCAGTTGTCCTACACTTAAAATTTTCTGCCAAGTGGAGCATCGTTTTGGCATATTTAACAAAAAGAATTTTCTTTTCTTCTTTTAATTAAAAATTAAAAATATGTTCAAATATTCTTCAACTCCTATATTTATTAAATTTAATAAATAATATTTTATAAATTATATAAATTTTAATAATTTAAAATTAAATAATAAATTAGTAAAATAAACAAATCCAATACTTTTCACCCTCAACTAATCACGCATTAAAGGCAGTGACTTAGTTCACCGCCTAAGAGGCAAGAAATCCTGTTTTATTGCAAAGTACAACTACAACTTACTGTAGATTCTCCTGTTCTGATTTCTGTAAATCATGTCTGTGTAGCACTCAATGCCTATCAGAGACATTGATTGCTAATCTTGCATGCCTTACGCGAGATTAACTTAAAATAGTGACTCAATCTGTACTTTCTTTCCACCATGATTACTATGATTAGAAGAAGAGATCTTCAGTTGGATATGCAATGAACTGATGAGACTTGATATCGATCTGGATAACTTCCAATCATGTTTAAGCAAGTTACTGTATAATTTGTGAGACCACACCAAGTTGCCATCACCTTTTCTATTGAAAAATGGTGACCACATTAAATAGTAATATGCAGAAGAGGTTGTCCTTTCACATTTATAATTCCTTTTCTTCAATTTACGATTATTATTGCGGGTCCATCAGTACCTTAGGAGAAGATGAATGCTGAAAATTTCAATTCCATCTATACTTGCAGTCTTCTTTTTCATTTCCTATAACGAACTCAAGAAGTGTTTAGTGATTTAGGCCTCATCCTGTCAGGTTTCAGATACAGTTGAATCTATACATCAAGGGCACAAAATATCGTCTTTTTATGTTTCTTTCCAATCTGTTATTATCCTGGAAATACCTGGAGAGTTTCTGGAATTATCTTTGCGTGGATAAACATGATGATATAACCCTCACAGGGCCTGACAAACTTTTATTTTCGTTCACATATTCAGTTCTTCTTAGCTGCACTGCGCCTTTCTATTTCAATATAAAATAAGTGTTTACGATAAACACCAGCTTTTGTTTTCTGCTAGGATACTTGATTGACTGAAGACCACAAACTAAAACTTAAACTATACGCAAAAACCCCGATTGGATTTCATTATTTCAGAACAGCTGTTGCTTACAAGTGTCTTCGAGATCCTCACTTTGAGGGAATTTAATCAGCCTGCGGCCATGCCCATCGCTAATCTGTATTGGACACAGGTTTTTTTACAAGACTGAAACTTTTTCACTGATGAGCCCACTCGCTCATGTATAGGAAGGACGTGATTAGCTAGCTGGTTGCCTCAGATATGCTTTTCAACGACGGTTCCCATGTTCTTGATCTAGCTGTTGCAGGGTTGTTAGAGACTAGTGTCCTTGGTTTATTCCTTTCATTTTTTGTCACCTGAAATTTTTCGACATGATCGGAAAATAAATGTTTTGAAATAACATAACAAGATCAATAACCAAGAACTTGAAATCAAACAAATTTAAGTATCATTAGGCTAAAAGGCGACTCTTGTTCATGCCCAAGTTCACAGATCTTCCTTCTGCAAATTGATCAGGGAACATTTGAATGATGAAAACTCTTACCTGATTTTCCTTATAAAGCTCTGATCTTTTTTGTGCTAGATCCGACCCTGAACTGTGTTCCTCTCTCACCCAGTCAAGCTTTTCGCCGGATTCTGACTGGTTTTTCATCAGCTTTGCTTGCTTCTTCGCCCTCAGCCCTTTCATAACCTCTAAAATACCATAAAGGCAACAAAAACTCCATTACATCTCCAATACAAGTTAACAGGAGACAGAAACAAAATAAGGTCGAAAATCAAACTCAGCGCACCTTGGGAGGTGATGAGCCTATAGACATGGCCAAGAGCAAGAGTATCCGTAGGCCTGAGAAGCTTAATCCTCGTTAAACGGACAGAACTTTTGTTCTTGCTATGGTCATCACCGATAGAAGTGTTGTTGGGACATTCTGCGCCTTTGGTTGTCGAATGATACAAGGTGGTGGAGAGAAGAAGAGCAACATGGTGACCGGGGTTCATCCTCATAACTTCACCAGCACTAACAGGCCAATACAACTTGTCTACTTTTCCACTCGGGTGTTGAATTTCTAGAGTTGCTGCATCTACTGCTTGACAATTACCCATCTCTCTGTTTTGGTTTCGTGGAAATTAAGAAAGATAAAATGCGGAATGTTGAACAGGAGATTTGAGTTTTGTAGCTACAAGCCTCTTTATAGCCAGTACCCACCAATTCATTTCAACAGGTAAAGGGATGAATGTATGGTCCAAAATGGTCCTACTTTGCAGTGGCCAAACGATCATATCATGCAAATTATGAGAGTTTAATGTACCTTTTAATAACTATAAGAACAAATTCATAATTCTATTCTGACGCTCCATTCCTTCAAATTAAGAAGCATCCTATTTTGAATCTCTTTTGTAATCTTCAAACATCTTACATATTTATCTAATTTTGAATGTAAAATATTTTATTTTTTTGAAGAAGAAAACGTCATTGATGATCCATGACAGTATGGTGGGTTACGGAGGTAAAATCTGGTAATGACATAAGGTGTAATAGTTGTTGGACGGTTACTTAAAACGTTTGTCAATAGAAAAGCATGTAAGAGAACGCCCTTTGGTCTGAAAAGTGAAAACTACTCGTGATCGTGAAGGCTCAAATCACATCAATACCAGTAGGTTTTAACTTTTGGGTTTGAACTGAACAAGTAAAGCTAATTTAATAAACAGTGGTCGTTTCGTTTACAATGTTACACTCCTAAGTATTCATTAATTATGAGTAATTTTGCATTAAAAAACTGATTAACTTGTGATTGAAATCTTAATCATAACATGATAAATTAAAGAAAAAATAATATTTTAATTATAATTTTAAATACATTATTAAAATTAACTAATACTAATAATTTAATATTTAAATTCTCATTTTGTGTCCCCTTAAACTAATCATATTTAACATAAAATAAATATTAACTATTCAAAAATATATTTTGAATCAAAGTTAATAACAGTGATTAAAAAGTTTAATCAATTCGACCTGATCAATTAGAAAAATCTTGAACCGTTCAATTTTTTTGTTCAGTTTTTAATTTTTCGGTTCGATTTACTTTAATAATTCTTGTTATAAAAAACCGATCTATTTATTGATTAATTGGTTCGTAAATTAATATGTTCTTATAAACTAAAATAAATCAATTAATTTTTATTTAACAATCTCTTTTTTAAATTTAAACTTAAATTTTTTGATAACTATAATTTTTTTAATAATGTTTTAAATTTTTACTATTTTAATTTTTGATTTGATTTTTAAAATATTGGTTAATAATTTTATTGTGTTTGTAATATATAATTGAAATTCAAATTTGATTCAAGCTCCTAATCTGATTCTAATTTAACCCATTAATTTATTATTCCTCCACTCGTTGCGAGCGCCGTCGTCAAAACGACCATTAGCAGTTGCACACGAAGCACTTGGACGTACTCTTGTCCATATTTTATCTTCAGCTTTATTCTTCTCTTTCTTTTTCTTTTTGTTCTTTTCTACCATTCTTCAGCATGCTTGCTTTACCAACCATCACAACATCAAATCCAACCTAAAGTGGTTTTTCTTAACTTTCGCGAAAGTATGAAAGAAGCTTTCATGAAATAGAAGAATTGTGAAAGAAGACAAAATATGAAAAGAGAAGAGTGGATAATGAAGAGGGAAAGGCTAAGAGAGTGATTGGTTGACGGAAGGCATCAATGAAATGAAAAAAGTTAGATTGGTTATGTATTAGTATTGTATGTTATATTACTTTTAAGGATTACTTTATATTTTTACATATACGATAATAATAGTGTTATTGGCGTCGCGTGTCATTCTTTTGACACTTTTCTCCTTTTTTTAATTAAAATATAATTAATTAATTATATTTATTCTCTCTTTTAATAATTAAATATAATTAATTAAAATATATTAAATTTTGATATAAAACAAAATTTTATTTTTTAATATTTTTAACAAACCAACCAATGTGAATATTTATGATAATTATCCTTTTTCTTAACCAACCATTATAATTATAATAATTATATTCATTCTTATTTTTTTACTATATTCGTTTTCATTCTTATTACTATTCTCTGCATAAACTAACCGCCTCTTAAAAAATATAATATGGCAAAGGGAGTATTTTGATTTAATATATAAAATCAAATTTTGGATTAGGACAAACTGTAAAGTTTGGTCTCTTCTTACTTTAAAATTTTAAATTTTAAAAAAATATGTTTAGATTTAAATTTTAATTTATTAATTACAAATTATATCAAATTAAATCAAGTTTACTAAGTCTATATAAAAGTGGGCACTGCCACTGGGTATTACTTGTGAAGGATTGGTTGGCGTGGCAGAAAGGAGTGGAGGGAAAACAGGACCAGCAACGGAATTAAGGGACGTTTCGTGTTTGGTCACCGAACAAGAAGATCCTCAACTTTGTGAAAGTATAAAACGTGAAGTTGCCGCCTTCTCTTTCTTTATACATTTGGAAGCATAAAATGACTGTGTCTAACTCTATTTGCAAGTACACTTGAATCATCTATTGTAAAGACAACACGGGACATTATAAGTTTACACATACATCAAAATGAACTTATTCACCTTTAAGGTGTGCCGTTACATATGATCCTGAAAAGTTGCATACACTCTTCAGTTCTTCTTACAAAGTGAGAGAATCCCATCCTTTCTATATGTTAAAAGCCGATTCTTTTGCTTCTTCTCATTTCTAAAGTGGCAATGGCAAAGCTAAAAGCCTTTACCTTTATGGTTTAATACGGTATCCTATGTCAAAAGTTTAGATTTTCCCTATCATATAAAAGAGAACTATAACGTCAATACGATTTCAGAATCTTTCTCTACTCCAAATCCGATAGCATTTTGTTCTATTCGCTTTGCATCTTTCAGCCTTTGATATCTTCCAAGCTAAACAAGCAAGATGAGAGTGATAGCTACTTAATAGTGTTGGGAATGGATCAGAAAAATTGAAAATTTTAAATTAATACAAATTATATTTAAAAATATTAAATTATGTCCAACTGAATTTAGATACTGAAAATTGATCTTGAAAAGTTAGAAAACGCGTATGCAAGCACAAGGCAGTGGAATGTGGTACCAACAGAAATGGAAATCACGATTTAGTGTACTTTTGTATCCACACAATGATTCCTGAGTTCTTCCATGCTTACAGCAGTATCATTGGAGCAGAGCTTGTGTTTTAATGTGGGAGCAAAAAATGATGGCTTTCCATGCCTCGGTTGCTCTAACTGGGAACAGAGCAGTGCCATTAATTACACACACACACAAGATCTCTTTACTGACAAAGTCACCTTTTCTTTTTTTCCTCACTCAACATCAAGATCAAGGTTAATCTCATTTACATCTCTTTAAACAAGTAGCTTCGTTTAGTTTTGCCAGTTTCTACAGCTTGCACTGTTCTTATGAAAAACGCTCTTCCTTTTCTGGTCATAGTTTCAGGTTTCGACTTACCTTATGCACTTTCAAGAATGTTAAAACTTGCTATTAACACAACCTCAGTTTGATTAAATCAAATCCCAGAAAGTTAATCTTAAGGGTCAAGTAGAAGTAGCCATGTGAAAGAGTTGGGTATCATGATTGCTCAACTTGTAATTACAATACTGTTTTCTAATTTCCGATCGTGGGAAAGTATTGACATTAAAATACTAGATAACAAAGATCACAACTTCTCCTGATGTCGAATCTGTACGGCCATAAATATTCATATAGAGATTACATCATTTTTATTTGTTTGCATTTGATGAGGGATAATAAAAGATTGATCCTCGGATTAATTTAATTTAAAATAAATCAAATTCGATTTAACTGATTTAAATTTAAATTAAATTTTGAAAAAGTTCAAAACTATCTAACAAAATAAATTTAAAATTTATGATCCAACTTTAAATAGAATCGAACTGAAAATCACTTACGCAAATTTAATAAAAAAGACTTCATTTTCAGACTTTGCCTATTGCGATTCCTATTCTTGATAATCTGATATAACAACATACTGACGTACAATGTTCTTGGTGGGTTTTAGTGAGGTGTAATTTTGTTTCTTTCTCCAATATGCACCAATAATGCATGAAAGGAACAAAACATTGAGCTACATGTCTTTTGTACCTTTGTGTTTGTTATAGGAAGAAAAATGATCATCAACAATGCTCTATGTTTCCTACCAAAAGAGAAATGTCTACTAACTGGACATTTGTTTATGGTCTTAAGCAACGTCGGTAGTTGCTCATACTCGATGAGACATTCTCTGATGAAAAGAATAGTCTTTGATCTTCTGCAAGGAAAGATTTTGTTAGTGATTGATGTTTCCAAGAAATCTCTGAGCATAATGTTGACTGTAAAGTGAGAAAGATTTACTGCATTACAAAGCATCTGCTTTTCACGTCAGCTTTTTCAGGAACTAGCACCAGCTGAGCGGGCTCTTTCTTCCCTGCCCGTATTCCGTTTCTTTATAATCAATTTAGGCTTGTTTTTAATCGTCCGGAATTGATTTCAAGTTACATCAAGGGTCCATGATAAAACCTGTGGATTCATATTTAACTTGGAAGACTTGAAAGTTGGCAACCCTGCCACCGACGACCGTATTAAAGCCTGTGATTCCTAGGGAACCCGTCGTCCTGTCACCAGATAAATGTTCTATGATTACATCAGTTGCTTGAATGACTCCACTCAAACTTGGGGAGTTGGGAGTTGTTACCTCAGATGATGGTGGCTTTTTCAGGTAACCATATCAGGATTTCCTTCATTGATTGGAGACATTTATACCTATGAAAGGAGTTCTTGAATCAGGTTTCGCAGACCACAGGAATTGGAAGGTCTTAATCCCTATATGATGGAAACAAAGATGGCAGTGACGGCAACAAAAACTCTTCATTGCTACTTAAAGTCCATGTCTTCCATTGGATTTACAGCATAACAAATTCAACAAAAAAGTTAAAGCACCCTATAAAGGAACAGTCTATGTTATAATGCTACATAGTATGTGATAAAAGTTTCACAAAAGACTGAACAGTAACAACATTACAATTTGATCTCCTGAAGAGCTTCCGAAACACTTTCTTTAAACAAGATTAGCTCTTGCTCATCTTTCCATGCTAATTAATCATACTGATGGAAAGTATTTGTTCAGATTGAATGGTAGGGAGTAAAATTCTTCGCTTCTAGTATCACCCTTAAATGACCGGAATTTGTCCCACCAATGCTTACCCCTATCTTTCCTAATAGAACTATCTTTCTTGTGCAGGGTGTTGTCCAAGAAATAAGCCACACAGCCAGCAACAAATGCTTCAGACGAGAAAGGAACGTTCACCATATCGTTGAACTGCCAAGAAAAATATTAAATCAGCTTCCTGTATAAAATTCCCTAAGCGAATACCCAATGAGGCCAAAGGTGATTATATTTATAGCCTACCCATCTTGCTCCAGTGTGGACTGGACCATAGCCATTAATGGCTGTGTACTCGTTGAAATATTGCGGTACTGACAAGCCAATGAAAATGGAGTAGCCCAATATGAACTTTGTTCGAAAACTGTTGAGGTTGCAGAACTGCAGAAAGCTCAGACCTCCAGCACCTAGACACCCATAATGCCATTACCAAATCATCAACATAATCAAGCACAACAAATAAGAATTCCATGGCTACAAACATCACGTTAAGGTGTACATACCCACATAACCGAAGAACAGGCAATACAAAGCGGCAATAATTGGTGGTGGAATTGAAGCAAACACTGCCCCGAATTTTCCTAAGGAACACCAAAAAGTTGAAATCATATACAATTTAAAAGACAAGAATCAAAACGAGAAGATCTTAAGTTCCCAAAAGTTAATGACTAACCCAGAATGGAGAAGAAAAGCATGAACCCAGCAGATATCTGCACAACCCTACGGCTGCCAACTCGTGTCAAGGCCAAAAGACCAGCATTTTCTCTGTATAAAATGGTCAATACTCCTGTTATAAAAAAGTCTTATCCACGTTCTGTTTCTAAATTAGTATTGATCTCAGACAAAAGTTTTCCTGGTAGTCTTACACAGACACTGAGGATCCATTCACAGTTCCAAACAAACCAGAAATCAATATAGCAACTCCCTGAGAAGAAATAAGAATGTTAATACAGAAAATAATATTAATTTCTCTCAACTAAATAAAAGATAACATATGCATATGAAGTACAAAGAACTATCTGGGCTGAAGTGGGTGCATGCAGTATTATTATGTCAAAAAATCAATTTAGAACCCAAGAATCCAACTACAAATGACAGTCACACAATAAAAAGATAATGCAATGAGTTCCAGTTACCTGCCAACCAACGCCACGACTCAGAACAGAAGGGGGCATTGGTGTTGCACTTGCATATCTTGACACAGCAATAAAGGCACCAGTAGACTGCAAATTTGTGCAGCATAATGTATAAGATTCAAGTCCCATACAAGATAGCAATGTAAGTAAGAACCCAATTCAGACATCACATGCTTAAACTACAGCACATGTAAGAGTGTGCAGGCATCTACAGATGGATAGACACAAATATAATGCAAACAACTTAGTAAAGGACACAACCTTTAGAAGGGTAAATGAAGTAGCAAGCAACTACATTTGCTGAAATAAGAGCCTGATTAGAGTACCAAGGAGACTATTGATTTTAGCATCAAGAAACATATCAACCTCATCATTACATACATCATAACACTGCAGAAATTAAAAAATAAAATCTTTTTCCTATTAGCATGGGGTGGACATGAAATAGTAAGGGGAGTTGTACACCAATAAAAGACCATAACAGCCAGGATGGCAACTACTATATGATGTGATTCTTCATTTATAAGACAACATTTGTGGGAAGATGAAGCAGAGGAAACAAAGCGAAGGAAAATGCCAACCTCAACAAGAGCAACAAAGGATGCCATCATCATGGCAAAGGCTTCACCAGCATCAAACGAAGGTGCACCCCACTGAAAGGGATAAGGCACTCTTATCCTGCAAAACCATAATTCAGGCTAAGGCAGAGAAAATGTGAGTCCAAGGAATTTGGTAATTTCTTCAGAATTGCCTTACACTGCATCCAAGCCATTCTAAGGCTGTATTGGAACAGCTAACCTGGGGATGGAAACTAGAACGTTCGGATAATTTGCTTGCTTCATCAAGGTTTCACATGGATTGGCAAAAACTTGCTACGGTTATAGAAGCCGGATATGATATATCTATCTAGATATATAGATACATAAATACATACATACATACATATATATATAAATATATTGAATATATATATTGATCATCTCATATTGTGTTTCTAGATCTGCTAATTGGTGGGACCATTAGTTCACATATGCAGCACATATACCAAGTTAAACATCAAATCAACAATAGAAGTTTGCATTATCATGCAACGAACATCTTTAACTTAAAGTCTTATTCGCGAAGACAAAACAAGATATGGATATCCATATGAAGAGTACACAACCTAAGTCATGAAGATAGCCTTCGCTACCAAAATTTAAACATGTGGCAATTAGTTTTAGTTAGTAAACGCATCGTGACTAAACTTTCTAAACATCACTTTCAATAAAGACCCAATCAAATGGCCAATAGAACATATACAATTCCCATAGATAGTGATAATATGGATTAAAACCAGAAAAAAAGAAAGGTGTCTGACTGCCTTAACTTCAGACCTACCATGGAGCAGCATCTATGAGTCCAGCACGATCAGTTCGACAAGTTGCTTGTGTCTTGGGTGCTGCACCATTATAAGCCCCACCTACCGTAAGGAGATGAGCATAAATCCATACAATGACCACTGCGAATATGACAGCAAAACGATCAAAGACGTTCTTTCCTCCCTTTAACACATGGGGCATATACTGCAAAACGTGTAATGGGAACTAACTCAGGCTGAGGATAATCTCAATATCACATTATTGAAAGAGACCACAAACACCCAACGGCTGACAGAAGGCAGAAATTAATTTCATTCAAGTAGTAAGAGCATAAAGCACCTGTGAAATAAATACTAATATGATGAGCTCCGGCAGCCCAATCTCCACACATTTGGCAACCTAAACATCAAATGGAAATATGAAAACCAATTGTATAAGAGAAATATTAGCAAGAAGGGAATGAGCTCCATGGCATGTTCCCCCCACCCAGCACAACACTCTAGGCTCAATTTACACCTTCCCCATCTCCCAGTGCCTGCATGCAACAATTCCCCCCCTCCCTACACCGAAAAGCAAGAACAGGGCTAGCTCATCTAAGAAGTATGCGCCACACAGGTTCTAATTGCTCCTATCTAACAAAAGGAAGCTTACCCCAGGGAAACCAAGCTCATACAGCCCAAAACCAACGAGAGCAACCAAAGGAACAACTGAAAGTGGACTTAAGAACCTGAAAATGTGTGAATCATTAACTTTTTAGCATTGAAAATATGCTTGCACTCACTCAGCGTAAAGCAGACTACAATCAGCCAAGCACTAAAACCAGCTACTTCACGAGTCAACTGCACTGAGATTCAGCAATGTATTTGACTCACATAGTTTAGACAAGAACATTGATATGTGAATCTCAACACAAGTCACTTAGAAAATGATCCAAATGATCCATGATTTCACCTCAGCAGGATAATAGCCTTTGTACATTACAGTATACAATCAAAAGTTTAGAAGATCACTGGTTCTATTCTGTACTAACCTCGTAACATTACGCCAAAGTCCACTAAACCCTAGAACAATTTGCAGTGTTGATGCAACAATTAGGGCACCTTGAATTGCACGCATTGTCCTCTTAAATTTCTGTGTCAGAAGGAAACGTCATTAAAGAATAATTAAGATGATGAGACAAGTATCATAAGAACAGTTAATGTGGTTTTCAGATATGCACTAGTTCGCACACATATTTGAGTATGTCCTGGTTTTCAACTTTTACTCAAGAACAAGTTGCATCACCAGTAGTTAATGGTTTTAAGCACAAACTGTAACCCTTCAGTAGCAATAGTTGACATGATGAACTTAACATTTTAAACTTCAAAAACTTCAGAAGCTAAAAAGTTCTAAATTGCAAAAACCTGAATAGGATCTAGACCATCACTAAATCGACCGGCCAGTATGATTGAAATTGTAGTAGGCACAAAGGTATATGAGCCCCCAATCACAGCTGGCAATCGAGTTCCGAACAGAGTTTGCAGCAATGTGTTTAAACCAGCAACAAACAATAGTGTCTGTATCACTTGGGCCTTCTCCTTCTACAAGAATGACAAACACTGCATAAATCTCAAGTGAAGATGGATCACTTCTGGAGAAAATTATCATGTTTAGCTGAAAATGACTTGTCAACTTCATGCAAGCTTCCCAATACGACTTACATTTCCACCTCCCATTTGGGGCACAAGAGCTGTAGGAATAAGAACAGTTGTCCCAAGCATCACAAGATAGTGTTGGAAACCTAGTAGAATGGCCTCAGCTGCATTAAATTGTCCCAAGGGTCAACAAGATACAAGTATACACCCTCTTATAACGTTCATAAAATAAGAATATACCAAAATAGTCAACCATCCTCACAAGTGCAACTTGAACACATCAGAAAGGAAAAGATTCATACAAAAGGGGAAATTAATTATTATCGAAAATGGGAAGTACCGAACAAAGAGTCACATTTCTTATGAAAACAAAAAAAATCAAATGGACATAAATGACTTATCACATACAGAAGAAATGCTTTTTTAAAATTTTTTCAAAGCGGTACCATCCATACAGAAATTCCTATGCAAAAAAAGGAATAAAGAATAAATGGCAGAAAAACATTAGTTGACATTAAAAACTTTTCCGAAAGGAATCATCGATTAACAAGAAAATAATTGCCTCACACTTTCCTTTCTTATTCAATCTTTAATGCGACCACAATCTTCAATAGACAAAACAGTGAGGTTTGCTTTCAGGAAACATCACTTAGCCCTTTGAAAAAAGGAGCCTAACTAGAAGAAAAGAGAATAAAAGCTCAAAAAGTTGCTTTCATGTTAAAACAAAGTTGCAGAGACACCAATTAATAAATCCTAAAAGCTTAACCAAAACATGCTCTGGTAGATTCAAGGAATACTTGCCTTAAAATCTCAACTAAGGAATTAGAATCTAAACCCCACTAGTAAAGGCCCATAAGTACAGAAAAGGCAAATAAAAGTATGCTTATTGATATTGAATATACTCACGCCATGGAGGAGGGCTAGTAATGCAGAAAGAGATATTTGGAAGTTGCTCCTTAGGTGGGTGTGGCTGTGGCTCCTCCACCTTTCCTCCTCCGCCACCTGCAGCCATGAATCTTCTTCTCTCTTTCTAGAACTTTCTTTCTCTAGCAAACATTAAAAAGACGAAAGAAAAAACAGCTTCAGGAATCAGTGAATGTTCTAAAAAGTAGCACAAATACCCAAATCTAATAAGCAGAAATCAGATCCCAAATCCCACAGAAAACTCACTGAAGTGACAAGAAACCAGAGATAACACTCAACAATACTCAATAATGCAACTGCCCAAAAGCCTGAACAACCCAGATAGATGAGGATAAAAGAAGATTGCAGAGAAATGGAAAATGAAAGTGTAACCACAGAAGTATAAAATAATTCTCTACATTATTGAAAAGAAAAACATGAGAAAAGTACCTTTTTACTATAGCAATCCAGAAGTCGAGTGCCAAAAGAATTTAAAGTCAAATAAAAATCATGTACCCCACACACAGCCAGGAAAAGGAAAAAAGCTTTACTTTCTTTCCACTAGCAAGAGAAAAGGAGAGAAACCCAGATGCTATTTAGAGCAGAAAAAACAATGTACATGAATGAAAACAAAGAATAATAAGAAGAGCGAGCAAGTGAAAGTTGCAAACTTTGGAATGAAAATGGAATAAGAACATAGTGGGAAACACCGAAACAGTAGAAAGAGTTTTTTTTTTTCCCTCTGAAGTCTCTCTTACGTTGTCCGTCCCCCTGTAACATCCAAGGATAAAAAGTCTAACGAACATTATTAAATGCCATTGTTATGCAGTTACCTACTTCAATCGAGTGATTTCTTTACAAGTGTCCCTAAGTTACGCGAGAAAATAAACACATTGAAGTTGACATGATACATTAAGCCATCAAGCTCGCTCTATTGAACGACGTCGTCCATTCCACAGGAGTACAGCTACCGCTTGGGAGCTATCAACTATCCTAGGAGAACGCACCTAGATTTTTTGATAATCATGCACGTTATTAGTGCATGAAAAGACGGAATTGTCCTTGAGAAGTTGGGTGCCATGTCGGGGCACGTGCGCGTGGGGTTGTCCAACAAAAGTTGAAATGATTGAAGGCAAGGATGGTAGTTTGGGAAGTGAAGTGCATAAGAGGACGATGATCAGGTGTGGGGTGGTGTAGTGTTTATGTACCCAATAGGGAGAGGCAAAGAAACGACAGACGACAGACTACTTTCTCTGTAATCCGGTGGATTTGATGTTTCACATGATCAAATAAAATGACAAAAATCTTTTATCTTAATGTAAAATGAGGAATTGATGTTATATAGTATGGAGTAACCATATCCTCACTTTGAGAAAGCTTGTTTGCATACTTCAATTTTATTAAAATTTATATAATTAAATTTATAAATATTAATATTTTTCATATCAAGAGTTAGATTCCTTGTCCCTATCCAATACGGACCAGAAATGATGGTAAAATTATTGACAAAGTGCTAAGGTCGGCGTTTTCAACGGACAAGTAAATAGGTACGCGAAAGAGAAGCTCTACGACTGGAAGAAAAGCATATCCTAAACACTCGGTGGTCCTTGAGTAATGAGACCTGGAGTCCACAATGGCGTCTGGTATTTTGACTGTCATGCCCATTTTCGAATAATTTATTAATTTTATTATTAGAGCACAGTGAGAATGAAACTTAATGGACTGTTTGGTTCAAGGAATGGAATAGATAAGGAATAGAATAGCTATTCTTAAGAATAGAAAAGATGAGGAATA